>JAQJVK010000052.1:0-516318 GCA_035578135.1 Flexamia atlantica | reverse complement strand
AGTCCAATATGTATCCGGTGTCTCCGTCTTTTGAAATTTGCGAAATATCACCAATAGAGTCTGGATTAACCCATTCAAAGTTTCCAAAAGGAAGTGGATTAGACATGGCCCATCCGTATAAATTGTTGGCATCAAAATATCCTAAGAACACTGATGGTTTTTCTTTATCGTAGTTTGGAAGATATTTGTTGTTAGCTTTAACATGTCTAGTAACACTTTGGGTCAATCCACCTCTAACGCCCGATTCGATCATCAACACCATGTCAATATCTGTTAATAATTGAAGGTTGCACTTTGTTTCTTTTAGCATAGCTTGCCAAGCTAGTCCTGGAGAAGTATAAGAATGAAGAGGGTCTAATCCGTAAGCTTCAAGCAGGTGTTTCTAAATTCTTCCATCACATCGCAGAGAAGGGTCACATCAAGTTTTACATAAAAGTCAGAATAATCTCCCAGAGTGTTCATTTCCAATTCGTCCCAAACTCTGCATGCGTGTTGATAGTCTTCAGGTGAAATGTCCAAATCGGTAAGTTTACTTTTGAAAGCTTCTGGTGGAGGAAGTGACGTTTCTTGAAATTTATGTAGTCCATCGATGTAATCATACGGGAAAACTCCTTCCGAAGAACCAAATCCATTTTTTTCTGCAGGTACAATTTTGCTTGTTTCTATTAAATTTTGTCTTCTTAAATTTTCAGAAAGTTTCATAAGACTGGAAGGCATAAATCGAAAAGAATCAACAAATCTAAGTTTAATTTTGCCCACCTTTTTTGAAAAGCTTATAAATTTTTCCATAGTTTGTGCTATAACGTCTATTTCACCGTTGTCTCTTGCTAATTCAGGAATGATAAAATGTCCATCGTATCCGCTAAGATTGTGAAAAACGACGGGAATAAAAGATGGTAGTTTGTAGTTGATGTTACATCCGTTGCAAGCTGCACCTCTGTAGGCTCCTGTCAGATGGTCATGGTCGCGAACTTTAACTTTAGTTTCTGTAAATTGATTGTTACACAAATAGCATGTTGTTGTCGAATCATAAAGATAAATTTCTTCCGGTGTCATAGGTGACATAGGAACCACATTGCTATACATTGCTTCCACTTTCCCAGCGATGTCGTATAAATCATCAACAAAGTATCGAGCTGCTTCTTCTCCACGATAGATCTTTGGTGTAGATGTCAAACCATATTCTTGAAGATGTTCTTCAGGCAGAGTGGATTTTACTATTAAACAGTAGCTGTTTGGTTTGTGAAGTTGATACTTTGTTCTGCTTGTAATTTCCTCTCCTTCTTCTTGTTCAAGTGGAAGCAATGAAGATTCAAAATCTGCATACACTACAACGGGGATTCTGTATTGTTGGATAACTTTATCAAATTTTACTTGTGATCTGCTAGGGTGTGTAATTTAATTCTTACTTCATAGTTTCCATTGCATAATCTTTTATGTTCTGTTAACCATTCTGAACCTCCTCTTCTTAAAGGTTTGTTTACAAAACAGAAACATCTTTTACAAGTTGTTTTTGGTTGTTCACGTTTTGATAACTGTTTGCAAACTAGAGCTTCAAAATCTTTAATATATACATAATGTGAGATATCACCTTTAGTTATAAATAATAAATCAGTATGATCTCTGCGTTCGGTGGGTGTTATACGTAAGGGATAGACATTGTTGGATGAATCTAAGCCAAAGATGTTTACAGATGCAAAAGGATTTTTCTTTTCAAATTTTGATATGTCTTGAATTGAAACAGGATAAGTCATGCCTTGAAAGTTATACATATAGGAAACCTCATCGTATGCTCTACTCGGTCGTTCCACATGATCTTCTACATATTTTGCAAGCATTGCATACTTGAAACATTCAGCATTTTCATTTTGTACATTAACACAAGATTTGGTTACTCGAATCTTCCTTGGCAAAGCAATATAACTACTACCTCTCATTCCATATCCATGTTTATGAACTCTCACATCTAAGCTTGTTATACTTAACAAACTCCATCCAGAACCTCTTCCTTCATGTTCTTGTAATTTTGTTAAAAGTTCTTCAAAACAATCATCCACAATTGAGCTTATATCCGATGCAAACATGATGGTTTTGTTTTTAGTTAAAAATCCTCTTGGTGATGTTTCATTCTGAACATTTGTAAATACAGTATCTAATAATATTCCAAACTTTATAAAATTTAATCTTCTTAGTTCATTCTTCAATGTTTCTGTTACTAATGTTTTTGCTTTCAATATAAATTGTGCTAGTTGCAATTGAGCATTGTCAATCTTAAAATGAGTTACTACACTGCCTGGTAAAGCTCGGGCGTATAATTCCACATCCAAAGATGGTCCGGGTGCGTATTGAATAACACTTGGTCTTGAATTTAGTTGTTGTTGATGGGTAGCCAGCATTTGATCTAATTCTTCCAAATCTTCTTCTTCTGCATTGTTTCTTGTTCGTTGTTAGGGTACACTTCTTTGTGTATTTGTAGTAAGTTTTCATTTTCAAAAGATTCTTCACAACTGATGCAGTAATACATGACGTAGGTGTGCTCTCCACAAAAGTTGCAGTAATAATAAGAACCACTCTTAAACTACCCCTATTTATAGCACTACCCCCACCACTTTTCTGTATTAAACACAAAAAGTGTTAATAACAGTTAAATTTCTTATATTTCAAAACTCCTAAGTGTCAAGGTCAAATAATGCAAGTTTAAAAAAACATCTAAATGCCAAATAATGCAGGTATTAAAAAAATCTAAGTGTCAAGGTCAAATAATGAAAGTTTTAGAAAAAATCTAAGTCTCAAGGTCAAATAATGGAAGTTTTAAAAAAATTCTAAGTCTCAAGGTCAAATAATGGAAGTTTTAAAAAAATCTAAGTGCCAACGTCAAATAATTTAAGTTCAAAATAATACATATATTATGCGTCGTAAGTGTGATCATCATTGCTGTTGTTTAAATATGTTATTTCCAAATCGTTATCGCTTTCATCTTCCTCCATGTCCGATGCCGGAAACAAACGTCGCCGAACAAGAGCATGTATATATTGTACTGGATCATAGTTAATTGTTACAACATGTGTTAACGGTGTTTCTTCGCCTATTGCTACTGGTACTTCCAAAATATTTTCTTCATCACTTGTAGCATCAGACGTAGCATCGGATGTAGCATCGGATGTAGCATCAGATGTATCTTCTACTGGAATCAAACTATTTTCAAAAATACTTTCGTCATCCGTTAAGTCTTCTGGTTCAACTATTTTATATATTTTTTCACAAATTGTACATCCAAAAGGAAAATTGTTGTCTGTTGGAGGCATTATAAAAGAAACTTGATATTGTAAAATAAATGTTGAAGCAAATGTTTGAAAATTTTTCTAAGTCCGAAAGTATTAATTATTAGGAAGTTTTACAAGTCCAATGTAAAGTAAAAATAAAGAAAGAAGTGTTGTTGCCTGTTTAAACATTTGCAAAAGAATGATAGGTTTGAAAATTTTTCAAAGTCCTAAAATATTAAATATTGAGAAGTTTTAACACTTAAAATATTTACAAATCCAATGTAAAGTAAAGAAAGAAATGTTGTTGCCTGTTGGAACAATGGCAAAAGAATGATTGGAAACCAAACCCGCAGTAAGGGTCCTGTGGTTTGGGAGGGGGTAAGCGAGGAGGGGGGATGACCTCAAGCCGAGTTGGGGTCCGGGATCTGCGCGTGTGGTTCGGCATCAGTTGCTCGCTAGACAGTGAGGTGGTAACATGTTCAGAAGGCGCCCTGAACATTTTATCATTTTTGCTGTTTGGTGAAAATATCTTGGTGTTATTTGTATAATAACATCTTGACGTAGGACTGATTAATTTTAAGGCATGGTAGTTGTTTGTGCTTGTAGATACCCTAGGGTTTGTAGTTTGTTTTTAATTTGCTGGTTTGGTAGTTAGTATTATTTTAAAATCTTTCTTTTACTTACAATATATTTCTGCCTGGAATGTTTAAATTTAAAGTAAAATTTTTGTTTTTAGGAATGTTATATGATATGTTTTTAATACCTTTCTATTCCAATTTCCTTTTTCCAACAAGCTTGTTGAGGGCATTCCCTCTCTTGTCTTGTACTCCTTTTTAGTTAGGGACACCTTTCAATTCCAATTTCCTTTCCTTTTTTCCTTCCATCTTTTGCATGGTAAAACCAATAATGGTAAAACCGGCAACCGCTTTTGTAGTGATTACGCTCACCAAAGCGGGTCACTTACAACCTCTATACGTGCTGGATGGGTAGTTCGCCTACCTCCGGAGTTTCGCTAGACCTCAGTTGTTCTGCGTCGCTAATGGCGAGACACTGGCTCCTTTAGTGTTAGGAAATAAAAAACATATTTGTATAACATTTTTTCCTAAATTTAATTAAACAACTTGCTATTTCAAATAACATTTTTGTTTTAGCTTAGCGTTGTGCGCTTATGGTGAGGTGTGTGAGTTCGCTTACGTGATGATCACACTGTAATCATGATGTGCAGCGCTGGGCTGTCTAGCTATTTTTTTTTAAACTAAATTTTATTTCTTTATTTTTTTATTTTTATTAATTCTTAAACTCTAGGCAGATTGTATTGTAAATTAGCTTTTCTTCTTTTAGGTTTCCGGGGGTGTACGGTTCTGTAAAACCGTACACCCCCATTTTCTTTTTAGTTATCGAATGACCTTGACCTACTTATTTTCAAGGTCAACAAAAAGACTTAGCGAAAATTTCTAAGTCTCAAGGTCATTTATATATAGGTAGATTTAGCTTTTCTTCTGTTAGGTTTCTGAGGTGTACGGTTCTGTAAAACCGTACACCTCCATTTTCTTTTTAATTATTGAATGACCTTGACCTATTTATTTTCAAGGTCAATAGCAGTTAGCGAAAATTTATAAGTGTAAGAAGTAGGTCAAGGTCACCAAAAAATACCCTATGAACGGGGGAATAGACCGCTAAGTAATTCTTTTAGAATTACAAAGTGGTCTATTCCCCCGCTCCTATTTTTTTTATTTCATTTTTACACTAACCTCTCAGTTTTAACAAAAGGAGGTATTTGTTGTGCGCACTGCATAATGTTTGATTTACACAACACATCTTTTACCCTTTTTTAATAATATACGAACATTGTTCTTTTTAGGACTAGATTGTAAAAAGTAAAAAGTTATTTTGTTATCCCGCTTTTATAAGAAATTAACCCTCCATTGTAAATTTTGAAAATAGGTCAAGGTCATTCAAAAATACCCTATGAGCGGGGGAATAGACCGCTAAGTAATTCTCTTGGAATTACAAAGTGGTCTATTCCCCCGCTCCATTTTTTTTTGTCTTGTGTTTAATTTGACCATTTAACTTTATCAGATGGAGATTTTCTTACTAAATAATAATGAACATTACTGATATTTGGAATTTGAAGATTTACTGGTAATTTGAGCAAGTAGAGTTCATCACAACATCTAAGAACAACATCCCTGTTACTGATCTTTTTTACAAAAACATATTTGTGGTTTAATTTCAATCTGTTGATTTTAATTCTTTATAGTTTTCAATTTTTTCTGGCAATTCACTTTTGGAAGGTTCAATTTTAACTTTTTTAGAAGGTTGAATTTTTGAAGGTTCACGTTTGTTATGCAAATTACACAATTTTTCACCTACACTACACAACTTCACACACCTTTCACCTTTGTTCGCTCCTTTTTTTAAAATATGAGCACATTGTTCTTTCTTAAAACAGGATTTTCTTAATTTTTGAAGTTTTTGAAGTTTTTCAGAAATTTTTTTAGGAGATTTTTTTTGGTGAAGATTTTTTTGGAGAAGGAGATTTTTTCGGTGAAGATTTTTTTGGAGAAGGAGATTTTTGTTTCACAATAGAAACAACAGATGATGATGATGTTCTTGATGACGAGGAAGAAGACCTGGACGAAGACGAAGTGCTTGCCATAGCGCTGGATCCGAAGAAAGTAAAGATTACTCTGTTTACCCTGCCTTTATAACAGCTCACCACCCATTTACCCCCTCTACTTTTTCGACGTCAAAAAAATATTCATCCAAGCTTTCTAACACTGGCAAGGAAACAGTTTCAAAAGGTTGATACAAAATTTCATAAATGTCTTGGTTTAAATTTTGCGAAGTTTGAAGATATTCTTCTATTTCCTGTACAAATTTCTGTTCGAATTGTTGGAATTCTTCTATATCCTGTAAAAATGTCTGTTCGGATTGTTCAAATTCTTGTTGTTCTAAGTTAAATGTTGGTGATTTCAAGTCTTCTTCCAATTTTTTAATGTAATCTATTGCATTTTGAACTATAGATTGTCTGTTATTTTTTTTTTTGTTTTTGACTTTCCGGTACAACTAATTTTAATTTTTCAAAAGCTTTTTTTAATCTGTGTTTTCTTCTTTGTTCCCTTCGGTTTCTACTTAATCTTTGATCAATCAGGTATTTTAGGAAAGATTCCATAACGTTTTGTTGATTCAAAATGTAGCAAACTATTAATTCTATAAAGCTTCTATCCGCTCAATATATAGTGGAAACCCGGGGGGAGGGGGAATCACCTTCGCCATCAAGGTGATTGGTACGTATTTAAAGCTTTGAGGTTTGCATAGCCAGACCATAACTATGAGCTCCTTGTACGAGTTGTGTCTGCAGCGTATCTGCACCGATAACCCTATGCTCCGGCATATCAGAAGGGTGTCAGAGCCGCTGCCGCCAATTTTGCAAGGAGAGCTCATTTATGAGCATAAAAGACGATGCGTCTACAAAACCAAAATTTGGTTTGAAGGGCCAAATGTTGGCAGAATATGTGCCGTATGTCACATGGTACGTTTTTTCATTAACTGCATTGTTTATTTTTGTTAACAATATATTATTTTTTTTAATTTCTTTAAACTAATAATTTTTTTTTTTCAGGCGCTTCCTCTTGCCGGCCCGGGGGACGAGCTTTATCGAACTATTGCTTATAGAAGCGGAATAATTGGGTATAAACTACAAATGCCGGCACCTCAAGAAAAATGTCATCTCTGCAATTTCTGCCCCCTGGCAAAATATGAAATTAATTGTATGTGTTTATAAACACATATAATTATGAGAAATTAAATAGGGACGGGGAACAGAGCAGTTTGTGGTCTAACCACTTACTGCTCTGTTCCCCGTTCATAGGGTATCTTCAGATGACCTTGACCCACTTTTAAAACTTTATGGTGGGGAAAATGTATATATAAACCGTGGATTATATGAAGAGGCATCACTTCCCTCACCGATAATCATGGAAAGTTTCCGTATGTTTTACAATGTTTTTTGCACTCCTCAACAACATATTCAATTTATGTTAAATTTAATCCATGTCCTCCAGAATATTAATTTTCTTACGATTAATGTTACTGGGGAAAGAATGGTAAATTTAACATATCAACGTTTATTAGTTACCATCAACCCTTTCGTAGATCCGAATTGGTTTTCAACACTTGAAACATACATTGATACTATGGCTTTTGAACAAGGATTCCATTATCTTTGGGTTGATGTAGATTACATCAACTTTCAAAATGAATCAGATGATGATGGATATGATTCTGCCACATAAAAGTAGACATTAACGGAACTTCTCCCCCTGCCTTTTAGGAAAAAAGAGAGGAACAGTGTTAATTAATAACACTGTTCCTCTCTTTTTTCCGCTTAAAGTTAAATGACCTTGACCTACTTATTTTGAAGGTCAATTGTAACTTAGTGAAAATTTTCTAAGTCCTAAGTAGTTCAAGGTCATTTAAATCTTAGCGGAAGAATGAAAAGAATAGCTACCAACATGCATTGTTGGTATCTATTCTTTTCTTTCCTCCTAGAAAACCCCTTTAGTCCGTGTCAACTTTGATGTGAATTTTTGTACAAAATTGTACATAATAAAGGACCCATGTTTCGAGTCCTTCGTAATCCATAGAATCCGAAGTGCAACAGATTTTTGTACCGTCTGCTTTAACAGCTTCAAGTACTCCACTAATACACTTCAGATTGCTATGATACGTTCTTATGTACCATAGTACTTTTTTGGCTTCGACAAAGTTGTGCACAGCACTAAAGATCATGAGGGATTCCATGGCAAATGTAACCACAAGACTACAGCACACCTTATATATACTGTGAGCCCAAGGCTATAGCCTCGATTTTTGAGTTTTTGCGTCATAACTTTTATACCGTTGGTTTTATCAAAAAATGTTACTGGACCTTTTTTGTTTGTCTTTTAATTTCGCTTAATTTGACTACCCGCACGATAGATTTGGAGCATTTTTGTTATATCCACTGCCTATAGCCTCGATTTTTGAGTTTTTGCGTCATAACTTTTATACCGTTGGTTTAATCAAAAAATGTTACTGGACCTTTTTTGTTTGTCTTTTAATTCTGCTTAATTTGACTACCCGCACGATATATTTGGAGCATTTTTGTTATATCCACTGCCTATAGCCTCGATTTTTGAGTTTTTGCGTCATAACTTTTATACCGTTGGTTTAATCAAAAAATGTTACTGGACCTTTTTTGTTTGTCTTTTAATTCCGCTTAATTTGACTACCCGCACGATGGATTTGGAGCATTTTTGTTATATCCACTGCCATCGTGTACGGCGACGCAGTTCTAAAGTTGAACGGCGACGAAATCAAGTAACCGGTTTTGCCGGGGGGATGCGGGGGGTTCCGGGGGGAGGGGGGAGGGGGGGGGGGAGGGGGGGGAGGGGGGGGAGGGGGGGGAGGGGGGGATATAACAAAAAATGCTCCAAATCTATCGTGCGGGTACTCAAATTAAGCGGAATTAAAAGACAAACAAAAAAGGTCCAGTAACATTTTTTGATTAAACCAACGGTATAAAAGTTATGACGCAAAAACTCAAAAATAATAATAACCAACGCGAAAACTAAACTCACCATCAACAGAAATTAAAACATTTACAAAAACCCAAATGTTAAAAATAATAATTATTTAATAAAAGATACAACACAAAACTAAAATCTTAGGTTATTTAAAACTTTAACAAAATATTTAAGTCTCAAAAGTAGAGTTTTAAAATCAATCAATATATAAGTCAAACAAGTAAGTCTTTTGAAATTAAAATATCTAAGTCTAAAAAATAGATCATTTAAAATAATTCTAAGTCCGAAAGTAGAACAATCAAAACTAGGTCAAGGTCATTTAAAAATTATAAAAAAAAGGGGGGTGGGGAAGCGTGGGGTCCCTACCTTATTCTACTACTTTATTTCTATACTACTTTATTATAACTTATAATATACTGTGAGCCCAAGGCTATAGCCTCGATTTTTGAGTTTTTGCGTCATAACTTTTATACCGTTGGTTTTATCAAAAAATGTTACTGGACCTTTTTTGTTTGTCTTTTAATTTCGCTTAATTTGACTACCCGCACGATAGATTTGGAGCATTTTTGTTATATCCACTGCCTATAGCCTCGATTTTTGAGTTTTTGCGTCATAACTTTTATACCGTTGGTTTAATCAAAAAATGTTACTGGACCTTTTTTGTTTGTCTTTTAATTCTGCTTAATTTGACTACCCGCACGATATATTTGGAGCATTTTTGTTATATCCACTGCCTATAGCCTCGATTTTTGAGTTTTTGCGTCATAACTTTTATACCGTTGGTTTAATCAAAAAATGTTACTGGACCTTTTTTGTTTGTCTTTTAATTCCGCTTAATTTGACTACCCGCACGATGGATTTGGAGCATTTTTGTTATATCCACTGCCATCGTGTACGGCGACGCAGTTCTAAAGTTGAACGGCGACGAAATCAAGTAACCGGTTTTGCCGGGGGGATGCGGGGGGTTCCGGGGGGAGGGGGGAGGGGGGGGGAGGGGGGGAGGGGGGGAGGGGGGGGAGGGGGGAGGGGGGGAGGGGGGGGATATAACAAAAAATGCTCCAAATCTATCGTGCGGGTACTCAAATTAAGCGGAATTAAAAGACAAACAAAAAAGGTCCAGTAACATTTTTTGATTAAACCAACGGTATAAAAGTTATGACGCAAAAACTCAAAAATAATAATAACCAACGCGAAAACTAAACTCACCATCAACAGAAATTAAAACATTTACAAAAACCCAAATGTTAAAAATAATAATTATTTAATAAAAGATACAACACAAAACTAAAATCTTAGGTTATTTAAAACTTTAACAAAATATTTAAGTCTCAAAAGTAGAGTTTTAAAATCAATCAATATATAAGTCAAACAAGTAAGTCTTTTGAAATTAAAATATCTAAGTCTAAAAAATAGATCATTTAAAATAATTCTAAGTCCGAAAGTAGAACAATCAAAACTAGGTCAAGGTCATTTAAAAATTATAAAAAAAAGGGGGGTGGGGAAGCGTGGGGTCCCTACCTTATACTACTACTTTATTTCTATACTACTTTATTATAACTTATGCTACCCCTTAAATGCTATCATGCATGCGGTTACGGTGTGATCATCACGTAAGCGAACTCACACACCTCACCGCCCTATCATATCTTAACCCCTACCTAACGTTCCCCCTATTCTATCTTATACTATGTAATATTACAGTTACGGTGTGATCATCACGTAAGCGAACTCACACACCTCCCTATAATATTACACCTAACTTAATATTACAGTTACGGTGTGATCATCACGTAAGCGAACTCACACACCTCACCGTAATATTAACCCTGACAATTAAACCACGCAGGAAATGGAAAGGTAGGTGGATTGCCATTGCGACCGACTATTATAGGAGGGCGCCTCTCCCACAATAGCCGAACGCAGTGTGTGCTTGACATAAGCCACCCCACACACCATGGCGAACATTACGTTACAGCATAACCCTCCACGTAAGCGGACCAGTTACACCTTCACCGTAATGCCAAAGAGAAACGTTGCGCGCTTGCTTATATCAGCGAGCTCGAGACTCGACCTCGCTAGCGAGCCTTGACTAGTAGGTCAACGTGTCGCTCTGCCGAGGCCGGTAGCCTTGGCCGGGTCGCTAGCCACCGCTCTCACAACTTCGTCTGGCCTACTTGGACCTGGTCACTACCTTGACTACAAGGTTGTTGTGTGCCTACTTGGACCTGGTCACTACCTTGACTACAAGGTTGTTGTGTCTGCTGCCTATAAGAACCCCATTCGCCCGCCTTGTGTTATTCTGCCACTCGCCACCATCGCTGTTACTATCCATTCCCACGTTTTTTCTATTTCATTATATCCATTTTATTATTTCCTTTATCTAATTATGGACTCCTCATCTGCCTCTTCATCCTGCCCTATTCTTCTGGGTCTGCTCAAGAAACCTCTGATGAAGCAACATTCCATCCCGGTATCGATCAGCCTTTCTGCAATCAACGATTTTATTCCGCAAAAATCTTCTACTCCCGTCCTCTCCTCCTCCATTAACGAAATAATAGCTGATGCTGTTAATGAAGATCAACCCCAATTATTTCAGAATCCCACACCAGTTACAGAAACATCAACGCCGCAAATTGAAGAGATTCCGATCGCTCCAATTTGTGACGACATTTTAACTGAAGACTGGATGGAGTTGTGCGGACTGCACCCTTCTTCTACCCCCCAACAAATTCAACCCGCACCAATCAAAGAAACCCCCACCCCCCAAACAATTCATCCCGCACCAGTAAAGAACATCAGGCTAAAGGAATTAAAGAAAAACAAAAAATATAATCTGTACAGAATTGAAGAAAACAAAATTTATATCTACAACGAGGAGAGGACGAAAATTTATATCCTCACAACTCCAAAAACCAAACCACCACTTGTCCCGACAGATCCAAAATTTTTACTAGTAACAGCGGAGGGTGGAAAATTGAGAATAAATATATTAAATTAAACCTTATATTCCTTCCCCTTCTCAATCAAAGTCCACCCTGGTGGCAAAATCGGCCCTTCTAAGGGCCACCCTAAGACTTTCAAATTTAGGCTTAAGTTAGGGCCTCAACCCTTGGTGACTACAAACGGTTCATATACCTCTAAGTCCCAAAGGTTGAGTCAATAGCGGGGGGCTTTCGCTAAAGCCTCAACCCTTGGTGACTAACAAGTGGTCTGTGTACCACTAAGTCACAAAGGGTTGGACGCTAAAGCCTCAACCCTTGGTGACTAACAAGCGGTTCACATACCTCTAAGTCCCAAAGGTTGAGTCAATAGCGGGGAGCTTTTGCTAAAGCCTTAACCTTTGGTGACTAACAAAAGGTCCGTGTACCTCTAAGTCCCATAGGGGCTTTCGCAAACCACCCCTTGTTAGTCACCAAGGGTTGATACTTAAACTTAAGCCTAAATTTGAAAGTCTTAGGTCGGCCCTTAGAAGGGCCTTTTTTTGCCACCAGGGTGGACTTTGGAGGTGGGAAAAGGTTTTACTCGGTAATATTTATGTTTAACTTTGCACCTTTTTTATTTATTATCAAGTGTCGAGGGTTAAGGGGAATAGGAATTTTTTTGGGAATGTCAATGACATAAATTTTGGTTTTTTCAGAATTAAAAATGAAAATAGAAGAAGATAAATGTCTTAAGATTTCATATTTTCGGTTAAGTTTCAGTTTTTTTAGATGAAATTTTTGCTGGGGTACGTTTGAAGATACAGGTGATAGAGGTGGTTTGGTGCGAATTTTGGGTGGTTCGGTGCGAATTTTGGTGCCGGTAAGAATGTTTTTCCAAACTTGCTGAAAAGGTTTTCGAGCAATAGTGGTTGTAACATCATACCAATCACGATTGTTGTTCGATTGAATAATTCGTACCCCAAGCAGTTGAAGATAGGAAAACCAGTTATACCAAATCTCGGTATACTCGGAGCGGTTCATTGTGAAATTGAAGTAGGTGTTGTTAGGACGGTGGCAAAGGAAAGAATAACTTGTCGAGTGTAGAGTGTAGAGTGTGTTATACAATCAAGGACAGGTGTGCCGGGTGATGCAGCAAGGACGACGACCTGTATTCGCCGGCCGGCCGCAAGCGAAAGTGCGGCGCAAGGTCAACCAGTTGTATTGCTAACTGGTCGGCAACAAGCGAAAGCATGCGAGGTCAAACCCGGCCCACTCGGTCTCGTTTATCTTTTAAAACTCGCATGATAGGGTTTGCAAACATATTAATTCAAATATGTTGTAAAAATTTTCTTACGATATTTTGTTACAAATATTTTTAAGGCAAATGTTAAGAAACCATGTTTCTATTTTGAATCGCAACTACAGTTTCGATTTCTTTAACTAAATATTATAACTAAGTATTAAGGTAATATAATAAAGTAGCATCTTTAAAAATATTGTAACTTGTACAAAGTTAAATAAATATTTTAAGCCAAATGTTAAAAAAAACAATTGTTTAGTACTGAGATGTTCACCCTACAACACCTACGTTAGAACTAACACTACAAATCCAAAAATTGCGAGGAGTCTCTTATGGTGGTGGGGGGAGGGCAGATGTTCCGAGCTGCACATGTCAAGGGAGGTTGCAGCGCCGCTGCTGACACATCAGTTTGCTAGTAGAACTGGCAGAGTAAACATCTAAATAAACATGAGTTCTGTTTTATATGTTTCTTTTATTAAAGATGGACTTTGCATTGAAACGCAAAGTTTTCCTATTGATGCAGATCCTATACAACAAATTTTAGTACATCCTCCAGAAAGTTATGATTCCATCTACATTTCAGTGCAAGAAACAAACGACCCCCCACCACCAACAACTACTGATGCACAGTAGGACACGGCTACCACACGTCATTAAAGCTTCAGCTCTTTACCCGAGCACACATGGACTCTGAGCTTCAATATAATACTGTTTCTTCTACATCTACACCAACTTCCGAACAATTACCTACTACAAATGAAACTACTACAAGTCTACAAGTAAATGAAATTTCATCAACTGTTAGTTCTGATGCGCAAGCAATAATGTTATCATTAATTGGTTTCGACTAAAAATTCAACAATGGAAGAAGAAAGAAATTCGCTACTTTACAACTTGGTTTTTGTGAACCCGTCGAAATTTATTATTTGCCTACTTTCATTTTTATGTGGTTACAATTTTGGTTACCTTGTTCAGGAAATGCTAACAGATAAAAAGGAAGAACATTCGCTATATTTTAAAGTTTATGTTTATGTAATTGCATCTTTATTTGGATACTTTGTAGCAGGATATTTTCTTGTTAATTTGTCAATTCCATTTTTTACATGGTATTTTAACAGACGTGAAAATCAACAAAACAACAGTTTGTAAAAAGAAACAAAAATTATCTTGCATTTTCGGATTTTCCGAAAATGCAAGATCTTTTTTAAAAACATCCCCAAAAGACCTTGACACACTTCCGGCCATTTAAAATTTAAATACCCAGCACAGCAGGGCATTTAAACTTTAAATACCCACCTACAACACGTCACAGCTACGTCACAGCTGATGACGTCACTTCCGGTCACGTGACCGGAAGTAGCTGTCAAAAAATTGACTGCCTGTCAAAGTTTGATTGGGCCAGAAACGCCACATCGCCACTACTTTGGTGTGGTGGTATGTTGTGTTTATAGGGTGTTCCGTAAGAAAAAAAAACAAAGTTGTACACCATTTCTAAAATGATTGTCACATTACGTATTAAACATTCTTAACTATTATGTACAAATGAAGGTTAAATAACAATAAATGTAAGGATAATTTAATCAAATATCAGACACATTACATATTAAACATTCTTAACTATCATGTACATTCGAAAGTAAAATAAGAATAAAATAGACTAAAAAATTGGAAAATGCAATAAGCACAAAAAAACTTGTTTTACCACAAATATTATTCTTAAATCATTTTGTTTTAATTGAAATTACCACGTAAATCAGGATCGTTTCTGAAAGAAGTGAATTTTTTTATAATATTTTACGCAGTATTAAAATATGAAATCCTAAGCACACGTTCTTTTATTTTATATTATCATTTACGCGTGTACGGCCTTAAGCCATGATCCAAAGTTTTTCAGTAACTATCCAATCATTTAATATACAGCCTTGACCCCTGTGATTACTATTTTTCAAATTAATTTTTGTACGTAAATCTTTCGGCATAAGAGGTCAAAATTGTTGTTTTTGACTCGGCAATGTCTGGAACACATTGATGACCCTCTTCCCTTAACACTTGCTCTTCTTTCACGACCACTTTTCCGCAACACACCTTTTCTTTTACACACCACCAGACCACTTCTCCCGACTTATTCTCGCGTTTCTTACAATAACAATAACCATATAAAATAAGGTTTCGCCCACCTCTGATACTTGCTGTGTATTCCATGATGTGGAACAGTCAGCGGCACACAAGAAAATGATACTTTTGCTCTCAGCTCCCCAAAAAGTAACATTCCTGTGACCACCCTTTCCCGTAAAGGGAGGGGGCATTGCCGCCCCGGCATTTCGCTCAGATCGCACAACTATTGTTATCATTTTGACCGCTGACCGGTTGGACTTTTCAGGTCAACATCCCATAGACCAAGCGCTTTATTCAATTAATTTAACTGTCGAGTCCAGGAATAGTATGATTTTGTTTAATTTGTAGATTAGGCCTTAATCCAAAAATGATCATTTACTTTATCACCTTGACTATTGGGAAAATTAATGTACCTAAAAATAGTATAAATAATATCAATAATATCTACTATATATGCCACATCATACAATATAAACCCTCATAGTATAGTATACAAATACAATGTGTAACAGCATAGGTATTATAGTTAAATTACTTGAAATTTGTACCCAGCGCTCTTCCCGCTTTATTCATTTTTTTAATTTCACATTCTTTTAACTCGCAAGCGCAAAATATGTATACAGAGCATTTTTTAGCGAATTTCACCTTTATGGATGAAGAAGGTGTTACCGTAGGTCTCATAGTAAGACCTAAGCCCTATACCAGGATAACTTTTCGTTTTAGGGCCCCCATACCAAAAACACCATTCGTTCAAATGTCTATATATTGTGAGTGTGACTGTTAGCACGTTAGCGCTCACAAAAATGATCCGATCACAATGAAATTCGGCACAGGCGTATATAGTAATTAATCGGATGAGTTCGAACACCAGCCCGATCGGATCATCAGAAGGGAAAACCCCACCAAAATTTTTTTTTTAATTTTACATGGGAAATTAAAGTAATCTAATTTTAATTTACGCCATTGAATTCAGCTAAAAAAAGACAATTTTGCATTTCGAATCATTTCTTTATGTCCTTTGGTTATACCAAGATACTGAGAGTGTTAAAAAGTACGTCGCGTCGTCCCAATGTTAACCTTATAGGAATTAAAAAAATTATCATCTCACTAATTTCTGAATGAAATTTGGTATTTGGCCTCGTCTGGTTGGGATGTAATGGACTAAGGTCTAAAAACAAGAATTTTAACTTCAAATTTCCCTTGCAACAAGCCTAACTAATTTTAATTTCCGTGGTAGCAAGCCTGCATAAAATAATCCCTATGTTAGCCTTATGGGAATTAAAAAAGATGTTTAGTTTAATAATTTCTCAACATACCTTGATACTTTGTAATTGGCTTCATACAGTTATGATCTACTTGATTATGACCTTAAATTCCCAAATCTTTAGATACTGTGGCGACAAACCTGCGTATTCACGTTTTCAATGTTAACGTTGTGGGAAATAAATAAAAGTATACAGCTATTTCTCAACGTACATCGACAAAACTTGTTATTTGGCTTCATCTTGTTGAGTTTTACTTAATTATAGCATAAAATCCCTCACTTTAACTTTTCTGTGACAGCAAACCTGCGCACTCGCATCCTATGTTGTTCTTGTGGAAATTAGTTTATCGTCTTGACCTCGACGGACATACTTTTACAATGAGTACCCGTTATAATAACTTATTACAATAATGATAATATTGATTTGTTATTTACAGTATAAAACTCCTTGGTATAATATACAATTCACTAATCTATCGCTGTAATTATTTTTAATCAGGGTGTATACAGTTTGATTTTTCTATTTACAATAAAAATACATAAATTAATCTAGCCTGTTAAGCCATTATGGGAACTGATCCCTTGGACGCTTTGTTTGGTGGATACGTATCACCAAGATTAGGGGTTATGTGAATCATCCACTGGTTGGTCCTATAAATACAGGGTGAGAGATATTGTATCGTTACTTCGCTTCTTACTCTATAGACTAGTCGTTGTCAATCAGTGATATAAGTGAGACAATTTAGCTTAGTGGTCATGGCCCCCATGAAATCACCATTTGAAATGTGTGCAGCAGAAGTGTACAAGAAACACATGTAATGCATTCTAGATTTGAAGTTCCTTAATTTACCACCTCTTACTTTTGATTATTTTTTGGAACGGGAACATTCTTGGGGAGAAGGACTGAATATGATGATTTCCCACTCTGTTAAGATTGCGATTGTGTACATACTTTTAGATATACACTTGAACAGTTTAAGTGGACAGTGTCTAATTTAGATGTATGGGTAACTCCCCAAACCCCCCGTGTGTCTCCTTCCCTGATAGTAAATATTGGAGCACCCCTAGTTAGTTGTCCCGGTTTGACCCTTTGAAAATATGGCAGGCCTAAAAGGTCTGTGACGTAATATCGCCAATTTTTTTTAACTTTTGTATTTTCTTTTGTTTTTATGGCGCTATTCACAGTTTGAAAACTTGCCGAGGGTCCGGAATTAATCAAAATACTTAAACTAATAAAGGTTTTTTATACAAAAAACATAAAATTTACATTAACATGAATAATATACCCCTCCCTAAATTCTACAATGGATCGTCGCCATTTTCCATTTCCCTTTAATTTGATAGAGGACTTCGGTGAGCATACTTTAGCAAGTAGCATGATGCTACAAGCATCTCTAGATTCTGCAAGGATAACAAGAGTAATTAATGTTCGGTTTTTTATTTAACTAAGCCATACTTAAATAATTATCAGGGCTCAATTAAAAAAAAAGTGATCAAGAATTTTTTTTATGAACATAAATGCATGAAACATTTTATAGGCTTTTAAACAATTAAAACATACAGTAGACTTCCGATAATCCGAAACTCTGTTGTCCAAAATTCTGCTTAATCTGGAACGCTAACGTGACTGGAAATTTTTCCCGTATTCAACAAAAAATAATATCGGAATGTTCTTACCACTTATCCCTATCACATGCACTGTTAAAAAGTTGATAAAAATATCATTAGACTGCCCTGCCGACTGGCGGAATAGTTTGTCCCAAACGGCGCCCGCACAACCTTAATTCGAAATATTCGCTTATCCGGAAGGCGGACGGACTCAGTTTTTTTTATATTATTATTGGGACTCCACAGAATTTGGATGTAAATGAAATTTACTATTATCATGCCAGTAAAGACTTGTGTCTACCGACTTTATGAAAACAAGAACTTTCCGTTAGCCAAAAATATCTTATCTTTATTCCAGAGTTCATGAGTTGTAGACACCACTTGATTGATTGGATGAGTTTATGCACCAGCCAGTTCGGTCCATCACATATGTGGGAATGATGAATGGGAAAATCAACCCTCTTAAAATAAATTGGTATTTAACTCAAATATGTGAAATATAAATAAAGTAATTACCTTATGGCATGTCTTCTTTTCGAAGTTGAAGGATTTCCTTAGATTTTGGATCCTTTACTACAGATTAGGTGATAACTTTTTTAACAAAATCTCTGAATTGTGTTAGCAAATTTAATTCTTTACCAGGGTAGATATGGTTAAAACAAGTTCAAGCTGAAAGAAATATCTTTTGTGAGATAGTAACATTAACGTACCATGCGTCCTCGCCGCTCTACCGGGTGATGAGGACTTACAATTCGATTATCAGCAGAGGGAGCAATGTTGATATTTTCAATGACTCACCGGTCGTCTTTAAAAATAAATTGAAAAACTATTTAGTCTCATCTATCTACTCTTATAATAATCTACTCTTATAATAATTCAGTTTAGTCCAACCTTCAGACAACTAAATCTCCAGTTCTACCGGGCCGATTTTATTAATTAATGGGTCATTGGAAAGCTCTCTCCCTGTAGATTGTCAAATAATTATGAAAGTTTGTTTTTGTTCAGATTTATGGCGAAAAAGTAAAAAACACATGTTTTCCATAAGAAATACATTGAAAACGGGGTTTTTCACATTTTTTATTTCGAGGCAAATTTTGGTTGGCTTTATTGAGTATTTTCAAGAAATGCATAATAGTCATTTGTAGGAAATTTAATTCTCTTTCAGAATATTACCTTCCACTTTAGCCGATTTCTGCACCATTTAAAAGTTATTTGCAAAAAACCTAAGCAGCCTCCGAATTTATAATGGTGAGAAAATACTGAATTAGAGTAATTTTTGTTAAACTTTGTACAACTAAATCTAGAGTACTACCGGACAGATTTTAGTAATTAACAGGTCGTTGGAAAGCTCCATCCATGTAGATTTGCAAATAATTATGAAAGTTAGATTTTTTTAAATATTTATGGTGGCAATGTAACAACACAAATTTTCTATAAGAAATAGATTTAAAAAACTACTTTTTTAAAGTTTCTTTTGTGTAGCCAGGTTTTGGCTGCCTATTATCAGTATTTTCAAGAAACGTATAGTACCAAATTGTAGGAAATTTTATTCTCTTTCCGAATATTACCCTCCACTTTAGCCGATTTCTGCACCATTTAAAAGTTATTTGCAAAAAACCTAAGCAACCTCCGAATTTATAATGGTGAGAAAATACTGAATTAGAGTAATTTTTGTTAAACTTTGTACAACTAAATGTAGAGTACTACCGGACAGATTTTAATAATTAACAGGTCGTTGGAAAGCTCCATCCATATAGATTTGCAAATAATTATGAAAGTTAGATTTTTTCAAAGATTTATGGTGGAAACGTAACAACACAAATTTTCTATAAGAAATAGATTTAAAAAAACTACTTTTTAAAAGTTTCTTTTTGTAGCCAGGTTTTGGCTGCCTATTATCAGTATTTTCAAGAAACGTATAGTACCAAATCGCAGGAAATTTAATTCTCTTTCCGAATATTACCCTCCACTTTAGCCGATTTCTGCAACATTTAAAAGTTATTTGCAAAAAACCTAAGCAACCTCCGAATTTATAATGGTGAGAAAATACTGAATTAGAGATATTTTTGTTAAACTTTGTACAACTAAATCTAGAGTTCTACCGAACAGATTTTAATAACTAATAGGTCGTTAGAAAGCTCCATCCATATAGATTTGCAAATAATTATGAAAGTTATATTTTTTTAAAGATTTATGGTGAAAACGTAACAACACATATTTTCTATAAGAAATAGATAAAAAAACAGCTTTTTTAAGTTTCTTTTTGTAGCCAGGTTTTGGCTGTCCATTATCAGTATTTTTAAGAAATGCATAGTACCAAATTTTAGGAAATCTTATTCTCTTTCAGAATATTACCTTCCACTTTAGCCGATTTCTTCACCGTTTAAAAGTTTTTTGCAAAAAAGCTAAGCAACCTCAGAATTAATAGGTAGTGAGAAAATATTGAGTTAGAGATATTTTTTTTAACTTTTTACAACTAAATCTACAGTTCTTAACGAAACATTCTCTTTCTATATTTGCAAAGAATAAAAAAACTTGATTTTTTCAAGATTTATGGAGAAAATTTGTAAATACCCACATGCTTCCTATGAAAAAAATACCTAAACACAGGGGTTTTAAGTTCCTTTGTAGCCAAGTTTTGGCTGCCAGTTATCAGTATTTTCAAGAAATTAATTTCAATGTCTTTTGGGAAATTGTATTCTCTTTCAGAATATTACCTTCCACTTTGGTCGATTTCTTCAGCATTTTAAAGTTATTTGCAAAAACGCTAAACAACCTCCGAATTTATAGTGGTGAGAAAATACTGAGCTAGAGATTTTTTGCAAACCTTTGTACAACTGAATCTACATTTCTACCTGAGAGATTTTAATATGCGGCCGTTGGAAATCTTTCTCCCTGTAGATTTACAAATAATTGTGATATTTTAACTTTTATAAGATTTATGGTGGAAAAGTTTCAAAAACATGTTTTCTATAGAAATACATTAACAGCTGATCATCTGATCATGTTTTTTTTCAAAACAATTTTATTTCTGAAAAAATCGAATTATCTTTCTGGCATTTCACAAGAAACCCCCATATACCATGTACTATTTTTCTAGAGACCGTTGTATTTAACCACAACGGGCATTGAAGCTAGTAATGTATATTTCAATAGTTTTTTTAATTTTGCACGTGGTATATTGCTGTGTTATTTTTATATAAATGTCCTTGTTATAAATTATTCATTTTGATAGTCTCATTTTTATTTATTGCTAGTTATACAATTGTATATTTATTCAGCAACACTTACTGTGATATCTTGAGTTGAAAATTGCATAAAATTAATTATTTATTGTTTAGTATTTAACATTGGTAGTTGATTCACGAAACAAATTGTAATTTCTACGTTGTTCTTTTATTCAATATTGCATCTTTGTAAAATTGCATGTTCATTGTGTTTATATTTAATTCATCAAGTTTACTGAAGTGAAGTGAATTCTCCAAGTGAAGTGAAGTGACTTTTATAATATGTGAACTGCTTCAATGTAATTGGTTATATACTGTTTTGAAGCATGTAAATAAAAATAAATACCCCCGTTGCAGCAGACCTGCATACTCAGCGAATTTCAAATGCAAAACAACATATTTCAATCCAAAATAGCGAGATTTTACATGTTTTTGAAAGCTCCATAAGAATAACATGGGAAATGAGTATGCAGGTTTGCTGCTACGGGTATATTAAAACTGGGTGGTTTTAATTCAATATTTAGTAGATCTGAACTAAAAGGAGCCATTTACAAAGTTTTATCAAGATATGTTGAGAAATAAGCGAGATATAAATTTTTTCTTATTCCCCATAAGGTTAACATTGGGAAAACGTACTGTGTTTACCACTTTCAATATCTCGGAAACCAATGGACATAGAGCAGTGATTCAAAATACTAAATTGTTTGTTTTTTTGAGCTGAATTCAATAATGCTAGCAAAAATTGGATAATTTTTATTTTTCTATATGAAAAACTCAAAATACCCATTTTTGGGGGGCTTTACCCCCCTTTACCCCCCCTTCTGGTAGTCCGATCGGGCTGGTTTTCGAACTCGTCCGAATAATCACTAATTTACACGTCTGTGCCAAATTTCACTCAGATTGGACCATTTTTACGGCCGCTATCGTGCTTAAAGACACATATATGTATGTATGAAAATGAACGAATAGTGTTTTTTGCTTCTGGGGGCCCCAAAACGAAAAGTTATCATGGTCTCGGGCTTAGGTCTTACCATGAGTACTACGGTAACAGCTTCTTCCCTATAGGGGAAATTCGCTAAAAATAATATAAAATACCAGGAACATTAGCACTTTTCAAAATTAGCTGATTAGAGATTCAACACATCACATATAAGTGAAGTTGAATTTGACATCTTAAGCTTTAACACGTTAACTGCCATGCCGACCCGATCGGGTCGGCATAGGTAGGTCGGTTGGAGCATTGAATATGGACCTAGGTAGATCGGACGAGGCATTGTTGTCCTTGAAAATGGCGACTGCACCGGGTTCATGTTCTTGCCGCTAGGCGTCGCTGATCAGCCCCCCCCCATTCCCCCTTCCACTCCCCGCATCCCGCATCTCACTCCCTGTTCGGTTGGCGACTCTGAGAGATTCAATCATGGCGTCGTCGTTCATTTGCTAGCGCTAGCTACTTCAAACGCGCGGCGGCGGCGGCGTACGGCTAACCTACTGCTGCATACTTCGTGGGATATCGACTGATCTAATCCTGTGATGGTTACGAACGTATAAAAATAACGCTGACCGTACTCGATGTGTTGTATTCTTAACCTTGCGAGGATTTTTCTTATTATACTACCGTTACCATATTACGCTAACATGATTTAATAAGTTGTAATTTTAATAAGCCAATAATTATACAGATAGAGGGATAAAAAAATAACTTACCTCCTTTAACATTTCGCAATACTTCATAAATGTCATCTTATTTAATAATGTTTCTTAGCTTAAGTGTTATTTACAGTATTTATAATGAGCGGTGTTTTTCCTCTGACAGCCTACTGCAAAAAACAAAATAAATGATTTAGGTATCTCAATAAACTCCGTCATGTTTTTTCCTTAAAATATAATATCTGGGAAGAATGTTAAAAGTTATAGTCTGAGGCAAATAAAGTGCCCGAGGCCGTTCATAGGTATAATACTAAAAATTACAACTGTCTTATGGGCGGAATATGCTATATTACTTTATTCTTATAGCTAATTTTGATGGCGCAAATTGCGCCATGTCCCCCCCCTTCTGGGCACCCCTGCTGTAGTCCACTATTTTCCCAATACTGGCAAGTAGTATGTTTTTGCTTTGTAAATTATTGTTCTTAATAACTTGCCTAAAAGTTTTTTTGATTATTTGAGTTGTATACAGTGCTGGATTTGTCACTAGGCCCGGAAAGCCCGGGATTAGGGTCGCGCGCAGACTGTTTATCATAGCATGGCTTTTGTTAAGTAAACTAATGTATCTAATGTATCTAATGAAAAATTCCCAAATGAAAACATCGGAGGCTTCCAAAACGGTAATGAGAGATTTAACTTCTTTGGAATTATACCTTAAAGTTAAATCAACACAACTGGTCCATAACAAACTTGACTTTTCTTACAGCTATCCTGTCATGGGTTAAGCTAATATAGATAATGTTAATTTTATATATTTAAAGTGAGTCAACAAATTTATTTTACAACCAATACTCTGGAATAATAAATAGGTACAATGTTTGTTCAATTTCTTACTTTCACCTATAAGCAGTTTTAAAATTTCAGAGTGTTTGTCCAAATTTTAAAATTTTGTTTCGTTTTAAATGTTACATATTTGAATATGCGGTTAACTTTTAGGCCTGTGGATACCTTATACAGTAGTATTACTCAACAAGTCAAAACTATTTTTTTTAATTAATCTCTGTGGAATTGTGCACTAGGAATTTGCACTTTGTACCTGCATAATTTTACTAGTCAACCCGCACTACACAAAGTAATGCTATCGCTATCAGCACGTTTCTGTCGCCTCTTTTATAATAAAAAAAGTAGGCCTATATACAATTTTCCAATTCTCTCTTCGTCACCCTTAACACCGTGGGCAGCCATAAACAACATTAACCTAAAAAGGCTACACTTTAATGAACTTAACAAATTGATCGTTTCTTTGATATTACCTTAAGATATCGTTGGAGGCTTTTTCATGAAACTCGCATTATATTCACATATAACTTTAGTAAAGTCAGGGAACAATAACAGCACATCTAATACACCACAAAACGTTGTTAGAATGACATAGACATAGGACTGCAAATAAAGCAGACCATGTGTTGAGATGCGCGCGCAAGTTGTTCTGATATGGGATGCCACCTCAACGCTCCTTGCGGAGTTAATCACAACATTTACCTTAGCGATAATGGAGTACTTTTAAAGATTTGTCCTTTCAGAACAGGGGTGCTCACAGGGAGGGCCATGGTGCAAATTGAGCCATGAAAGATGTTAAGGGGCGGGAAAATTTTGAGGTTGAAAACTAAATAAATACTTAACAATTAATGGAAGAGTAGCCGGACAGATGCAGGGCTGGATTTACATATTTTTCATTCAATTTTTAGATATGGCTTGTTTTATATGGAAATAGATCCAAAGTTAATGATTTATTAATTCTTCAGACAAAAGCAGATAGAGTATTTATTATCTGCACAAAATTATTTTTGCACTGTCATTAGTGTTTGTAAAATATGTATTTTGTCACAAGTACTCCCGAAAACAGATTGCGGGATTTCGAGACGCGATCGAATTTGCCCCCAAGTTGTCAGTCGTCAGCTCTGGGGTTAGTGGCGTTCGTAGCGGATGACGGGATCGTTTGAAGTTGCCGCACCCGCTGGCGCCGTCAGGTGAGCTTGCTGGGTTGCTACCCTTTCCAGACCAACAGCGCGCTCTGCTCCGCGGCTGCCGCACAGTGAGGTATTTGCCTAATCCAGCCGGAGAAAAAATATTTTCCAGGGCGGCAAATTTCCAAATCCGCCTCTGGACAGATGTCTTTAGTTTACTGATGTTTAAAATGTAAAATAAAGGGAATGAGATTAAGAAACCACATAAGGAGTCAAAACCCTTGTTTCAATAAGCAGATCAATGGATTGGCTATCAAACGCAGTCTGAGCAATGAGAGTGTTTTTTGGCCACGTTGGGCTAAGATTACAAGCCTCGCAGGTGGCCTGATGTGGTAAAAAATCCAGGCCATATCGTTGAAAAAATTTCCTCGACAAGCGTTTGAAGACAAATTAATTCGCCTTAAATTATTGTAACCTTAATTGTAAGCTTTTAATAGTAAGAATGATTAAAGATTAATTATTAACAATAAACGGTTATGTATGAGTAAAATATAGTCAATTTAAAATATAACAGTATATGATTTTCCTTTAGGTAACTAAGCTTTGCATGAAATTATCGAAATATTACAATTATCTCAACAGCGTGTTTTCATATTCAATAGTAAAAACAACATTATACGGAAATAGCTTAATAGCGTTATGACCTCTTCAAATCTATGTAAAAAATCTCGTTTAAATGTAACTGGAAAATAATGTACATTTGAAAATAGATTATATAGGTAAATATAATTTTATTGTACGTTAGTAATTATGAATTACAATATTACAAAATGTTTTGTCGCTCATAATTCGCCAAAACTCGGATTTGCGGCGTCGGCGACACGGCCAATATGAGCGGCGGGGCGGGACGTTGATGCGGGGCGGGTGCGGGGAGGGGAAGGAGTCGAGAGCCCAGTCGCCATAATGACGCAGCCGTCTAACGTACGAATCCGCCATTAGTTCTCATCCCTGCCGCAGCCGCGCCACCTGTCACGTCGCCAAGAGCGGCTAGTTCCATGTTCTTCACGCTGAAGCGCGCCAGTTGTGGCTCGTTCAATGCCAACAATACCTCGTCCGATCTAGATGTGTAAAATCAATGGTTGGAGCAACGTGCCGACCCGATCGGACCGACACCTCGAGAATGTAAGGTTTCGCCATTTTGCCGCTAGATGCCTCCCACTGTCTCCTAGCGGCGATCAAGCGTACTACGACAATAGAGTAGGGACGTCGCTACTAGATAGCGTTGGAGTTTAGATTCTGATGCTTCTACACGTGGCTCAGAAAATCCTTGAAGTTGGCCAAAATATATTGTCCCGATCGGGTCGGCACGTTTTTTTACAATGGTTTTCTCATTACTTTCTGATAAATAATGTAACTTTTTCGTAACAAATTAACAAAGTAAACGTTTTGCAAGTTTCATTTTATTCTAAAATTGTTTGGATATACTAATGACTTTGTTTTACTTTTTAATGTTTTGTTAAAGTAAAAAAAAAACTTTTACTGAGTTTTTGTTGCTAGGATTGAAATAAAAACAATAAACTGTCGGAAAAATGTAATTTATTGCCTTACCACAGTATTTTTAACTAACATAAGCAACCAAGTCTTTTTATTTATGGCAATTAATGGCTTCCAAATTCATATTTGAACAAGAATAGTAAAAAGAAAATAAAAAGTACCTAAAGCTTCCCGCTCCAATTCACTCGACAAAGGAATTCCTAGAAATCGATCTATCTCGCTTTCGTCCAGATCGCTCATTTTTTAAACTGTAAATTTGTAACCACAAGTAAAGTAAGTCACAATTGTTGATTCACAATGAAACACGGTCGGTTGCACATTCAGACTATGTAAAATACGCGGGAAACAGATAGAAAAAAGCAGGGTTGCCAATCGTGTAGGCGGTAGCAAATACGCGGGAAACGGTGAAAAAAACTTGGTGCCAACCTTGTAGGCGGCAAAGGGTAGTATTGCCAACTGCGCGAAGTTAAATAGTAAGATGAATGAAAAAATAGGCATGGACCGATCGGGTCGGCACTGATTTTTTCAAGCAATATTTTGCTTCAAATTTTTAGTGCCGACCCGATCGGTCCACGTTTTTTTTGTGGATTAAATCAATTTTTTTTTTTTCATGAAACCCTTATAACAAAGCTAAACAAGTATAAAAAACACATAGTAACTCAAAACAAAAATACTAATGTGTTTGGCAATACAGCAATCAGGCCAAAAATTGGCGTGGCAGCTAACGTGTTAAGAAAGGCACAGGGGTACAAACAGTATGAGATTATACATCAATCACAACATCATGAAATTTGCGTAGACCAGTTCAATTACATAAACTTACCAATATGTAACTAAGGTGATGTTTCAAAATAGGCCAATCATCAAAAGTGTCACCGACTTTACCACCCTCTTTCAAGTTTCTAGGCCTCCTTAAAAAACGCTGCAATATAAAGAAATAAGAAAGCAATAGTTTAGCCTATATTAATTTATTTCTTATCAACATCCATTGAAGTTGAGAGTAATCTAATGCTCCATCTGAACTAAATAACCCAGTCGCAGCAGACCTGCAGTATGAGCGAATTTCAAATGTCTAAAAACATATTTCAATGCAACGTAGTGAGATACGACAAGTTTTTGTAATCTGTATAAGAGTATTATGGGGAATGGATGTGCAGGTTTGCTGCAATAGGTATGTTAAAAAATGGGTGGTTTTAATTCAATATTTAGTAGATATGAACCAGAAGAAGCCATACACCAAGTTTCATCAAGATATGTTAAAAAATAAGTAAGATATAGATTTTTTTTTACTTCCCTCAAGGATAACATGGGGAATGAGAGTGTAAGTTTGCTGCTACGGAAATGTAAAAATGAGGGATTGTTGGCTAATATACAACAGATATTAATTATATGAAGCCATATACATTACAGTTTGTACTGAGATAGGCCTACATTGAAAAACAAGTGAGATGTAAAATTTTATTTATTCCTCATCAGGATAGCATTAAGACAATTTTTATGATAGTTATTTTTTTGTGAGGTGGCCTGCCTCACATTTGCCAATATTTCTGGTGTGACTAGCTGGCATGCTCGTTCAATCCGCGCTTTTAATTCATCTAGATTAACGGGTTTTGTGTCATACATTTTGCTTTCAATAAAGCCCCAAAATAAAAAAAAAATCGAGAGGGATAAGGTCTGGTGAACGAGCCGGCCATTCTACAATTTTTTTTATTTGATGTTGAACCAATTAAAACTTTGAACTGTCATAACTTTTGATAGGATTGACGGAGCGACTTCTAGTATGCGCCATTCATTTGATTTGATTATGACCTTTGAAATTATGTATAACTCGATAGGGGTTTCCATTTAAATATTTTGACTTACCCCAAAACTACCCCTTTTGGGGGGGAGGGGTTGAAAAATTACATACACCAAAAAATTCCGTTTTTTGATCATATAAACATTCCCTGAATATTATACTTTTTTCTCTATTGTTAAAAAAGAATATTAAAAACAGGGGGTTGAGACTTTTGGGACAAACGTTATATATATCGATATACGAACGAACGTGTTTTTTGCTTCTAAGCCGGTATCTTCCACATGAGGGAAAATAAAATCTTCCAAGACATCTTGTACTTCTGGAGTTTCTACTGAACCTTCAATACTAACTTCAACTCCTCCTCCCGCAGGGCCTCCAGAAGAATTATCATCAACACCAGGGCTTAAGGGTGTGCGTCCGCCTCTGTAGACAAACTATTCCACCCAGAGTGCAGGTCAGTCACTTTTTCGGCTGCTTACTCACACACATGCAGACCAGCAGAGCTACACACTCACTCAAACACAGGTTTTTCCCTCATCTACCCCGGGCCGCGTATTTACAATCCCCCTACGGGTTCAACGCGCCGAACTCGTAGGGGGATTGTTATGCCTACGCGCGGCGAGCCACAACAATCCCCATACGGATTCAGCGCACTGCCGCCCCCCTCCCACAACCCGCACACCACCATCGCTTGCTCAGGCACAGGATGTGAATTGAATATATTTCGTTTATCCCTCGTTTGTTTGTACCATAGAGTTGCCAAGAAGCTTACTATTAAAACAACTATCATCTGTTTAACTTTGATAATTATTGTTCTGATATAAAATCCTAATAGTTTTCCTTGTTGTGAAAGCAAATGATAGGCCTATACTCTGAAACTAATTTTATCCAGATTGTAAAGTAGGATTAATTTTGTATACCGATGAGGAGTCGGTATTGTTTTGTTAATTTACAGACTCAATTTTCAGTTTTGTAATAAACAATAGGAGAACTAATAAATAAATATTTACTAGAAAAATTAATTTTAACAATTTTATATAGCTATTTGTCTGCGTTAAAACGATATAGGCGGATATTGCGGTGGCGTAGCGTGCTGTAATCTCTGGATTTTTTACGATAGATTTTTGAATATTCAGGAAAATGGAAGTTACCGCATATTTATTTTATGTTCATTTATTCAGAATTCTTAAATTAAACCAAATTATTTGGCAGGTACACCAAATAACCTACTTTGAGGGATCACCCACATTATAGATATTTTTGTCAATGAGGAGTTCCAACATAAATCTTCTTGGTTAAATTATCTTAATCGTGATCTTCTTAGTTTCTAATAGTATTTTGTTCACATCGCTTAAAACTATCTTTTGAGTCAAAAAAGTTAAATTATTGTGCTCGATCAACACTGCCTTAGTAGATCCACATGCAGACCTCGGACACATTTTTTTAGGCTGCGTGAAAAATGTATTGTTCATTATTAATCTTTTATATCGGCAATTTTTAGGCAAATAAACAATATTTGAAAAATTAATAGAGATGCGGTGCAATGCAATTGAAATAGAATAACAACGGCTACAATTTCCATTTGTCTAATGTACCGATGTAGTGATTTATTGATGTCAACTCTAGTAGTAAACCTTTAAAGAGCTAGTAAATAATTGTCTGGTTAACCAGTAATCCAGTAACTCAGTGTTAAAAAGTAAGTAACGATAATGATGTGTTTAATAACTTTCCTTTTTGAATAGCAACAATCACGCTGTTTAGAAATAAAGTGCAAATTGGAAAAGATTTATAAAATATAATTTTGAAACTCAGGTAATACGGTTTCATAAGCCATTCCTCACTCCTTTAAAGTTAGAGAAAACTTTTTCAAATCGTAAATTATTTTGATAGTAAAAGTTTAAACTTCCCGTTTTAATGCGGAACTACAAGACACCAATTACTTATAAGGCGTTTGTAACGTGTTCCGCCTTCTGGATTTAAAAAAAAGTATATCCCACGACATTTATTAAACGACCCTCATTTTATTTTATTTTAGTACAATAGAATGATCCACTCCTAAGATATCAGGTTTCAAACTCATCCTCAACATTTTGCCCAGACTGTTGGAGATTACTACTAAAAATACTCTCATTAAAATTGAACAAGGATTCGGATTTTCATTTAGGAAACTAACAAAAAAACTATATTGATAGAATCGACCTTTGTTGCTTAAAACATACATATTTAAGGAAAATTAGGGAATTTAAAAGAAAAGATGTGCCACGTGTAGGTAACTCCCACCACGGCCGAACCCTATCGCCAGGCCGCCGCGGCACCGGCGCCGCAGGGGAATTCCCAGCAAGGCACGTGGCGCGAGGGAGCGATCTCACGCACTTCTGCACCCAAGCCCCTCTTTATTTATTCTTAAGTTTAAGTTTTGGTAGGCAATATTGCTAATTATTGTTATTGTGCTAATTACAAAAATCATAGCAAAACTTTTTTTCTAGCTACAGCAAAAATTTGAAACTTGCAAACATGTTGTAAAAACATATTTTCTTCAATCTATTAAAGTTTAATATTTATTGGACCAGTAGTTTATATGGTATAAATTTTCTAAGTGTGCCAATGTATGAAAACCGCCAAAAAGCCAGTACTTTTTTCATTCAACCTGCCTAAACACTTTCTTAAAACCAAACAAAAAATTTTAAACATACATCAATAAACGCTTAATTAAATTCCTGAAATAGCGATGCCGTTTGTGTTTTTCTACCTCAACTGGTTACGTTGCAGTTTAAGCTCAAACTCGAGTACCTAAACTTTTTGACCCGAGAGCAGCGCCGAGCGCGAGCGGCTGAATCCGTAGGGGGATTGTTATACCCAACGGGTAGACGCTCGGGGCACAACAAACCTCAACTGAACTCAGCCACCGGCTGAGTCCGTAGGGGGATTGTAAATACGCCCCCGGGCCTACGATCACTCCCGTTCTGACCCAACCCCTTTGTTGTCAAAGAACTTTCACTTTTATTTAGGCCGCATGCGACAGGCTTGTCGATATGGGGCTTGGCACTTGCTTAGCTGATACTCGAGGATCTAAGGGGACTTGACCAAACCTGAAAGGGTTACGAAATGTTGATCATTGTGAAATGAACTGAGGTGATTCAAATATGTATGTCACCTATTTTTCACGTCGTGGTCGATTTACGTTGTGGGAGGGAAAACACAACGGTACAACACAACGTGAATATCTCTAAAATGGTAAAAGATATAACTTTGGTTAAAACATTGTTTTAATGGAATAAATGTGGACAACAAAAAAGGGTTTTAGGCTCGAGGTTGTATCTCTAATAAAATTGATCTTGTAAATCTGAAATTTTTAGATACTTTTCTTCAACGGATGTAGACTTATGTGTCAGACGCAAAGGGGAGTTACTAAATATTTTATGATGTTATTAATAATTTAGGTAGGAAACTCAGGAGCAAATTAAGTGCACTTTTAAAATAATCTTATAAAAACTAAAAATAAGTTTTAAAAAGCCATTAACATAGCTTGAAAACATTACTCGAACTTAATAAAACAATCTTAAAATAAATCAAAAGTAACTAGGAGTGCTGTAAACACAGATAGGAATAATAATAGTAATACAAAACTATTAGAATTAGGAATCAAGAAAAAGTTCAATCAAAACCAGATATAGAAGCTAATATTTTTAATATTGTGGAAATATGATCAATAGACTATGATCAAGGATAGAATAAATCAACTAATAGTCCAACATTACTAAATTTAAATAGTAGATAAAAAAGAAACAATAACATTTTTCATAACAATAACAACAATAAAATTGCCCGTTACCGTACAGCTGAGATCTACGAAAACTCTCAATTTCCTTACATCAAAATAGATAATTATCAGCTGCTTTTTCAATTTTTCGGTACCCAAACATTTCATTTCCGTACCCAAACAAACGGGTTTCCTATTTTGACAGTTCAACCAGCTGCTGACTCTAAACTGAAATAGACAATTCAGCCGAATTGTGTTTGGTTATAGAAAAATGTCTGAATTATGAAATGTTGGATGATTTTTTATATAAGTTTGGTTACATATTTGCATCGTGATGAAAAGCATTGTTCACAACTCGTCAGAAAAGTCCCATTTCGGGGCTTGATAGTGTGCTGAGCATGTAAAACACTATCTTGCCCCAAAATAGGCTACTTTCGTGACTAGTAGTGAAATATACTATAAAATAAAAAATGCTGCGGATATGATGAAGTTTTTATTCATAAAAATAAAAATAATATCCGTAGAATATAATCCAAAAGAAATAGTTGATTACTGCCATGCAATTTCCATCCAATCAAAAAAGAGATAAATTTGAATACTTAAGACTATTTACTGTATGTTTCAAAATTTATTTTACACAATCATTCATATTAAAAATTACCCTAAAAGGGACATCAGGATGGAAAATATCTATGATTACAACCTGCTCGTTGCTTACAACACAAGAAACAAAGGGGATCCAAAAGAAATAGTTAATTACAGCCCTATTTCCATCCAACAAAAAAAATCAATTTAAAGATTTCAGACTATTTACAGTATGTATTTAGGTTTTTCGCACAGTCATACACATTAAAACTTTCTTAAACTTTTCTTCCTTAAACTTGAATGGAAACCAAAAAAAGTCAAATAAACGAATTTACCAAGATTACAGCTCAATAACACAGACTGTAACTTTTACTGTTGGGTAGCAAGACATTTTTTTATTAATTACAAGAAAAGAATCATTCAATTTTCTAACTAGGCAAACACAACCCTCACAAAAAAATTCTTAAATATAAGCTTTTAAGTATTTTCACGTCAAATAAATTCTGATAAACACGATTCATAGACTCAATGTCAAAAATTGTAAAAGAATACTGATTACTCAAACCCAAAATAATATAATTAGTATTTGTAACTAACTTTCTATTTAGCATTAGAATAACAATCTATGTTTAGGATTCAAAAGATAAATTTAAATAATTTAAAATACACTTTAAGAATAAGTTTAATATTCAAGAACTTTTAAAATTCTTAGACCTGAATCATTGACATTGTGTTTGATTTGGCTTTTTACGTTTTTCCTGAGCCATCATTATGTACTCAGGACCTCTAACTCTCATTTCCCTAGAATTCGACTGTCCGCGATTTCAGGCATTAGGCAGTCTAAGTAAAACCTTTTTAGTCTAGGGAGCATGATGTGAGACCATAAATCGGTAACAATAAAGACCCTTTCAATAAAGAGTTCTTTGTTCGCCGTGTAGACGTTTAGATCACACCACTTCCTACCAGTGACATTTAACTGTCCTTGAATTTGAAAATAGTAATTAATTGTGCTTTTTCTTGATACTAATTACTCCCTGTTTGTTCTTTCCCAAGCAGAGGGTTTTCGTTCACTGACGGCAAACACGTCACTTCAACGAGGCCTTCGTCGCCAACGAGTCCGTCCGGCGAAGCTCCCAAAAATGGATTTAACTTTTCAACAAACAAGCCGCATTCTTTTACAATAATACTGCAATTTTCTTCGTATTTGCCTATAGCCTTCTTTTCATGTAGTCTTCCAAAAACAACTGCTGCACTGTTGAGGTTTTTGGGATAGAGGATGCTCTTGACTAAGTTTTGGCAACTATTGTTCTGCTAGGCCATCGCACGAACTGCCATCATCCCCACTATCACTAGTTGTATCAGTAACCATATCTTCACCAACTAATGAGTATTGATTTTTTTCAACCGACCTAAAACAAAAGAAATGGTTTAAAATAAACAATAATAAAAATGTTTATCATAAATTCTAAATTCACTTTCTTTCAATTTATTTTCTATTCTGTAAATAACACACACAAGCAAATTAAACTCCCCCTTCAACCCCAAAAATAAATCCTTGCTTCGCCGTTGTCTGATCACAATGTACAATTTTCCGTGTAGCTTTAAGAACGAGATTTAGTTTTCAGATCTCTTATAAAATAAAAACATTTTCAGTATTTTAGGGTTTACAAAAACACTAAAAACCTATTTGTTATGACCTAAGTAGTAGTATGAGTTTGTTTCTAAAAGGGTCTCAGTGTCAATAGATTTCTTTAAATAAAAAAATTATGAATTAGGGCCGCCCCGGAGGCGGTGCGGCCGAGGCAGTCGCCCCGGGCGCCGGCGCCGTGGTCTGGAGGAGGGGGGGGACGGCCATGTAAGGGTAAAATAAAAATAATACATAACCGCCTCGTTATGGGACAGGAAAAAATCGTCTAAATTTAGTAAATTAATTTAAAAAAAAATTATTCTCTCTATAACTTTATTTTCCATCCACTCATTGTGCTCAGAAATAATACCGCGGGGGCTGTAAATTGGATCTTTGCTCTTTGCACGGGCGTTGAACCTCAAACGTGCCGCCCCTTTTTGTCTCTTAGCCATTATAAATGTCCTATTTAATCTAAAACTATATACAACACACCACCTACACCAACACCATACTACAACACACCATAAAACACCATCAACACCTACTAAAACACCATAAATTAAAAAACAACAGTTTGAAAAACACGCGATTGAAATCAACATAGTGAACATAAAACGAACAGTTAGAACTTTCAATATTCACTGCAGCAGCCGAAATGTCAAGATTCGCGCCAAACAAGACGATGGCTATGAGAGTAGGGGCTCGAAGACCCACTTGTCACAAACATGTGCGCGAGCGAAAGTCAGGCGACAACGACCTTCCGCGCTCGTGCGCACTCGGCAAGTGCGGGCACTAGATCATCACTGAGTGCCGCGCGCCGACCTGACATGGTATTACTTAATTTTTCATTACCAATAATGAAAAAGAACTATTAAACATAAAAATTAATTCAATAGTATATTTCACTACTAGTCACGAAAGTAGCCCATTTCGGGGCAAGATAGTGTTTTACTTGCGAGGCGTAAGCCGAGCAAGTTAAACACTATCGAGCCCCGAAATGGTACTTTTGTGACGAGTTGTGAACAGAACTTTTCATCACTCTGTATACGAAAATTGCCCGTTACCGTACAGCTGAGATCTACGAAAACTCTTGATTTCCTTACGTCAAAACAAGTAATGATCAGCTGCTTTTTCGGTACCCAAACATTTCATTCCCGTACCCAAACAAACCATTTCCGTACCAAAACAAAATATTGCCGTACCCAAACAAACGAATTCCTTAATTTGACAGTTCAACCAGCTGACTTTATAAACTAAAATAGACAGTTCAGCCGTATTGTGTTTACTTATAGAAAAATGACTAAATTATGAAACGTTGGATCATTTTTTATAATTTTGGTCACTTATTTACATCGTGATGAAAAGTACTGTTCACAACTCGTCACAAAAGTACCATTTCGCGGCTCGATAGTGTTTTACTTGCTCGGCTTACGCCTCTCAAGTAAAACACTATCTTGCCCCGAAATGGGCTTCTTTCGTGACTAGTAGTGAAATATACTATTTCCTCACGATGCAAATAAGTGACCAAACTTATAAAAAATTATCAAACATTTCTTAATTTAGTCATTTTTCTATAAGTAAACACAATACGGCTGAACTGTCTATTTCAGTTTATAAAGTCAGCTGGTTGAACTGTCAAATTAAGGAATTCGTTTGTTTGGGTACGGCAAAACTTTGTTTTGGTACGGAAATGGTTTGTTTGGGTACGGGAATGAAATGTTTGGGTACCGAAAAAGCAGCTGATCATTACTTGTTTTGACGTAAGGAAATCGAGAGTTTTCGTAGATCTCAGCTGTACGGTAACGGGCAATTTTCGTACACAGAGTGATGAAAAATTGCATTACGATAACGGATAAAACCCACATATGTTAAAATGGCACACATTAAGTTATTGAACTGAACTAAATTTAAAATCAGGATATAAAACAAAAAAAATGAAATAACAATTTTTCTCGTCACTTTTTTATTTACTGCGTAGAAGAAGCAATCCTAAAGACGAAAATATTTTTGTTATTCTAAAATTTCCAATTGATCGTTTTGGTTGATCTGAATTTCGGTCCTTAACCCCCTGTAATTCTTTAAAAAAAAATTATATATTTTTTAAACCTCATTACTGTGTTTATTACATGGCAACAAACTCATTCCAACATCAAAATCCAAAATTTAATTTTTGACCAAACACCCTTAACCAAACATCATCGAACACCATCAGCAACAGTGAGCAACAGTTTCAACTCAACTTAATATGCAGAAGCACAAGTTTGGCGGTTTTTAGGCTTTGTTTGTTTTTTCTCAGGGCTCAAGTTCACAATCTGCCACTGTAAGACCAAGCAGCCAACGCAACAGAGGAAACAATTAATTCTCGTTCAGGTTTTGTCAATCCGTCAACATGTCATAATATTGTAGTATAAAAACTTGTAAAACCACAACTGACTTCTGAAGTAGAAAAAATAATAATCAGAGGTTGAAGTCAAGGAAGAAGACAATTAGACACGCATAAAGCAAAAAAAGAATTTCTTTTTTCCAGACACGTTAAGAAAAATCCACTTTTCATCACTTTTGTCTTTTCCTTCTTCTTTTCTTTCCCCTGAATTATTATTCTCTCTGTCTCCATCTCCATCTTCTTTCTTTCTCATGTAGTCCTTAAAATCTGGCATGTTATTTTTGATGGCAGAACTACTGTCAGTCGTTTTTCTTTCCAGGAGGTCGTTTTTTTTTGTCATAGGTTACAAGATGGGGGGGGGGGGGTTACAAGAAGAAGGATAAGGTTGAGAAAAGAAAGGGTGGTTTGTGTTAGGCCTTGATGGAGTGTGGAAGGCGGCAGGAGTGGATGCGACAGGTCTGGATGGTGTGTGGATAGCTACAGAACTTGGGCTGTCTGAAAGTGCAGTTAAGGCAACAGGTCTGGATGATATATGGACATGTCGTCCACCCGGTCTCATTCTTCGACAAAGCTCAATCTTCGGGGAATGACTGGCCTATCGAAGCTGGAATCATCTCACACAAATACACTACCATCGTAGGTGACATTTCTTTTGATTTACCTGTCTTCTACTTTTAGCCAATGCAGTTTTGCCCTTAGGGCAGAAGAAGGAGGCTGTCTCGTCAGCGTTGAATACTCTTGAAGGGTAATTGAAGATGGCCACCAGTCCTTTCTCATGGAAATAGGTTCTCACCTACCCGAACGAACGCCTTTTTCTCTTCTGACACATTGGCCCTAGTTGTAAGGGCTTGGGCTGTCCTTTCTGCAATGATAATGTGTCGTTTCAGGTACAGCCCATACAATTTGACCCCAGTTATTAACCCGGGTTGATTCCTGAATGAGGTGGGCTACATTGTCTGACGATTGTTCTTTGGTACTGGGCAAATACCATTTTTTCCTATCTGAATGACCCACCTCACCAGCATCTCCTCTTTTTCTTTGGTCAGCGCTTAGGGCCTCCCGATAGTGGATACCATCTTGAAGAAGTAAGGAGTTATCATGCAGGGAAGTTTTTAGGACGCCAAAGGTTTGAGAGGCAGTTCTTACAGACATACCTTTTTTATTGCTTCTAAGGCTTTTGATATACAGTATGTTGTAGAGTCTAGCGGCGTCGCAATTGGTGAAGTAGGCGCTGGCACGACGCTTAAAATCGCGTGTACCTAATAAATGTATTTTGTTTTATGTCCGTGTCGTTGCCTGGATCCTATGTGTGTAATGATTTTAACAAAGTGACGAAAATATGTGTATTATTGTGATTTTAATTGATTAGACGACTTGATGATGGGACAGCAGTCTTAAAGCTAGTAGTCTGAAAACTATTTTGGATCGACATCATAGAGGTTAGTAACTTAATATTTTATAAATCGATTTTCAATCCATGAACAAAGAATCTTTGACATTGTGTCTTTGGTGTGAAACCAGCCTTACCTGTTTGTGAAGTTGGAGATTAATAGCTCCCCGCTCGGTACCCGGCACAACACGGACATGTTTATGTCCAAGTGGAGGCAGCCTCGAGCGTGATGCCCACTGGGAGCCGAGGTCGCCCGCACAAGCTGGGAGGGTGCCAGCGATCCACTCGACAGGATCATGCACTTTAGCTCATCCCTCTGCAATGCTCGCAGTGCGATGTCGGGACTGATACACCAGGTATTCGTAATCTTGTCCATACAGCAAATGCAGTTTTGGTAGCACTGTTTTTCAACTGGCACTTCCGGTTAAACGTAGAGTCGGCTGTAGAGGTCGAGATCTTGGCAGATAATGCTGAGGACGCTGCTGAAGAACTCATTAAACTTCAGCAGCGAGTAGGACACAGCAGCGCCGAAGCTGTTACCGGCTGCTTTACTGATAACGATGTCCATCGTGGCTTGTTTCTCGGCGGAGATCCTGGCTGCTTCCAAAACCTCAGACACGTGAGACGAGGGGAAGGTGATGGCATTTCGTTTCCCGCGGAGAGCGGCCGACACTTCCGTATCCAGTGGGATACTGTTCCATTGTCTATCCAGCTCCACTACATATGTTAGCTATGTATGGGCCTAGTTTTTTATCCTAGAAAATAAAGTCTAGGCTTATGCAATACTGACCAGATTCTTTATTTAATTCCAGGTTTTGATCTTCTGTTTCAAATTCTAGTTTCCTGAAGTAATCATCTCTTTAAATTTTTTCTCCGCATTTTCGCAAAGGGCATGTGACACGCTATTTTCAGCTTGTTTGTGAAGCGTGCGGGCATTTTCTTGTGTCCATTTAAATTACTTTTGAAACTTGTCCTCTTCTCGCAGATTGGACAGATAAACTCTTTACTTTCCATCTTATTTAGTAGTTACCATCTAGGCTAATGTTGACTAATTAATCTCCATCCTTCATTTTCTATGATCACACGCGTAATAAGAAGTCACAATCCTTCAAATGTTCTATTTCAAATCCAATCAAAACCACGTGATCTTGTTCAAAGAACAAGTCTTTATTAAATCAGTAATCTGACCCAGGGAACCGAATCTTACCCGTGCAGGAGAATTGGGAACGTTCATTTATCGCGTATGCGCACGTGCCTCTTCTTAATTCATGTGGGGAAAGGGTCGCATTTTAAGGGATTTCCCGTGGACCGATTTTGTCCTATTATGGATACGATAATATACGTATTTTTTAGCAGAATCTCGTCAAAAACGCTGTGTTGCAATTTGTTCTAAGTTAAACAGTGTTTTTAATGGACTATATATATTTGCTCACTTCAATGATTGGAATAAATAAAAACTGTAACTGTTTCTATGTCCACCCATTGAGTAAAAATTCTCTATAGGTTGTGTCTTAGTTTAATACATCTTGTACCGGGTGTTCAAAAAGTCCCGAATTGGCTTCGTAATTTCTTTAATATTTAATATTGACCTACGAAACTTATAACATGTCTCTTGGACACAAAATACTATTTTAGCATGTATTCAGTGACGCCCTACCTCCTCAGGTGGACGGCCAACTAGGAGTCAGAAGAAAATCTTAAATGTAAGCATACGTTGATATGTACATCAAATTAAACCTCCTATTGATTAGAATACAATGCCGCAAATCAGAGCTCAATCGGATCACTTAATACAAAATGGCGGCCGTTTGAACTTTTCCCATCTGCAATTTTTTTACCTCCTTAAAAATTCAATATCAGTCGTTCTGAGCGTCCTTTCGAGATGCGATTTGTGGCATATTGTCCAGAATCACATGCCCTAAAAACATATATACAGCACTACCTATGCTGGTCATCATCCATAAAAGACATCCTTTAAGGTACGTCCCTCATGGAACTGGTTTATGCCATAGGTTGTACAAAAGTCGTTAAGCATATCATTTTAAAGAGGTAACAAAGCTATTATGCTTTGTTACCTCCTTAAATGATAATGCGCAAACCGCATCTTGAACGAACGTTTAGAACGTTTGAAATCGAAATTTCCACAGGCCTACCTGTTCATGAGCAAGGGTCGTGTCTTAAAAATATCATCAGCCTCCAGTAACGTTTTATGGGCTCCCAAAATTGCAGAACTCGTCATACACACTCCTGCAGGATCAGCCATCTAGTCTGCCCAGGTGCCAAAATCTTATTCGGGTTGAATTCAGGGTTGTAGAATTTTTAAAAGTCCTTTAACTCTGCTGTTCTCTTCGGGCTTCTCTTAAAGTGACTCTAAATAGTCCTGACTAGATTGCCCAACCATGACTGAGGTTGTGTCGCAACAAAAGCCAACCCATTTTCGCAAAGGAACACGGTTTCTAATTAGGACTTCCCATCATTTTACTGTAAATTCCTTCTGCGGTTGCATTGCTTTGTTCGACAACATCAATAACATCACCTTTCGCTTCAAGTTCAACTGTAAAATAATAATAGACTAGTACTGCTGATTGGCTAACAGTCTCATTGTCAGTTGTCTCATTTATGAAAACGTTCAGGTATCCGTTTTTTTCAGGTCTTGTACCAGTTGGTCAATTAAATAAGGCCTCAGGCCTTGTCTCAAAAACTTAGTGGCTTTTTGTTTTCCTAGATGTACCTTTTCAATAACTTGTTTTTGTGGTAAAGACTTATAGAAATTTACAAATGGATCAATGAACGACATAGGCAAGTGATGTTCTGCGAGAAAAGAGCACATTGATTTTTCTCTTTGATCAACTTTATCACACTGTTTTTGAAAGACACTTGGCGTTTCTTTTTTTAATGCTTAAGTTAGTTGTTTGGTGTACTTTGATTTGGCTATGCCGCTGTAACTCTGATTTGCCTGCTTTGAGAGTAATGCAACATAACTTGCAAAATGGTTCATAATGTTTTATTTTTAACTATTCGAACTGTAACAGATGGGCTATTGTAACTTATTTAGCTTATGTTTAACTATGAGGGGTGCTCAATAAAGACTGACAGTACTCTTTCAATACCTTTAATATAAAGTTTAGACTTTAACATTTGTATCTCCTTCTAAGTAGTCGCTATTTAAAGCCATACACTTGTTCCAGTGCCTCTGACACTCCTTGAATACGTGTTCTAAGCCCTCCTTAGACAGAACCTTCGAAATCGCTAGAGGCGATTTCGAAGGTTAAGGTGCTATTAAGACTCTAGTCTTAATAGCGGCACTAGCAGTTAGAAAACGCCGGCCTTTGAGCTCCTTTTTGGCCTGAGGATACAGGAAAAAGTCATTTGGAGCCAAGCCAAGTCAGGGGCGTGGAGTGTTCGATTCCTTTTTTGGCTAGAAACCGACGCTCAGTATTGGCAACATGGGAGCGAGCATTGTAATCAGCGTAAAAATCTAATTCATTATGATGTGTCACAACACCATCTTTTCATTTAATAAAATAAAGCTGATATCTAATATGGCGGCCGAAAAATATAATCCCGTCAAAATATAAGATTCGCCACCCATCGATGATAGGCGTTGGTCTCTCAAAAAATGAACGTAAAAATGCAGTGAGGTAACTTTTTTCAAAAATTATACGGTTTTAAGCCATCTTGGCCGCCATGTTGATTGTTTAAATTTGCTCAAAGGTGACAAAGTGGCACCCTGCAGATTTTTATATGTAGGTATTGAAGAAACAAGACCCATTATAAAACGTTAGGTTGGCTTCACTTCCAGGTTTTATCAACTGTAACTAGACTAGTATGAAAGACGGGTGCAACCGCAAGTAACGCATTTTAAATGGGAGTTTTTGAAAAGGAAAATTGTACTGTGAAACATTCAATCAGCTCTAAGCTATGTATTTAAAATAAACGTAAAAATAAATTAAAAAAATAAAGATCCTACACTGTGCTACCTACTCTTTGTACATTTTTTGAGAAGACAATGCATTCACCTGCCTTAAAAAGTAATCACAGAAAATATCCCGGTATTGCTTTGCAGATGTTGTTGGTCGTTGTGGCTGCGCTTGCTCGATGGTGGCAATCAGGTTATCGTAACCTGATCAGGTTATTATAAGCCTCAACAACGTCATTGCTACGAGTATATCCTGGTTCAGTCACGACTCCGTCATTCATTCTTATAAGATTGTGAAGAATACACGCAGATTTGGTTATAATTGTCGCTTTTTGGGCTCCAAATTCTATCTGGCCCAAAAAAAAACTCGGAATTTCTGCGCCATCATACCAAAAGCATACTCAACTACTTTTCTGGGTCGCGATAAGCGAAAGTTGAATGCTCTTTTGTCATTATCTTTACTTTTCTTCATATATGGTCTAAGTAGGTAGCTTTTCAATGGAAAAGCCTGATCTCCAATGAAATAAAAAGGGAAGGGTGGGCCAATGGTATTTTGCATAGGTTGTGCTCCCGGGACATTTAGTTCATTGTTTTCCAAAGCCTGCATGAAGCCACAAGAGTTTAACACTCTCCCGTCACTATTTCTTCCATAATCACCGACGCTAATCCAAATAAAAAGCCATCAGCATCAACACATGCCATCAAAACTAGAGAAAAAACCATGATAGTTATAAAAAGTAGACCCTGAATGGGGAGGACACTTAATACGTATATCAACACTCCCAATGCTATTCAGATTGTTCCATAACTGGTAAACCCTATGTCTTACGTTCAACCACTCTTCGGTAGTGGGCATTGACATGTAATCGGAAACTAGCATGTCCCAGATAGCTTGTGCCGCATGTTCTATCTTCTCACTGACAGTTGAAACCCCAAGAAAAAACTCAAATGAAAGATCCGTTGATGTCATGCCAGTTGATAAATACCTAGAACAGAAAATTTTCAATATATAAAATATAAGGTTGTATATTAACAATAGACTATCTTTTAACTGATCACGTGTTGGTTAGACCCTTCTTCTTCGGATAAAAAAAACCCTAGCCTATTACAATTCTGAAAAGTATGTCGGGCAGGCAATATAGTAACACATTCGCAAGGTAAATTTCAATAACTTTTTTTATTAATGATAGATCACTTCTTACACAATGTATCACTAACTAAACGTGTATATTAAGTGTTCGTAAATTAATTTAAATATACAGGGTGTTGATAAAAACCCTTCAGGACTTCGGGATATGGTTCTACATCAAAACTAAGAAAAACTTCCTATAAACATGGGTCCTAAAATGCTCGGATATCCGTCTGAGGGGCTGTATGTGTTTATAGCATGATTTTGCATAACTTTAGAACTACTAAAGATAATCAACTTCAAACTTAGTACGTATATGCTGAATAATACGACCTATTTTGGTGCTAAGTATCAAGTTTTTACTTTGTACTATTTCAAAATGGCAGCCATTTTTATATTTTAAACCTTAATATCTTAAAAACCGTAAATTTTACAAAAATTTTACGAGACAAAAACATTGTGCAATTTTGTTTCCTACAAAATCATGTAAAGATAATTAAGATCAAACAACAGTTATCAGAGTTATTGCAATTTTTCTAACAGAATACATGCTTGTTTTGTGGCAGTTATAGCAAATTTGCTTGAATTCTGTTAGCAAAATTGCAATAGCTCCGTTAATTGTCGTCCGATCTTAATAATCTTTATATGATTTTGTAGGAAATAAAATTGCACAACTTTTTTGTTTCTTGATATTATGTTTTAAAATATAAAAATGGCTGCCATTTTGAAATGGTACAAATTAGAAACTTGATATACGTACCAAGTTTGAAGTTGATATCTTTAGTAGTTCCAAAGTTATGTAAAATCATGTTAAACACACATACAGACCGACAGACAGATAACCGAGCATTTTAGGAACTTTCTCTTAGTTTTGATATTAGTAACCATATCCCGAAGTCCTGAAGGGTTTTTTATCAACACCCTGTATAACGTTTGTAATTAACAACAGACTGCAAGAGCAAGTGGAAAAATATAAGAGGAGGATATACATGATATCTAAAGAGCCTCCATACAACGGGAGTGGGGCAAAGAAGCCATACTATTTATGGGATGTGCTGGCACTCAAGAAATCGAGACGCCAGTCTGAAAATTTGCCTGCAAAGAAGAATGCCGATGAAAGTGGTTTCAACTAGGATACTGCACCCGAAGACCAGCAATCACTACCGTCGGTCCCTTCTTTTGAGAAATCATTCACCACATCTGCTGCTGTTTCTATCAAGATCATGATGCTTGTCAATCTGGTGCCCAAGGTGATCCCACTCCTACTGCTCAGACACCTTCTGCTGCTCCAACAGCCAATTACACCTTCGGCGTCATTGTCGGCAAGGAGGAGTAGAAAAGCCAAGGTGAGAAGAGAAGACCTTCTGGAGAAGTGTGGACAAATCATTGTAATAAGAAGGTCGCAGAAGAAAAAAACCACAGGAAAAACCCTTTGGACTTTTTCAAAAGTTCGTTGCCAGACATTGCAAACTTTTCATCTGCGAAGAAAAGGCAATTCAAACGAAAGGTGATTGAACTTATAAGACGAGCTCGCCGACGACAATCTTCCCCCGCAGCAGCCCACCTACCGACGATGAAGCAAATAAGATTGGACTTCAAATAAGTGAAGAGAAGTCGAAATACTTGAAAGTAGGAAGAACCCAAATCGAAATGGATGAACCTCTAAAAGTTAATAATTATAAATTTGAAAAAGTACCTGAATTTAAATACCTAGGAGTATCAATTAATTGGAACATCGAAAGAGAAACAGGAATAGAAAAGCGACTAATTTTAGCGACCAAATGCTTCTGGAGCTTATCAAAATTATTAAATTCCAAAATATTATCAAAAAACACAAAAATAAGAATTAAAAAAACTATTATTCAACCAGTTCTTTTATATGGCTCAGAAACATGGACAATGACAAAATATCATGAAAACAAACTCATTATTTTTTAAAACAAAATTTTAAGAAAGATTTTTGGACCTATAAATGAAGAAGGTGAGTGGCGAATAAGAAACAATCGTGAGCTCCGAGAACTATACCAAGATCCAGACATTGTAGCCACAGTGAAGAGTAGACGACTGAGATGGGCAGGACACAAAGAAAGGAGGAAAGAAGAAAGTGTGCTTAAGAAAGTCAAGAATGGAAGGCCACGTGATACTTGCCCGCTGGGAAGACCAAAGCTGAGGTGGAGGGACCAGGTCCAGAAAGATGAAAGTACGACAGATGACTTGGCTGATAGCGCAGAACACACCGATGTAAAATGGTGGTGTTATGCTAAAAGTACCTGGTAAAGACCTCTAACATTGTTGTAATTAACAATTCACATGTATAACAATAAAATTCCTCACACAATATTTTCATTATAAATTTTAAAGGGCCTGAAGATCCGGCGTGAAGTTGCACAGAACACAAAAATTATAAAAAAAGTGTGAAAAAAAGAAAAATGGTGTTCTATGCTACTCTATTGTGTCATAACTGGTAAATCCTATTGGAGTAGTGGAACGGAATGCCAAGACCAAGTAGCGTAATGCCAAGACCAAGAATGCGGAAAGACCAAGTAGTGGAGCGGAATGCGGCTCCGATCACTACTTGGTCTTGGCAACAATAAAACAAAGGTTAGCAACTGTAAAGAAGGATAAAATGAAAGCGGGAAGAAGATTAGACATTGAAAAGCGTAGGAATGAGCAAACACGAAAAGAATTCCAATTAACACTCAGCAATAGATTTCAAGTTCTAGAAGAAAATGATAAAGAAAATGAAGACATAAGTATAAATGAAGAATGGCCTAAAATCAAGAATATATTAAAAGAAACAGCAGAAGAAGTCATAGGTTTCAAGAAAAGTGATCGCAATGGGAAACCTTGGTTTAATAAGACATGTGAAGAGCAAATTGAAAAGAGGAAAAAAGCAAAAATGAAGGTTCTAAATAGACCCACAGAAGAAAATCAAAATCAATATAGAAGAACAAACAAAGAAGTAACAAAAACCCTAAGATGAGAAAAACGAATTTATGTACATAGCCAACTTGCAAAGGCAGAAAATGATAAACGCAACAACAACACCAAAGATTTTTATGCTACAGTAAGACATTTTCAGAAAGGATATAGACCCAAAACAACAGGAATCAAAGATAAAAATGGAAATAAAACGACTGAAAAAACTAACGTTCTAAAAATATGGAAAGAATACTTCGAGGACCTTTTGAAGGGAGAAGAAGAAGACGGCAATGAAAATATATTAATCTACCAGAATGTACAACCCTGTATACAAGAACCGTCTCTACAAGAAGTAAAGGAAGCAATAAAAAACTTAAAAAATGGAAAAGCACCAGGTGAAGATGAGATTGCAATAGAGGTTATAAAACATTGTGATAATAGACTGTTCCTACGAATATGGACAGAAGAAGAAATGCCCAGAGAAAGGAGTGAATCTGTAATAATCCCGATACACAAAAAAGGCGATAAAGAAACCTGTAGCAACTTCAGAGGAATATCCCTACTTAACTCTACTTATAAGATACCCTCCAAGATTTTACTGAACAGAATAAAACCATATGCAGAAAAATACATTGAAGACCATCAAGCTGGTTGTATCAAAGGACGTTCAACAACAGACCAAATTTATGTGATAAAGGAGATAATATCAAATTATTGGGAATATGACAAAGAATGTTATATCCTCTTCATTGATTTTGTAAAAGCTTATGATACCATAAAAAGACCTAAACTCTGGGAAACAATGCAGAAAGTTGGCATACTGGACAAACTAATAAATCTAACAAAAATGTGTGTTGAAGGACCCAAAAGTAAAGTTAAGATAGATAATGAATACTCAGAAACCTTCCGAACCCACCCAGGAGTTAGACAAGGAGATGGACTCTCTCCAATTCTATTCAATATTGCAATAGAAGAAACCCTAAAGAGCACAAAAAATTTAGAATATGGTATAAACCTCGGATCTAAAATAAACACACTTGCTTTTGCAGATGACGTTGCATTAATTGCAGAATCAAAAGAGGACCTAGGAAAACTTACCAAAATTATCATAAAAGAAGCAAATAAGATTGGACTTCAAATAAGTGAAGAGAAGTCGAAATACTTGAAAGTAGGAAGAACCCAAATCGAAATGGATGAACCTCTAAAAGTTAATAATTATAAATTTGAAAAAGTACCTGAATTTAAATACCTAGGAGTATCAGTTAATTGGAACAACGAAAGAGAAACAGAAATAGAAAAGCGACTAATTTTAGCGACCAAATGCTTCTGGAGCTTATCAAAATTATTAAATTCCAAAATATTATCAAAAAACACAAAAATAAGAATTAAAAAAAATATTATTCAACCAGTTCTTTTATATGGCTCAGAAACATGGACAATGACAAAATATCATGAAAACAAACTCATTATTTTTTTAAACAAAATTTTAAGAAAGATTTTTGGACCTATAAATGAAAAAGGTGAGTGGCGAATAAGAAAAAATCGTGAGCTCCGAGAACTATACCAAGATCCAGACATTGTAGCCACAGTGAAGAGTAGACGACTGAGATGGGCAGGACACATAGAAAGGAGGAAAGAAGAAAGTGTGCTGAAGAAAGTCAAGAATGGAAGGCCACGTGGTACTCGCCCGCTGGGAAGACCAAAGCTGCGGTGGAGGGACCAGGTCCAGAAAGATCTTCAAAGAATGGGAGCATCTCTTGCGCAAGCAGCAGACCGGCAGCAGTGGAGGCAACTTGTTGGCGAGGCCAAAAACCTACTTAGGTTTGAGTGGCCAAGGAGGTAAGGTAAGGTAATGCTACTCTATATGAGATCCTCAGGAGAGTTAGCTGTGTATTCCTCCTTTCTAAAAAAACCTCATGATTCAAACAAATCTTTAAAGTTCACTGCTACATAAGAATGAGAAACTAATATTAATGTTCATTTTCAAGATCCAAAATCATTAAAAAATCATATTGTTTATAAATGTGAGCAATCGTTTAATGAATTAAATTGTGGTGAAATTGACTTACCAGCTGCTTTGTCAGATTATCATCTTTCAATGAATCGATGAACTCTTCAAACTGTTCCATTTCTTGAAGGGGAAGATTCCCAAACACTCCAGTCTCTACAATATTATCTGTGATGTTTTCAGCTCGACATGTTCCCAAACATCTCAACATAGAGTCCAGCTTCCCGCCCATATTATTTTGTTTTTCAATAATGTCAATAATCTGCATCTGCAGCTGGTGGAGAACCGTACCACCTGTGGGAAAATTGTGGTTTAAATGGACGTAATCTAACTTGATTATTCACTATAAAAACCATTTTATTACTGTTTTCAACTCTTTCAGGCAGAAAAATATAGGGTGCGTAGAACATCAACTATTTTGCTAAGAGGAAAAATTCACATTATTTTTTTATTTAACAATTAAAATTTATTATAACTTTGAATATTGACTATTTTATTCTGCTATCATACTATGGTTGAATATGTTCATTTTTTTACAATTACACATTTAGTGGTAACAAACAAATAAGCTATCTTGTGTTTAAATAATAATACATCAAATCTTCCGGGACAAAAGGTGTTATTAACCTCCTCGTATTCTGAAACGCTTGTAAATGTTCAAATCATAATCGAAAACCGAAAGATCAGATAAACGACAACTTTAATGAAGCAGATATCGTTAGATGAGTTTTTTACGAACAAAAATATACAACTTTAGGCTTACATAGGTACTTACTTGGTAATGTGTGGCTGGTGGCTTGAACTGGTGACAAGAGGGGTGAGGAAGTAAAAAGTTCTTCACAAGAGACAGGATTCGTTTGTGTATTGATAGATACGGGAGTGTGAGGTGAGAGGTAGTAGAGTGGAGGATCAGCCATTTTTTGAGATAGACTCTGATAAGACTTTCGAAATTCGGAAGATTGAGATGAAAAATTATGGTTTTGAGGCATTTTTGGAGAGAGATTTTGACTGAAGGACTTGGACAAACTGTTGATTGATGACGGTGATGGAAGTTGGAATTGTGGGTTGGAAACATTTGAATGGGCTGAAGGTTTCATGGACTTTTTCGGTAGCTCATCTTCACAAAATTCCTCGTTTTCTGATGCAAAATGTTTTCCCTTCCTCTGCCCTCTTTTCTTTTTACACTCTTCCTCATCTTCCGAGAGGTTCGAAGTTTCCTCTGCCCTAGCAAGGGCCTGCTGAGCTTCTAACATGGTTTCTGAAAAAAAATCATCAAAGTTAGCATATTTAGTAATAGGCCTAGTGACTTAAGGTCTCATTTAAATTTATAAACCGATATCTGCTGATTACTAACCGATTTTGATAAAATTTTGTATATGTTTGTGGGATAATTAATTGTTGATTTGTTTATTTCATCATATAAGTTTTCTGGTTTTAAATGACTTTAAGGGAGAAAGTATGTGTCAGTTCCCTGATACTGTTTGTTGTGAGATATACTGCCGCCAAGGAATGCACATGTAACATTCCTACGATGTGTAAACTGCCTATAAACCATTTATAATTGGTACCATAGTAATTTTGTGACTCGGACCTTTAATTTGATATCATATTTGTATTTTAGCGAATTTCCCCTATAGGGAAGAAGCTATTACCGTAGGTCTCATGGTAAGACTTAAGCCCGGGACCATGATAACTTTTCGTTTTGGGGCCACCAGAAGCAGAAAACACTATTCGTTCGAATTTTTATATATATATATATATATGTGTGTCTGTGAGCACGATAGCGGCCGCAAAAATGGTCCGATCTTAATGAAATTTGGTACAGACATGTGAAGTGGTAATCCCTCGGACGAGTTCGTAAACCAGCCCGATCGGACCACCGGAAGGGGGGGTAAAGGGGGATAAACCCCCCCAAAATGGGGTTTTTTGGGTTTTTTACATAGGAAAATAAAATTTATCGAATTTTGGTTGGCACCATTGAATTCAGCTCAAAAAAACAAACAATTTAGTATTTTGAATCACTGCTCTATGTCCAATGGTTACCGAGGTATTGAAAGTGGTAAACACAGTACGTTGTCCCAATGTTAACCTTATGGGAAATAAGTAAAATTCTACCTCTCGGTTATTTCTCAACATATCTTGATGAAACTTGGTAAATGGCTTTTTCTAGTTCATATCTACTAAATATTGAATTAAAACCACCCAGTTTTAATATACCCGTAGCAGCAAACCTGCATACTCATTCCCCATGTTAATTCTTATGGAGCTTACCAAAACATGTCAAATCTCGCTATGTTGGATTGAAATATGTTGATTTGCATTTGAAATTCGCTGAGTATGCAGGTCTGCTGCAACGGGGGTATTTTTAGTTGTAATGTTTTTGTATACAGCAGTTTAGAATACACACTTTCTTTTAATGCAGGCGCCGCACCGACAAACTCCCTCACAAAAACTAAGTCATCAACTAAACTAGAGCAGCTATTTTTTTCAAAAAAAAAAAAACAAATTTTTTACAGTTTTCTATTTTACCTGATGCAAAAATAAAAAAGTAGCTGACCACTTTTTTCATTTTAAATTTTAAAGTTGAATAAAAACTTTTCACTTTTTTCATCTTTACAAATAGAAATATAATTGATAATATTACCGTTCAAAACTTAAGGACTTCTCACATGCAAAATACCAATCTTTTGCCTCAGTTCTAACTGGTATTAACTACGATTATTTGAAACGTGAGCACTGACAGATCACGCGGTTCTTAACGCTGGTTTGTGTATTTATACCCAAACAAAATGGCGGTATTTGCTTCATTTGCTGTAATGCTAGTAAGATAGACATACTCTGTCTAATTGTACTATGTGGTCGCCAGAGTCCCATGGCCCAAGGCTCAGAAGTGGCGAGGTCTAAGCCGAGACCTGTGCCAAGCCTAACCCTATACTAGTCATAAGATTTAATTGCGGTTTTTTTAAGATTGTGTCAGATCTGAAATGATTAATACAATTAAATTATTATTGCCAGTTATAAATTAATCAAAATTAGCTGACTATAGAACAAATTTATTTCAATAAATGTAAAGTGCAATGTAGTTAAAAAATAACTATTAATTTGCGTTTATACCCAACAGAAATATCTTTTCATCAAGTAACATGATACAAGATCTACAAGGTTAAGATTACTTCATCTTAATGTTTTAACGCCACAAATAATGTTTCTCATAAAGAATAGAATAGGACTTCCATTATTACGAGTTGGAGCCAGTGAGAGTTGGAGTACTTATTTTTTAAGTAAGTCATAAAAAAAGTAATTATTCCAAATGGTACCTTCGTAAATAGGCCTACTAGAACTGGATCTTAACTTGACTCACAAGTTATTGAACTTACAAGTTATTATACATTATACAAGTTTATTGTTATGTTACTGCTTAGTTCACAGTTATCATATTACAATGAAGCTTATTGAAATTTCTATAGAATAATTTGGCAAAATAACAATAAAATATTTAAGAAAGTTCTAGCCTGTTTAAATTTGGCAAAAAAGTTAAATTTATATCTTACGTACCGGTAACAAACACTTTTCCTTCTCTTTATTCAAAAGTTTTTTTTCACATTTAACTTTTGACTATTTTATTTACATTTAGGCTCGTTTCCATTTTTTTTCATTCTGAATGAAACAAAGGCAAAACTAATGACTTTTATTCATTTAAAGGTAACAAAATCATTTTTTGTGTGATTTCATTAGCATTAACCTCTTAATCTGGTTGTGTTATGTTACACATAAAATTGTTAACATAACATACACAATGTATTAAATTCCGTAATACATACACTGAGTATGTATACCAATTGATGAGCTCTGGACTAATGGACTTCCAAAAAAATCTTCACGGTCAATCAATTTCTTAATTGATTAAGACTCGTGGTGCCGAATCTTCAAACTGCTGAACATTTTTCACAACATCGATGCTTCCATCTGACAGTTTAGCGATGCCTCCACCTGACAGTTCCACTTTCGCCTCCCGCCTGTAGAGGTGTTCGGTTAAAGGTTTGGCTATTTTCGATTTTGGTACACTTTGTAAAGCCCTCCGGCTTTGTAACGCCAGTTGCTCTCTATAGTCTTGAGTATTAGCTCCTGTGATCAGGTCCAGAAAATGTCTGCTATGATTAACGGTAAAGTGGTGGTAGCCACTGTCACCTACATTGAGATAAGCGCCCCACAAGTTAGTTACAGCGTCCCTTTTGTTCACCGGGCAAATTTCCAGTCTAAATCTCCCTCCTCTCCTCTCCTTCAGTTTTTATCTCAATAATACTATATCCATGTCCCCTCAAGTAATCTTCCTTTCTCTTATTTCCGTCTACCAATTTTACACTCATCCACTTCGACGACTACACCTTCCCCCAACAATACTTCTCTATCGAAAAGATCATCCACATGACACATATTTCGAAGCAGTAGAAAAGCCAGACCGCCATAGTCCGTCTTGATGTTGTACTGATTTCATCTGATGTTTCATTAACATGAAAATCGTAAGATTTAACTTTATGGCAAAAAAATAAAATGTTTTTTCTCATTCCTAGTCTTGCGTCATCAAAACCTGTGTTCTTTAAAGCATTTATATGTTCAAGATGCTTTGTTTTTTTTTGTTTTTTTTTATTCCGCAATGATACACGGCCTGACATGGGCCCTACACACTTGCGATCAATTCGCCTTCACACTCATTCCACCAGTAACAACAACGGTGATTTGAATTTAGGTTGTAAACTTTATAGTTGTCAGAACACAATTTTGGTTTGCAATACAAGTTTGCTTTGGTGAGAGGTGTAATTTTTAGAGCTTCTAAATCTGCATGCAAACATTAAATTTTTTCCTCTTAGGCCATCTTCTTGTCTTTATCTGTTTCTTCTCTGTGTCTTTTTTCCAATGATGTGTTTGCTGTAGACGTTTTCAGATAAGTTACCGACCTGGTACATTCAACAAATGTGATAAATAATTAAATTCATATTTTCAAAAATGATATAAAACAAAAATAAAGTAACAGTGAGTTTGTTTTCTGCTTCTATTGCGGACTTGTAAATGCGCTTCTTCGAGATCCCTACGCTCTCTAAATAGAGTTTATTTTGAGCCCCCACAACAATAATGAGATGGCACTGTGGGTAGATCATCTAGGCACTTTCGTAATAGGTTCTTGGACTCGGATCTTTCGCTATTATCTCTGAAGTGGTTGCACATTGTTGACGATTGATGATAATTGATGATGTGGTTGCACATTTTCCGTAACCACATCATTAACCTCTTCGTATTCTTCATAAGTTTGAGAACGGTCATCTTCAAGGTTATCTTAACCTTCTACTGGTTTGCTCCAGTTATTGAACATCCACTGAGGTATAGCTAGTGTGTTTAAAAAGAACTTTATACACATTTGCTTTGGTTCTTCGTCCAATTTTAGTTTGTATGTAACTGTCCCATGCCTGCAAGGTGGAGTAGCTTTGCTTCTTCCTTTTGTATTTAAAGCTGATACGTTACTTTGCAAGTTCAGTTCAACAATTAAAATAATTTCACAATACTCACACGCGACACTTGACCGGCCAGTTCGATAACGACCTCCAGACTGAAGTTCAGGCCATTATTCATTGTTAAAATTAAGGACTCAGGGTAATACGTTCTATTTACAGTAAAATATAAGGATGAAATGACACGAAACATGCATTTTCAATGTGACTATTGAACCCCTCTTCACTTACATTTCCCTGTATAAAAGCACAACTTAGATCACACTGATCCTTTTTCGGGGATAATATGGCCAAGTTCAAAATCTCAAAAACTTCATGGAAAGTGAATGATCAAGGCATGCATTTCCTTTGACTTGCATTATGATTTTTACTCTCGGTAAAGTTGTGATTTTGAATGCCAACCACGTACCAAATGCAACTTCTCGGTATCCTTTCTACAGTAGTAGGATTTGGAAGATTGTTCAAGAACTACTTCATTAGTTTTCGAGCAGTGCTATCACTATTGTCCTTCCTATTTTGCGCAAAAATGCTTTGCGGGTCGCTATACTTTCAGTATCAATTATCACGTCATTTTCTGGTGTTTCTGGGTCATCCTCATTCATTTGGTCTTATTAATTGTACTTGAATTCATTCTTAAGGGTCCAATTCCTAATCATACATTCATCAACTCCCAAAGTGTTGGGAAACATTTTCTTACATGCACCATTTCTATCTGAATTTTCAAGCGGTTTTAGGTGATACAGAAATGATATTTTCCGTGCAGGTTCTGTACTAGAAACCGTTTGTAGTTTTGCTTAATTTCTATCAACTAAGTGATAAACTTCAATTTCCTTTGTCTCCAGTCTAAAGTGTTCAAAAGTGTTCAAAAATAGGTTTTCTTCTTTCTTCACAAATGCGATAACATACTTGTTTTTTTACTTTCCTTGTATGAACACCGAGATTTAATACTTCTTTTAGGTCTCTTCACATCAAACACTGTCTTTCCTTGTTCATTTTACCTCTGGCTTCACAGTCTTTCCCTTTCATAAGTTTTATTTTATTACTTTCAATGATCCACTTTTCTTTTTCTGCTCTTCCTTGTTTTCCTAGCTTCCTCATATGCTGACTCTTTCTGCTGCAATTTTCATTTTTCCGTTTTCTTCACTATTATTTCTTAGTACAGTAAAACTAACTATGCCTGAAAAAAATTAGCCCCACCACGAAACTTCTTGGTCACCTATATCTCCTAGTTGCAGAATCCGATGAGTTCGGGGGGTGGAAGACCTTTTTTTGGGTGGGTAAGGGGAAAATAGTTGTATTTTCTTTGTAAACGCCAAAACTCTGGTGAGAAAGGTCCAATCCAAATAACATTTTTTGTGGACATTTAAAACTCTACTTTTTAAGAGTACATTAAAAAATAAATTTGATTGATACATCCTAAGGGGTCCAAAAGAAGGATTTAGTACCTCAAAAATGGGGCTTTCAAATTTTTAGTTTCCAAAGATTAAAATTTTACAATTTTGGTTTTCTCAAAATTAAACTAAAAAAAATCTAACAATTTGGTATCTTGAATAACTACTACCAATCCGCTGGTTACTAAGATATTGAAATTGTTAAACACAGTACGTTTTCTAATATTGACCTCAAAATATATATAAAAAAATATATATCCTGCTTATTTTTTAACATTTATCAACGATATTTCGTATGTGGCTTCCTATGGTTGAGGTCTACAAGATTTTAGCTCATAATTCCCCCTTTCCTCATCCTCTTGTCAGCCTCACCACAACTCATTTTCTATGATATTTAAATGGAAAATAATTTATGATATGCCATTTTCTCTTATATCACCTTCTGTTGACAATAATGAAAGTTTTTTAGACTTATTTTAATGGAAAAATCGTTGGCTTCCAGATTAACCAATTACAGTTTAATTTGGTTGGGTTTCAGGTTAGTTGAAATGCTCTTATCAATGTATAATTTTTAGTGATTTTAGTTTTTAATAGTTAATGATAAATAGGTTTAAAGATAGGTACTGTTAAGGATTTGTTTTGGTCTTGAATCGCTCTGTAAATGATTGGTTTTCATTGGACCTATAATTCGTATAAATCAGTTCAAATTGAATCGAGTTACATTGTTTCATCGACTTAGATAGTTTCTTTTTCTTTTACAGCATTTTTGAAAATATGAATTTAAGTATTCATCACGAAAAGATCAATGTGACATTCGTTGCATGTACCAGGTTGGTAACTTATCTGAAAACGACTACAGCAAAGACATCATCGAAAAAAGAGCCAGAGAAGAAAAAGATAAAGAAAAGAAGTTGGCCCAAGAGGGAAAAATTTACTGTTTGCAGGCAGATTTAGAAACTTTTAAAATTACAACTCATTCAAAGGAATATAATGACACCAAAACAAACTCAATCCTATACTTTTATACGAGCAATGTTATCTTGCGTGCGTGCGTGCTTGCCTGCTTGCTCGTATGTTTGCACAACGATCACAAAAACGGCTCCGAGGATTTCCTTCAAAGTCTGGAAATAAATAATTTATGACTCAAAAACGTCTTTTATGCAGATTACTTGGCCAGAGAAAATCTAATAACGTAATAAATCGAATTTTAAAGTTGTAAATTTAACATTGGCCTTACGGGTTGCCGTGATAGCAACGAAAATAAACAAGGAAAGTGTAAATGAATCAAGTAATCATAACAGGTGTTTGGAATCTACAGACGTCAAGGGAAAATACACCAAGTGGGATGAAGAGACCATGGAGCAATAAAAAAGGTTTCTATTTATGAATTTTATGATATTGAAATATTTTATAATAACTGGATGAACTGGTAAACATGAAATAACACCGAGCAAGGCTCGGTCCACCAGGTACTGTATTACAAAACAAAGTTATGTTTTCACAACCAAACACTAAACAACCTAAATTCAAATCACCGTTGTTGTTACTGGTGGAATGACTGTGAAGGCGAATTAATCAGGTCGTGTATCATTGTGGACATAAGAATCAAAGCGTAAAATTGTCAAAACACAGAAGTTCGATAAAACTGTCAAAAAACGTCAGATGTTTATGAAACTTGGCTCGAATGTGTAGGATAGTGTTAGTGAGCTTGACCTCAAAAACCAGTAAGATCGGGCCATCGGATGTGGTGGTACCACAAGTTTTAAGGGAGTTGACATTTTTCAAAAACCGGGTTTTTGCATTTTTCACGATAGAATCTTTGAATTACGAAATCAGGACCCATACCATGTTAAAGAACTTAAAAAAATAATTATGTTCCAAGGTTTCAAGGACTAGGTACATAGGTCGTACCTATGTACTAGGTCATATGTACTATGTACGACCTAGGAGTACTAGGTCGTATTTTCTGGTTAGGTGGTTGCGGAGAAAATGTAAAAAAGTCATTAGGGAGTTTTTTCAATCCACGGTAAAGCAACACGATAAACGTTAAACGGTAAAATCAGCTGATTTTCTACATTTAGCACAATGTTAAAAGATAACGTTTAACGTTTATCGTATTATCTTACCTCGGACACACGGTAAAAGCAAACGTAAACCCTAAAAGATCAGCTGGCTTATTTACGTATGGCGGGCCCGGTATTTCTAGCGATAAACCCAGCTGACTGTCGCATTCACCAAATTCTCACGATTAACAATACAAACATCACCCAAAAGAAACGTGTGTTTTTGTGTTTACCTTTAACAGAAATATTTATTTGATTTATTTCGCTAACCAAAATGGAGAAACAGAGGTTTAAGATTTACGTTACTCGAAGATATAATTTTGATAAAAAAAGTTCTCTCTGAAAATCCTTTTGAAAACATCGAAAAATGGATAAAAATTCAAAAAAATGTTACGAAGCCATTTTCTATTCAATGCTTCAAAGAACACTTGCAACATTTGATAGCATCGTCGAAAAAACGAGACAGCTGCAATAAAAAGAAATCAGGCACTGAAGAAGAGTTCGGTGAGTTCCAGATTTTGATGCTCGATTTAATCGATCCATCTAATGAATTCGGGGCAAAAAATCGTTTTAAGAAATCTAAAAAGAAATGTACGGCAATCAATCCCGGCGTTTTGGCGAGAAATGAAAGTTGCTTTTTTCACAACTTAATACGTCCGATGAATTGCTGGAAGTAGAAGTTGACAACAGTATTTTTGAGCAATTGTTTCATGAAGATGACCAAAATGGGACGGTTGCCAGTGTGGCACTAGTTACCTATGAAGGAGCGGTAGATGATCCTGCTACTCCTTCTCCCAGGTCCAACTCCCAAACCAATAATCTATACAGATGTACGAGTAAAAGAAAAAACAAAGAGGGAAAGAGTGGCAAGATTGAAAATGGAAATGGAAGAGAGAAAAGTGAGAATAAAAGGAGAACTAGAACAACGTGAAATTATGTTTCAATGAGAGAGGGAGAGCAACGCCAAATTTTACTTGAATTGATAAAATCCATAGTCTCTAAATAGATGGATTGCAAGTGAATAGAAGTGATCTTATAGTTTTATATCACAATATTTGTTTGCATAATTTATGTTTTTTTTGTATTTTTTGTGGCTTACTATAGGCCTTAAATGTTCGAGTAAAATAAAACAAAAAAAACTTTTTATATGGTCTTCAATGTACCTATAGTAATAAAATGAAAAAAAAATCGAACAAATGACTACTTAATTTAAATACTGATTGAGTGGTACAGGTTATATGTCAAAATAAGTAGGGCTGAAGCTGCCATACAGGCAAGTGTGGCAGTTGGCAAGCAACACGCCCACTTTGTACATTGTTCCAAAATCTTGCAACATTAATTTCCGATTTTTTAAGTCCAAAAAAACAAAATCGTTTACAACTTTTCCAAAAGCCAACTCAACTGCTTGTCTTAAGGGACTCACAGATTTGTTAAATTGCAATTGTGCGTTGGTTAGGGTTCTACTCGATTAAGGGCATATCAGCAACTCTCTGATCGGAATATTTTTATCGTGAGAGCTTTATATATATCGAAATCATCAAGTAAGACAGATTTATCAATGTCTGGTAGGTGTTTTATCATAGAATAGCTAGTACCATCTATACCTGGAGTGGATTCAGTCTTCCTAGACTAAGGCAATCGAAAATTCTTTCTTAAAAAACTTGTCTCCAAGAGAATCATAATTAATGTCAAATATCGGGTAGACTATTTCCGCAGAGGACGGAACATAGCTTGAAGCAAGAGTGTCAAGAAACTTTTCTCCTCAGTTGTCACTGTTGTCCATTGGTGTGACCGACTTACATTGTTTTACTCCCCTTAAAGAATTGACAATTTTCCACGAACGATCAATATTTGCTTTTTCGTCCATATGAAAGCATAACGAAACCCAGGCCTTAGCCTTGGCCTCATTGATGATGTTTTACCACGTATTTCGAATTTTTTATACAGCCTATAGTTTTCAGGAGTCACATGCAATTTGTAATTTTTAAAAGCTAGACGCCTCGAAGCAACAGCCTCTGAACATTGTTGTCTCCACCAAGTTTTTGGTTGGAATCTTCTCCCAGGGGGCACTGGAGGCTTAGTGAATGGTATTGCTAAGTCACTTGCATCTGAAATGTATTTCAACAGAGCCTCAAACGTATCAGACTATCAGATTGGTCATGGTTTTCACATTTGCTTTCCCCCACAGAAGAATATTTATTCCAATCCGCATGTTTCAAATTCCTTCGTCTTTTAAAGATTTGTTGAGGAACACTTGAAAATGAATTTCCAAATTTAATGAAAATAGGCAAATGGTAACTATGCTGTCATTCTTAACTTCCCACGTCAATAGCCTATAGTTTTTTGGAGTCATATTCAATTTGTAATTTTTAAAAGCCAGACGCCTTGAAGCAACAGCCTCTGAACATTGCTGTGTCCTCCAAGTTTTTGGTAGGAATCTTCTCCCAGAGGGCACTGGAGGCTTCCCTCGTCATTAGTTCAGCATATAATTCAGGGTTTATTAATCTCAGATAAATAGCACTAGGTGTCCTGTTTGGAAATTGGATGGTCGATGAAGACCATTATTTAATAAAATGAAATTAGAATTATTTATAACATTAAATATTTTCCATTTATAACATTAAATATTTTTCTCCCACGTCGACATAAATTATCAAATCCCCAAAAGATGTGATGCGCATTGAAATCTCCGCAAATTATACGTTTACCGCCATCATGATTGAAAACGTACTCACTCCATACTGAATCGAGAAAGCCACTTTGATTCGGTTTTACGTAGTAAGTGTAAATATTAATTGGATCTACACAATTTATTTTAATAGCAAGACATTCAATTGGCGGTATATTTTCGATCGTGTTGGTATTTGTGTCCAGCTTAAAGAATCGGTAAGCTTAAGGCAAGACCGCCCCATCTATCATTCCTATCAAGTCGAGTAATTTGTCAATTTTATATTTTGATATTTCATAACAAGTTTCCTTTATCGCTGCTGTAAGTTTTGAATACGACTCCTAGAAACTTTGACAAGCTGCTTATTTTGATAGAAACACGTTAGCGACCTCCAACCTCCAACCTCTTTTTTAAAGCTCTTTAAAATGAGGGGTCACTCGAAAGGGGTTTGCATTTCAAAATTTTGAGTTGCCCCCAAAATCCTCCATTTTTGGGGGACTCTCAAAATTGTTGGTAATGTCAAAAAATAATTTGGGTTGAGTTAGTGTCATTCCCCAAAGGTTAATTGTTTGTCTTAACAAACAAAAAAATTAAGGAGGGGGGAACGGACTTTTTTTACACACTGTATACAGGGCGTTTCAAAATGAAGGAGCAGATTTCATATATGTATTACTTGAAACCCATTATTCGACGAAGTATGATTTATATGGCATTGGATAGAGCAAATAATGAAGTCTTACTGTTGTATCAGCTGTGTAATGTAATGTAATGTGATGTATGGGGTGGTACTGGGTGGACTGAATTCTGGATGGAGTGAGTTGCAATTGGGATGCGGAGGTTACATTTGGTTGATGCTTGGTTTTGGACATAATTCTGATCGGAAATGGGTAGTTCAACACAGTGTATTGTTAGTTTCAAGAGAACGGGTAAATTCTAGGGACCTGCTACCTGAGAAATTTACTTCGGCAAAGGCGGGATTAACTGATCTGATTGAAACATTGAAAGCTATGCTATGGCGACTGGGCTAACAAGATATAATTTTCGGTCTGGATTACCCATAGGGAGGATCGTCTGCCAGATTACTTCGCCTTAGCCAGCTTTAATGAGCCTTTCCTACCCTAATTACTAAATACAAATATACTGAATTAACCTATTGACATGTTTCGGTTTCCCTACCGTATGACTAACATACTAAATGATAACCAGGCTGATTTCTGAATAAGTTATTCTAGGCGTACCAAACCTTCATTTACTGATTTATTTTAATGAACCAGAATCGATTACTGTGAAAATAAAAGGGTTTAAGGCTTAAGGCCCAAATGGCGTGGGCAGATGGCCCACGCCCAAGTTTTAACTCAGAAACTACATTTAAATCTAGCAATTACTCCCAACTGCCTCTCCCCAGCTCGCCCCCTTACTAAGTACTTATCTAGCCATTATTGTCGTCGCTGGTGCTGGATGGAATTCGATTTGGGAACTCGGTCCGCCGGCACGCCCATAAAATTGACCTCCTTCTTGAACGTGGTAAACAGTTAATGGGGGAGAGAAGGGGCGAGGGGTTCGAGGCTAGATTGGGGCTTACAAGCGGTAAATCAAGGATCTTCCGGTTGGGCTTTTGGTTGACATTGGCGAGTGGAGGCTACTGAATACATATATATAAGGATTCGTGGCATTGCACGGCACAGCTGATGGCCTGATATTATTTTCTAACACGAAGTGTTTATTACATAAGTTTTCTTCAGAAGTCCGAGGTCTTCCAGCGTCCGCCCTTTTGAACGATTGTTTCATTTAGCTCACGAACTTCTGCTTCAACTAGGGCTTTCTCTAACATTGTCAGCTCAGGAGTTTCCTTTTCAAACTGAAAGTGCACTGCTCTGCAGTACCTTGTCGACGAAGGACGGTTATTCTTCCAAACTTTTTCATTTGAGTCCTCAATCGAGGTCATCAACGATGGGACGATCGATGTCAAAAATAAGTGCGCATCGGTTGGATTTCCACACTCATCAGAAAACTACTGTTCATATTCCCTCTGTCCAGAAGCCCCATCTATTCCCCACTCGGTGTGGAGGACAATACTGTCGTTCCATGATTCAGTCTCTAAATCATTGTACATGTCAAATATTATCTTGACCGTGTTTTATAAGCAGGTTTTGTAGAGGCACTTTTGCAGATGTTACGTAATTTCCATGTTTTCTGGGTAGCATCTGGTTTTGGCTTGTGAAACCTTATCGTAAGTTGACAGATAAGGTTTCACAAGCCTTATCTGTCAACTTCCACCATTCCACCATTTCCACCATTCCACCATGGAAATTCCACCATCCCTTCTGGTGGAATTTCCATAAAAGGTGTGAAAAAATTGAACATCAGAAAATTGTTCTGTCAAAGAAGCTACTTTTACTGTTTCTAATTTTAAAGTCAATAAAAATTTGTTTATGCATTCTATCTGTTGAATTTTTGTGGAATTCCCTCTAATGCGGGGTAAAAAGGCAAGGTGACCAAGATTAATATAATTCCAGGGTGTTTTTTTTCTAATTGCTCTTAGGAGGGACAAAACTGAGATTTGAAAACGTGTGGGTTGTATTCATGTGATAAAAGATCATTGGTGCCAATGAAAACTAAAACTGGCAGATTTGACACCAATGGCAAGTTGTTTTGCTTAATCTGCTGTTTTAAATCAGTTTTTTTGGCACCAGAAAAACCTAAACCGTAAGTGCAGTGGAATTGGTTTGAAATGGTATTGTTGGTTTGCAAAAAGTTGACAAACCTCTTTGCAAAAGAATCCCCAGTGACTGTAAATGACATGGGGCTGTGACAGGAGACCATTGTTTGTATAAGAAAATTTAATACTTCCTTTGTGCAAGTGTACTAGAATCTTGTTTGGGGCTGGAGTGAAATGGGGCAGTTACTGAAAAAAAAGACTTAGGCTAACTAACGTTTTGAGAGGATGTTATTGTCAAGTAGGCCTACTTATATTTTTTGTTTGAAAAGAAAAAAGGTTTGTTTACCTAAAATGAAAGACTAAAAATAGTATCCTGAGTTAATTTCAATTGCCTAGCCCAAAGCCATGCCAACCTGGACTATTTATATTTTATTCAAGTATATTGTACAAAAATTCTTATAAACCACAGTTCAAGAAATATGACTTACTCTAACAAGGATATCAGGTTAAAAATATTTTTCAGGCTTTGATATTTAATTTATTAAGCAATTCAACATATTTCATGCGTAGCCACTGTAACTCATCACTGTATCACTGCACTATAAGCTAACACCTTTGTTTTTGAAACCACTTTTATTTATAAATGACCTTGAATTTACTGAATTCAAAAGAAAATTGAGTACCAGTTGGCAACCTTCTGTGTTTAAGAACACAGCCATCTGCCACTTACCTGCACTGGTCTCAAATTAATTTAAATTTGTTTAATTGAAAAGAAAAAGGCTTGAGCTGGTCTTGTGTCGCCCGAAGGTTGGCTGGGGAAGAAAAGGCCAGGAAAAATTAGTAACCTGTAACACAGAACATGACAAACAGAATATTTTATGTCCTAACAGCAGTCTCAGGTCTGTATAGGCATAGTGGCTTGATAGGCTAGTTTTATTTGAGGGAGGCCCATGAGAAATATAGAAATGACCGGTTGGGGGACGATATCCAATGACTTTGTGGGGATAGGCTACTAATTAAAATCAGGGAGAAGCAGTTTTCTTAATAGGCTATTGTCCAGGCTGAACTCCGTGCAACACAGCCTACACAAAGCACTAGCTTTGACTAAAGATCAGTAAATTAAAGATTTTGGTAACCTGCTCGCCTATAGCCTATAACATGTAATTGCTTTGAGCCTAATAAGCAACTGAAGGTTATTTTAACTATTCACAGAGGAAAAATTGCCTAAATACTTAGTCCTACAGCAAAGAAATCAAGGTAGGCCTAGCTCAGTCACTGTGTTTTGAAGTTGTATTACTTACTAAGGCTTGATGACGGAAATAAAATTTACTGTTGTTGCTATTCATATGAACTCAAAATAAATAGGTTCAACCTGGGAAACGCTAAGAGGGACTGACACTTTGAAAAATAAAATGTTGTTTACAAAAGTTTGCTGAAATTGAGAATTTGAGGCATTAAGGTTAATTTGACACTTTCTTGACAATGTTGTTAATAATATGTGATTAAGAAAAACATTTTACTTTATTTTATTTTACTTTTTCTTTTTTTTAAAGGGCAGGCGAAGCAAATGTCAGACATTTTTTCATTTTTCTGCTACAATATGTAATGTAATGTAATGTAATGTGATGTATGGGGTGTTACTGGGTGGACTGGACTCTGGATGGATTGAGTTGCAATTGGGATGCGGAGGTTACATTTGGTTTGTGACACCTGAGTGGCACAATTATTCTTATGTCGGAACTGGGATTGATCACCCCAAGAATAATTATAACCATTGTTGTGCTAGCCGACAATGCCGACAAAAAACTGTGTCGCTTGAATGTCTGTGATATCCCGCCACTAGTCGATGAGTCATGCTAGTCATTGTCATTCGACCCCAGCCGGTTTGTAACTGATAAGCGCTCGGCACACGGCACACGGCACCTGAGCCGACCCTGAGAGGTCAGACGGACCTGGACAGACACGGACGAGACGACCTGCCGCTAGATCGACCTTCTTCTCCAACGAGGATTTATGCACTTTGCAAAGTGCGAAGAGGTAAGGCAGTGCTGAATTAAATTTAATAATTATGTTTTCTCATCACAATTTGCGTGAGTAATTAATTAACGAAACTTATGTACTTGACATGATTAATTCTGCAGAACCAATCATGCACGGATCTTGCCAAAGATTGTAATAACTAATGTGTAGCCTATATTTAAATACTGTGATAAATATATTTAAATATTGTGAGCCATAACCAAGTAAACAAAAATAAGTAAAGGAACTGTTTTTATGCTAGAGTAAATATGAATAATGCCAAAGAATAATTGATGAATAATAGTTCATGTCACGTATAATTTTGTATCAATGTCAACGTTTTAAATTTAATGTCCTTTTATATTGTAATATCATTTATGTTTATCATGTTTGTAACGGATTTTATAATTCTGAAAGTACTAATTTTGTCGTTGGATCAATAAAATTGCCTAAAGAGTAAAGTAGATTGTTGTGTCGACGAAATGGCAGTGGCAATGGCGACGTAATCTAGCAGACTGTGGCGTCACCAATTACTTCATAATTTTGCAAAGTAAATTCACGTAGTATATTCTAATATCTGTCCTCTTTGTTTTGTTTTGGCAATTATAATAATTAATTATCACAGGACAAGTAAGGTGACTACAATTTATTGAGTGTAAAATTCTGTATGTTAATTTCTTATAATGTTCAATTGATTGTTTTGTATAGCTATGTTTAAAACGTACTATTTTCTTGCTGTCCACTAAAATATTAATTTGTAAATAAATATGCATAAAAGACCTATGAGGACATAAATGAGATTTAATAAAATAAAACTTTAATTTTAAAGAATCAAAGGCTTACAGTAAACATATAATACAGAATTAATCTGAAACATTTTTGAATATTGTCAATTAAATATTTCATGGATGGAATTGTTGATTAATGTTAAATATAATTGTGTTATCAAATTTTTGTACATAAAATAGCCTATTTTATCGGTTTAGTCGAGGCAACCGAATTAAATTAAAATCGTTTCAACATAAATGAGTAGATTATATAGCTTGGAGCAAGTTTGTGATTTAATGTGACATTTTGTGAAATGAATTGAGGAATACCCGGATTAGACAATTGTTATAGATTAATGTTTATCTCATTATGGAACTAAACAATTATTTAATGAGATAATGACTTGTGATTTATTCAGAGAAATTATTGTGTTCTTCATGCAATGAAAATAATCAGATACTACTGACTAAGACATTATGTTAAGACATTATACTATCAATTAAGGAATTTTCAGGGTCTTTTACGCCTGTGGGTGTCTACCATCTGCCCTGGGACTTCCCTGATACTTCGAGCCCCGATTACTGCATGCACTGCGGACCTTCCTGGACTCTGTGGATTTCGGTCGCGTGCCCGCGACTAGGAGAACCGCGTTATCGCGCGTTTCGCATTCCGGGCCCGGTACCGTCGTTTTGTGGCAGAACTTTGGTGAGTTACATCATTTTGATTTTCTCTTTGAGTGCCGAGAGTGAACATTGCTCCTACCGCTCACGGACAACCAGGACGAGGACATCCCCGCCAGCGGCTGCATTTATAAATTAAGTTGGCACAATTTAATATTGATATAAAAGAAAGTTTTTGAGCCAAAGTATAATTAATATAATTCCTGAATAATTTGATGTCTTATATATTTTGTAATCGTTCATGGAAAGAATTATTCATTATCATGTGTATTATATGTCGTTTAATTGTTTGTGGGAATTCCCTTGTTGTGTGAAAAGATTGTTAAATTTTGTAAATTTTGTGCATTGTAACTGAAAGAACTCAGTAGCCTATAATATTATTCAAGAAAATATTCTTGATGGTTTTGATATTTATACACTGAGTTTTCTGTTGATATACATATATAACTTTGATAATTATTAATTTCATTATTCAAATAATTTTCTTGGTATTTTGACAATTGAGTTAAATAATAAATGGCCATTATCATGACTTCCTGTGTGAACTTAATTTAACCGTGGATCCAAAGGTATATATTTTATGCTATCTATATAATTATAAGTTATGAGTATCCTAGCATGATTGGTCATAATTTGGTTAGCCTGCCTTATCGTGTGGACTACAGTGACCCTGCCCACCTCCCTAGCTAGCTGGAACATTTGGAGAGTAGCAGGTTGATGCTTGGTTTTGGACATAATTCTGATCGGAAATGGGTAGTTCAACACAGTGTATTGTTAGTTTCAAGAGAACGGGTAAATTCTAGGGACCTGCTACCTGAGAAATTTACTTCGGCAAAGGTGGGATTAACTGATCTGATTGAAACATTGAAAGCTATGGTGACTGGGCCAACAGGATATAATTTTCGGTCTGGATTACCTAAAGGAAGGATCGTTTGCCAGATTACTTCGCCTTAGCCAGCTTTAATGAGCCCTACCTACCTTAATTACTAAATACAAATATACTGAATTAACCTATTGACATGTTTCGGTTTCCCTACCGTATGACTAACATACTAAATGATAACCAGGCTGATTTCTGAATAAGTTATTCTAGGCATACCAAACCTTCATTTACTGATTTATTTTAATGAACCAGAATCGATTACTGTGAAAATAAAAGGGTTTAAGGCTTAAGGCCCAAATGGCGTGGGTAAATGGCCCACGCCCAAGTTTTAACTTAGAAACTACATTTAAATCTAGCAATTACTCCCAACTGCCTCTCCCCAGCTCGCCCCCTTACTAAGTACTTATCTAGCCATTATTGTCCTCGCTGGTGCTGGATGGAATTCGATTTGGGAACTCGGTCCGCCGGCACGCCCATAATATTGACCTCCTTCTTGAACGTGCTAACCAGGTAATGGGGGAGAGAAGGGGCGAGGGGTTCGACTCTAGATTGGGGCTTACAAGCGGTAAATCAAGGATCTTCCGGTTGGGCTTTTGGTTGACATTGGCGAGTGGAGGCTACTGAATACATATATATAAGGATTCGTGGCATTGCACGGCACAGCTGATGGCCTGATATTATTTTCTAACACGAAGTGTTTATTACATAAGTTTTCTTCAGAAGTCCGAGGTCTTCCAGCGTCCGCCCTTTTGAACGATTGTTTCATTTAGCTCACGAACTTCTGCTTCAACTCGGGCTTTCTCTAACATTGTCAGCTCAGGAGTTTCCTTTTCAAACTGAAAGTGCACTGCTCTGCAGTACCTTGTCGACGAAGGACGGTTATTCTTCCAAACTTTTTCATTTGAGTCCTCAATCGAGGTCATCAACGATGGGACGATCGATGTCAAAAATAAGTGCGCATCGGTTGGATTTCCACACTCATCAGAAAACTACTGTTCATATTCTCTCTGTCCAGAAGCCCCATCTATTCCCCACTCGGTGTGGAGGACAATACTGTCGTTCCATGATTCAGTCTCTAAATCATTGTACATGTCAAATATTATCTTGACCGTGTTTTATGGGCAGGTTTTGTAGAGGCACTTTTGCAGATGTTACGTAATTTCCATGTTTTCTGGGTAGCATCTGGTTTTGGCTTGTGAAACCTTATCGTAAGTTGGGGAAATTTGATATCCCTTGTCTTCGATGGATTTTCTTAGAACATCGTACTGGTATTTAGACAGCTGAGCTTGCGTTATCAGAGCTAACACTGAATCTGCGTCAAAAACATTTTTTCCATTTCTTTTGAAGCAGCTGCATGGATGGGTTCTTACGAATACATTTGCCGCAATACACTTTTTTTTAATTGTTGCTTTCTTTTGGAACAATTAACTAAGTGTTTGGGAGGTCGATCTCCCTGATTGGGGGTTTTGCTAACTTCAGGCAAATGTCTCTTCGGACTAACCACAAACGTGCCTAAAAATAAAAGTATTTGTGATTAGAATATTTTTTTGATTTTTACTTTAATTTTTGGTGTGTTGAAAGTTTGTACAAGAAATAGTGTTAGGCTTTATTTTAATACATTATAATAGATATACAGGAATTACCTCTACATGGTAACCATTTGACATTTTATTAATTTATTTAAAGTGCATTTTCTAGATTTAGAGAAAGGGGTAAAGTACAGTGTTTGTATAACTAAGGGAGGGGGTTAAAGGGTGGTAAAACCCAAGGTTGGTAAAGAGAGTCTCTCTACCAACCTTGGGTAAAACCCTCCAAAAATGGGTTTTCGAGTTTTTCCATAGACGAAAAATACAAATTTTGTTACCACCAATGAATTCAGCTAAAAAAACAAACAATTTAGTATCTTGACTCACTGCTCTATGTCCATTGGTTACCGAGATATTGTAAGTGGTAAATTCAGAACCTTTTCCCAATGTCAACCTTATGGGAAATAAGTTAAATTTTATATATCACTTATTTCTCAACATATTTTAATGAAACCTGGTTTGTGGCTTCTTTCAGATGAGATTTAATGTAATTTAGTCTAAAAATCCCTGGAATTTCCAATTTTATGGGAGCAATCACGCATACTCATTCCCCATGTTATCCTTGCGGAAATTAAAATCCCCCCGTCGCAGCAGACCTGCATACTCAGCGAATTTCAAGTGCAAAACAACATATTTCGATCCAACATAGCGAGATTTGACATGTTTTTGTAAGCTCCATAAGAATAACATGGGGAATGAGTATGCAGGTTTGCTGCTACAGGTATATTAAAACTGGGTGGTTTTACTTCAATATTTAGTAGATCTGAACTAGAAGAAGCCATTTACCAAGTTTTATCAAGATATGTTGAGAAATAAGCGAGATATAGAATTTTACTTATTTCCCATAAGGTTAACATTGGGACAATGTACTGCGTTTACCACTTTCAATATCTCGGCAACCAATGGACATAGAGCCATGATTCAACATACTAAATTGTTTGTTTTTTTGGGCTGAATTCAATGGTGCCAATAAAAATTTGAAAAATTTTATTTTTCTATGTAAAAATCTCAAAAAACCCATTTTTGGGGGGGTTTACCCCCCTTTACCCCCCCTTCCGGTGGTCCGATCGGGCTGGTTTACGAACTCGTCCGAATAATTACTACTTTACACGTCTATGCCAAATTTCATTCCGATTGGACCATTTTTGCGCAAGTTATCGTGCTTAAAGACACACACACATATATATATATATATATATATATATATATATATATATATATATATTATTTATGAAAGTGAACGAATGGTGTTTTTGGCATCTGAGGACCTCAAAAAGAAAAGTTATGATGGTTTTAGGCTTAGGTCTTACCATGAGACCTACGGTAACAGCTTCTTCCCTATAGGGGAAATTCGCTAAAAATCTATATCAACCTTATTCTCAACATATCGTGCTAAAACTTGTTGTATGGCTTCTTCTTGTTAAGATCTACTAAATATTGAACTCAAATCAAAAAACTGTTTATTTATTTTTTTTACAATCATTGTACATTAAATAGTTATATGCAGTGCTTGATTTGTAAAAATTGAGGTACCGGAACTGTAATTTGACAATTTGTACATAACCCCCCCCCTTATCATTTTTCCCTTATTAAATTATTGTTTATGGCTATGTGATTAATTAGGTCGATTTTAAAAGTCATATTTTATCCGACTCAAATTTTTTGATAAGTAAATTAAAAACTAACAAAGCATTAGCATTATTGCATTATTTTACCAAAAAATAAATTGTCTAAAACATCTAGTTTTTTTGTGACGCCTTTCAGGTCTTTTTGGCGTTTTCGATTCGGCTTAGCTCAATAAAAAGAGCATTATGAGGGAGAGCGCTAATTTCAGGCCGAAATTCCGCGCGTAATTTCCGTACATTTCGGTACTCCGGCCGATTACACATAATCCTTTCTTATAGCGAATTCTCCGGCCGATCATACGCGATCGTCTTTTGCGGCGAATTCTTCGACCGATCATACACGCGATCGTATTTGCGGCAAATTCTTCGACCGATCATACACGCGATCGTATTTGCGACAAATTCCCTGGCCGATTACACGCGATTGTCTTCTGCGGCAAATTCTTCGGCCGATCATACGCGATCGTCTTATGTGGCAAATTCTTCAACCGATCATACACGCGATCGTCTTTTGCGGCAAATTCCCTTGCCGATTACACGCGATTGTCTTCTGCGGCGAATTCTTCGGCCGATCATACGCGATCGTCTTTTGCGGCAAATTCTCCGGCCGATTAAACGCAATTGTCTTGTGCGGCAAATTATCCGTCCGATTACACGCGATCGTCTCTTGCAAAAAATACTCCGGCCGATTATACACGATCGACTTTTGCGGCAGAAAGAGGTCCCGGAACGCCGTTCCGCTGCGTTCCGCCGCAAATTAAGCACTGGTTATATGTATGAAATAAAGTCCTACATAGGTCCTTCTACCTGTGCGTAGAACTGAGTCTATCAACACTGGTGATGCACCGACTTTCACAAAAAAAAGGAAACTACACTTATTTAAATTGGCAAATGAAATAACATCTTATCAGATTAACAGGTTAGGCAGGGAAACTGAATATATAAGAGGATTATATCTGACATTATATATAAAGTTATAAGAAAAGATAAAATACAACAACGTTACTTACTGAATCTAGTGTTTTTGTTTTTAATCAAGGGGGAAAAACTTTGGTTTGTCAGCTTGGGCTTGACCTTAGATTAGCGCAGTAGTCAAAATTCGTAGTGTCTGTTGGTCACGTAGAGTCATAAATTGAAGTCAGTAACTGGTCCGAGTTGCTTGGACCCATCTCTAAGAGCCATACAGACACCCGCCCCTTGTACACATTCCTTGATACCGCCAGGTCTCTTATCTTAACATTCCTATATAATATGTTGGCTAAGAAAAAGGAGTTGGTTTTATTTATCGATTTCATCATTTTAGGGACCTGTATACCAATGTTTTGAGAATTTCTTGTTCTGTTTGGATGATTTACTGGGGTAATAATTAATTTAGGGTTTGAGTGTAAATAAACGAGAGTAGTTTTAATAAATAGTGTTTTATAGTTAATAGGACAGTTTCTAAGAAAAGCTGTTCAGATGGAAATTGTTTTGGTTTTTTAAAGCCAGCTTTAATGATAGATTTTTGTATTATAGTTAAAGGTTCTATTATTGATTGAAAGGCTCCTCTCCATGATGAAATTCCATAACTGAGTGAGGATTGAACATATGTGTAATAAACGGATTTAATTTCCTTTTCATTTCAAATGTTGCTCAATTCATAAAAAAAACAAAAATCATTTTTCTTATTTTAGATTTGAAAAGCTCAATATGCTTCTCCCATCTAAGCTGCTTGTCTATAATTATACCAAGATATTTGTAATGATCGCAGTGAGATAGGCAGACATTTTGTTTTTCCTACATTCATTGTCAATATATTTTGATCAAACCATTTTTTAAATAATGTTATATCATTCGTAGCTGCAGTAAATACTTCTTGCCAATTATTCCCCGTGAAATAAATCGCCATGTCATCAGCAAACAAATACAGCTTACGCATGTAATCGATTTTGTCAAGATTATTTATATAGATTAAAAACAATAATGGAGCTAAAGTACTTCCTTGAACCACCCCGTAATTATAGTATTTTAATTCACTTTTTTGTTCATAATGTTTACTATTTGACAATTAAAACCATCCACTTTTAATATAACTTTTGCAGCAAACCTGCACTCTCATTCCCCTTATTATTCTAAAGGAGATTACAAAAACATGTCATATCTCGCTATGTTGGATGGAAATATTTTTTTCAAAGTGGTTTCAAAGTTGAGTCACAGTTAATTAATGGGTAAAGCTGAACCAACCTTTTATAGCCTTTATTAAGTTTAAAATTCTCATGAAAGTTCCAATTAAGTGTTTCAACCAAGAAGATAGTCAGATACGTAACAGCCTGGTCGTCAGGATTCATGGGCGCCGGCAGGGTGGTGCAAGACGGTGCAGCTGCACCCCACAGGCTCAAAAAAAATTGAAAAGAGGAAGGAAAGGGGAAATGGAAAATCCAGGAAATGTATAAAGGTCAATGATTGTGTTGACAGAATATTTTGTATTGAACCAAAACATCCTTATACAAATATATACAGGGTGAGTCAGACCACCGGTCCACCTATTGTAACGGGAGAACGGTTTAACGTAGAAACGCCAAATAAAATTATTCTACACTAATTTACATATGAAGAATTCATTCAAAATATTTTCATCGCGATTTATCTACAAAGTGTTCCAGAAATGAAGTTCATGAGTTCGAATCTCCAAATTTTCTTAAGTGAACCTATAGCAAATTTTACATCATCTTAAAGGTCTTGTTAAAAGAAACATTTTGGTGGAAACAGAACTAAATTATCTCAATCCGTTTCAAAATGGCGGCCATTTTTGTGAAAATTTTCGATATTTACAAAAACCCCTATATTTTTTAAACCATTAAATATTTTTCAGTTCTGATTCGAAAACCTTAATCATTGGTAGCTCAGCTTTATTACGATATGTCACATGACAATGCTTTTATAATATTCAATTTTCGGAAAAAAAATTAATTTTTGAAAATGTTGGTAGCCCTGAAAATCTAAAAATTCAAATAGCAACATATGCCAAAAAGCTTAACATTTTAAAGGCCTTAAAATCCCTACAACTTTGTAATACACAAATATTCTATCCTTTTTAGTTTTTTAGTTATGGACGAAAAACTCCATTTTCCCATATAGAGTGCATGTTATTTGCATGTCCATAGCAAACGGTTTATGGGTACCCTTTGGTATTATGTACTCCGTAATCTCCGTAATACTCCGTGATCCTCATTTCTGGAACAACCTGTAGATAAATCGCGATGAAAATATTTTTAATGAATTCTTCATATTCAAATTAGTGGAGAATAATTTTATTGGGCGTTTCTACGTTAAACCGTTCTCCCGTTACAATAAGTGGACGGGTGGTCTGTCTCACCCTGTATATCTACATCAACTTTTGATACGTTAAGTTACTTTTCAAACAACAGCTTCAACCTTCTAGGTTTCTGTCCAAACTTCTCAATAACAAGATCAATGAGTTTTTCGTTGGATTGAACTCGTTTACGATGAACACTCAGCACGCAAAGACCACTCAGTCTTCCATGGCCCATGGTGGAGCGATTCCATATTTTGACTCTACGAAGAGTGCTGAAGCTCCTTTCAATAGAGCACGTGGTTGCAGGTAGTGTTAAGCTTATCTTGATTGACTCTGCAACACTTGGGTAAAAGTTTGAAGCTTTAGTAAGCTTTCATATAAGGTGTTTTGCAAAGATTTGTCACTTGCATTGTCTATTTGCCAAACGTCGTGCCAGGTCGAAGCTTCGGCTGTGAAGTTGGTCAGGAGGTCTCCATACAATGTTTTGATCTCTTCTATCACTTCAAGGAATACACTTTTGTTCATTTTTTTTCATGTACATCATGAAGCTGCATCAGTGAAAATGCCTTCTCTTGCAAGGGTGAAAAACGATCTCTTAGACATTATGTTAGAGAATCGAGATAAGGAATGAAGATTGATCGTCTAAAAAACTCCTCGACATTGTCAGCTGGGTGATTTGATTTGTTGTTTGAATCCCAACAACTCGAGGAGCCTTCAGTTCTACTTGAAGATCTGTACAAATTTCAGAAGCTTTAAGAAAGATGGATTCCCTGCAGCATTTTTTCTGTGAGCTTGAAATACTTGAGATAGTGTGAGGATATGTTCGTGAACTATTTTGATGTTAACATTCACGGCCTGCAACTTAGTGCACACGGATTCTAGTTTTGCTGAGCATGCGGCAATTACAACCATGGCAACAATGTAAGTTGGAGTTCTTGCCTCCGTGTATAGCTGGAACGCTTTGTTCTGTGTTTCACGGTTTTGTGCGTTTTCACTGAGGTCCTGCAATGCATCAACAATCTGTACAAAGTTTTCAAAGAAAATTCTTGTGCTCTTGTACTTGGATGACCTCCTAGTTTCGCAAAACAAAGGTATGTTAGGAATTTTCTTCCTTCTTAAGGGGCTCACTCTGAAAAACTATTTTTCCGGAGCTCTATGAAATTGTTGACAAATTTGGAAGGTGTAAAAATAACAAACAATCAAGTAATTAGACGCAATGTATTTTAAGAAATTAGATACTTATAAATTTCATTGTCTGAATCTGAAATTTCGAGAGGAAGTCGGTGAAGGGTGGGGCGCCTGGCACCCTCCCCCGCCCCCGCCCCCGCCGCCTTACCCGATCCCTCACATTTTGGGGGCTGGGAGCCGGCTGCCCCCCGGCTTCAGCGCCAGGGCCCTGAGGAGGCTCATTGTCTTGTCCGACGGCGTCTTCGTCTTGGCGACCGTCGAATCGACAGTGGTGGTCCCCGCCGACCCGACCTCCTCCCCCCCCCTGCGCCCACGTCGGCTGAAATTCCTCAGAATAGCTGTTATCGCTCTCGAGTCATTTTGTAACGGTGTGTACAAAAATTAATTAAACACCACACCATTAAGTTATAAAATCATTGTCCGGCTAGCTCAATGATTAGTATTCTTTAACTCAGGCTAATCGTGCGGATCGGTGGGGCTTATTTCTTTAAAATTAAAATAAATTTTCCAATTGAATAAAACTATATTCAATTTAGTCATTGTTTTATAAATTAAAAAAAGCCAAATGTAAAAAACACATAAATTCAAAATTGATGCAGATTCTTGATTTACAAAGCAGTCACCCTGAAATTAACAATGTTTTGAGAGAAGTTAACCTAATTGATGTAATGAAAAACTTAGCTTAATGAGATAGTGTTGCGATGATCTGGATGATGTCAGGGTTCCCAGGAGAAACCCCCGGGCTCCAGGATCCCCGCAGCTCTCTCGGACGATGGACAGATGTGTTAGTGGTGCCGGAGTCAATAGGGTGAAGATTAATTTAAAAAGTTCGGAAATTAGTCTAGGCTACATCACATTTGAATAAGTTAATGTCCAGTTCCGATCACACGCACATGGCGGCGAACACCTCCACTGTCTTATAGGTCTAGGCCTACCCGGCGAACTATTTTAGCTAATTCATCATCCGATCAATTAACTTTAATTGGCGGATATAATTTACATATTATTGAAGAATAATTCCCGGTACTGATGAAAATGGTAGCTTAGACCGTGAAAAAACTTTACATCGCGTGAGCACGACCGGCCGTAGTGACTGTCCGAATGGAAGTGCATATGAAGATGGCACAGTTGAATTTTAGAAGCACTGTCTCAACGCGTGCTTATAGTGACGGAACTGAACAGTCTCCTCCAATCAGAGGCGAGGATTCAGTTCTTTTTCGTTTTGGCGGTGTTGGGTATTCCCTTCTCACGGAATTGTAATTTTCATTTCTTTTTCATTTTGATGGTTTTAGGCACTCTAACTTGCAAAACCAACGCCACAAAAATGGCGGAACATATATCTTACATTATTTGAACCGAATTTATTTTGATCAAAATTTGCTTTTTTACCTATTTAATTGTCCTAGTGGCTTCTTATATCAAATTTAAATGTTTAATTATCTGTTTATTTTTACTTTCTCCCCCTTATACATAGTATATGGAGAAAGTATTGTTTTCGTCAAAGTTTTTTAATTTGAGCTGTTAATGGATATATTCGTTTTAGTACTCCCTGAATCCAAAAAAAGTGGTTTTCGGCGTGGTGTGTGCCTGTGTGCGTGTGCGTGCGTGCGTTCGCGCGCGCGCGCGCGCGCGCGCGTTTGTGTGTGTATGTGTATGTGGATGTAAACAGAGCTAGAGACGACACCAGTGGTCCGATTTTCATGAAAATTGGCATGTAGGTATAAAGTCGTGGTATCTCCTGGCGTATTTTTCATTTTTTTGAATTTTTGATCTTAAAGGGTATTTACCCCACAAATAATAAGAAAAATCCAAATTTCTCAAAAACGGCTCTAACGATTTTGATAAAACTTTCATGGTTTTTAGTGCTTAAGAAGACAAACAAAATGACACCACCCGCATGTCTGTAAAAATTCAGGTTCAGAAGTTATGAGGGTTTAAGTGTTAAAAAATTCATATTTTTAAAATTTCACAAAATTAGTAACCTCTAAAGAAAATATACCTGCAACCATTAAATTTGACTTGAAAAACTCTATAATCCAGTATTTTGAATCATTAGTTTACGTCATCTAGTTGCGGAGATAATTGAAATTTTAGTTCGGCGGTAAACGCAGTACGTTGTCCAATGTTATTCTTATAGCAAATATTTAAAAACCGATATCTCCGTTATTTACTAACCGATTTTGATAAAATTTGGTATATATTTGTGTGATAATTATTTGTTAATTTGTTTTATTTCACTATGTTTTCTGGTTTTAAATGACCTGAAGGGAGAAAGTATGTGTCAGTTTCCTAATACCGTGTATTATTATATTTATTCAATACAATTATAAACGTTTAATTATTTTATTATTTTTATTATAATTAACTATTTTATATCTGACACCACTACAGATTACCCCCCCAAAATTTTGGACAGAAAAAGGTTTGTTGTTATTTACTTGATCCTTTTTTCTTACAAAATTTTCCTGACCTTATTTTTATTTCTTTATTAAGCATCGCATCATCATATCTCTATTTTAATTACATTATGATTACACAAATCTCCTTATATCCTTTCCTTAAATCTACTAACAATTCACATGTTTCATTTAGTTTATTTACCACAAAAAAATAAAAATTGAGATATGCGCTATTACAATATTGAAAAACTTGATTACTGAAAAGTATCAATAATATAATGACAAAAAAATCAATTAGTATAACTGTTTTAATGCATTGCAAATGCATAGTCCATATTCACTTGACACCTCACTCACAGTTCAGCACTTCAATGCACTGTCACTATTAGTCTAGGGGCCCCACTGGTGGCGATTGATGCACGGAGGCGTATAGGGAGTTTCTCTTCAAAAATGGTTTCCTACTTGTCCAAGGACAGTTTTTAGCTTGGGTACGTATTTTTTTTATGGGGAGGTTTCTTCCAAAATGGCCGCCAAGATGGCCGCCCAGCCAATATCCAGCTTTCGAGAAAATAGCTTATATCTCGGAAACTATTGGTCATAGCTCCATATTGCAAAGGACAAAAAATGCTCAAAACACATTTTTACATATAATAAAAATGTTTTCGTAATGTAGAAAGCTCGCACGTAATTAAAAATTTCGTTCAAAAAATCCAGCGCAGCCCACACAATTTATTTATTTAAATGTGTGGATCAAATGTATCCAACTTTTACTTCCGGAAGCCAAGCCCATGTTATTAGTTGACAAAATACGTGTAAAAGAATGAAAATTAGCTGGGGGGCAAGTATAAAAATGACTACGTCTCCGACAGTGACGTCATCAATACGGCCACTCAGCCCGCAGATCTCGGAAAGACCAAACCGTGTCCAATATGCAAGTAAAATTTTAATTATATAATGCTTATCGGAAGTGTATAGGGGATTCCTCTTCAAAAATGGGTTTCTACTTATTTAAAAACAGTTTTTAGCTTGGGTACGCGTTTTTTGTATGAGGTTTCTTCCAATATAGCCGCCAAGATGGCCGCCCAGCCAATATGCAGCCTTTTTTAAAAATAGCTTATAACTTGGAAACTATTGGCTATAGCTCAATATTGCAAAGGACAAAATATGTTCACAACTCATTTTCACACGCAATAACATTTTTTGGTACCATAAAAGGTTTGAATATCGTTAACAATTGTGTTCAAAAAGTCCCGTGTAGCCCAGCAAATTTATCTATTTTAAGATGTGGATCAAATGTAACCATCGTTTACCTCCGGAAGCCAGCGCCATGTTATTAATTGAATAAGTACCTATAAAACAATGAAAATTAGCTTAGGGGTAAGTATGAAAATAATTATGTCATAAACAGTTATGCTATCAATACGACAACTCAGCTAATTGTAATAATGTCGCAGATCTCGGAAACACCAAACCTTAACATTGAAATGTCATTTTAGTAATCTAATGCTTAACTACAATAAAGAATTACAGCTTTATTATGTTTTCACTTTTAACGGCAAGAACATAATTTTTTCTGAGGTTGGTAATTATTAATTGTTTAATGAATGTTTATAATTTTTTACGGACCAAAATTGATCAGGATATTTTTTAAACGTATAACATTTTACGTAAAACCAAATTGTTGCCAATAATAAAGGTTAGTTAGAAAATAAACACTGAATTTGGTGTATAATGTTATAATATCATTAACTCTAAACACAAATTGGTAGATGAAAACGTTATATAGTGGAGTCCTAATAATCCGAAATAATTGGGACCGTGATCCAATTGGGACAAGCGAATATTATGGATTAAGCTGAATGATTACTTAATTAAAATAATCAATAAAAGACTGATTAGTTACATAAAATTATTACTGCAATTAACTCACCGTCGACGAATACGTAAAATTAAATTTTAGGTTAGTTTGTTCATTTGAAAATGTAAAGTTACTTCCGTCGTTTTTCCGTCATTGATAAATACACGGATCATCGTTTGCTAAGATACTTTTGCCGCTGCTGCATCGAGTTCCCACATACAGAGGTACGCACGGTAAAATTAAACAGCCTTAGTTAATTTTAAAAATTTGATCCTGCAACCAGCTAATACGAGCGATTGAATCCACGGTCGATTATTTCTTCTGCAAATTTATTCCTAACATGACCTGCAATCCGATCGGAATTTTTTGTCTACCCACCCGTGGTCGGTGAATGAACACGATCGCCTTTCTCAAAAATTTTCCTGGTGTTTACGCACAATCGAATTTAAGAACAGTTAGGTCTTTAGTTTCACCCATTTATCCACGGTGAGGGAAAAATTCCCGTCCCGTTAGCAATTCAGACCAAGTCGACTTTCAAATTACTAAGTCCGGATTTTCGGTTCTCCACTGTATCGATTAAGGATAAAGTAGCCCTAAGAGATTGTAAAAGCTAATTCCAATCATTATGGCACCTTGAAAGACCACAATTACAGAATCTGGAACAGGCTATCGCACTCTTCCTACATATACAGGTGTTCAGTTTTGCACAGTTCTTGCACTTACAAACGTGGGGGAAATCTATAGGAAGTTTTTCTGTAATGATTTTTGGAATCCACCCTGATTCAAGTTCAACGTAACCATAATCACTTAGATTCCGTCGTTGCTCTTGATCTTCTAGCAGACTATATCACCGGTTAGCCTGTAAATAAGCCCTCTTGATGTGCAGGACAGTGCTGGATGAAGCTGGTGGATGTTTTGTGAAGTCTAAAGTCTTCATTCGGTGTTATTTATTGATCCTGAGGTCATCCATTCTTGTAAACTCCTTAGATAACATTCTAGTCACAAACTCTTCGGCCTTTTCAACAGTTTCACTAGTCATTTTCTCTTTTCCAGTCTTTGATCAGGTATGCTTGTTACTCTGCTCCTTTGAGGGCGGCTTGTTTTGTGCCAAACCTGCTAGTAGTGTCACATCCGCTAAGGGAATGGATTCCAGGCAGTACTTTGATAACTTCACTTGAGATTGTCTGACAAACGTCGTGAATTGGAATGTATCTTATTGAATGTCATTTTCCAGAAAGGACCCAAAGTTCCTTTAAACCTTGCTCCTTGAATTCTGTGTGAAAATAAAAAACTGCACAAACAAACACATCTGTGTCAGAGGAGGCTATTAACACGATCTCTGCATGACTAAACTTAACTGTATCAGTTATATGCAGAAATATTCATTCATCTGCTTCCTCATGGTTAGTGCTAATTTTACGGTTTAATTTTAATGGTTAGTAATAATTTTATGTAACTAATCAGTCTTTTATTGGTTATTTTAATTTAGTAATCATTCAGCTTAATCCATAATATTCGCTTGTCCCAATTGGATCAGGGTCCCAATTATTTCGGATTATTAGGACTCCACCGTATAACGTTTTCATCTACCAATTTATGTTTAGAGTTAGTGATATGAACATTAAACACTGTATTAAAATTATTGCACCAAATTCAGTGTTTGTTTTCTAACTAACCTTTGTCATTGGCGACAATTTGGTTTTACGTAAAATGTTAAACGTCTAAAAAATATCCTGATCAATTTTGTCTCAAGGAACTTCTTAAGTTGAGTTACATTAAAGGTACCTACTATCTCATTATTTTGACTGTTTTTTAACACATAAGCATTGTGCATCTTTTTTCCACTACAACATATGGACCATGATATAGTAAGAAATATTTCTTAATCTTTTTACTAAGTTTATCGCTCTGATAATGAGTTTGTACCAAAACCTTTTTCACGTACTTCATAGCTCATTGCATTCAAATTCTTACTATATTTAATCTTCCTTTTTCAGCCCTATTTTCCAAAGTTTTTATGTACTGATAATAGAGTTTGTTTATGATCTATTTGTCGAAGGTTGGGAATAGTTATTTGTGCAACTAGTGAGCAAAGTGAGAAATCGTTACTCACGAGCCGTAGGCGAGTGAGGAATGGTTTCTCGAGTGAGGCGATTGCACTTTGCACTCGAGTTGCACATTATATTTTTCCTACAGTTACCATAAAACAAATAAATTGGTAAAGAAACGTAAGACCGTTCATACCTTTTTTCATATTTATGTTTTGATTTCTCTGGAAGAAGATTTAGAGACACATTCCTCGCCACATTTTTTAATTCTTCTGGATTACAAGATTCTCCTGGTTAACTATTATTACAAAAATCGTCATTAACGTCCATTTTGCGACAGCAAAACCACCTTCAATGTTTACAAATGGAAAATCAATGAAATGGTGGCTTCTGCCGTGACCTGAAGTGTTGTTACAAATACAACAGTACAACAGCTGACCAGCTGTTTTACAGCCAGTGCTGCCAACGTATTTCGCGCGCATACGACCTTGTTTGCATGTTACGCACTCACTATTTCGTGTTCACGTTGCAAATCTGGAGTGAGACAAAGTAATTAGAGTGAGACAATGTTAACATTGTCTCACTGATGAGTGAATTGGCCACTTTGCTTTCTCAAATCAGTGAGAGAACATGTACATTGTTATGTAACTGTAGGAAAATGAAATTACATGATTCATAAAAAAAGTACTGGGTTGCCCAAACATTACTTCATATGGGATATGACCGGTTGATTCATGCACTGAATGATTTAGAAAATGGTCAATAAAATTAAGACATGATGCCCATTTTGTGTGTTTTTCGTGAAAAAGAATTCTACATACCTCATTAACTTCCTTATTAACTCGTTCGCATGGATTTGATTGAGGGTGATATACTGAACTGTGTATAGTACTAATACCCTTTTTCTGGAGAGTTTCATACCATTCTTTAGATGTAAATTGAGATCCCCTATCACTTAAAATACATTTGACTTGACCAATTAACGGTAAGTAGTAATTTAAAACCTTATTTAACAATGTTTTCGTGTTGGCTTTCTTTATCGCCTACAGGTTTACAAGTTTAGAATACATTTCAACTAAAGAAAAAATAAATTTTTTCCCCCTATACTAGTTGGCAATTCCCCTATCAGATCAACACACACCAGATCATTAACTGTTTAGGAACAATAGGCAGTAATAGTCCTATTTGTTTTTTGTTGCTATGTTTTGCCTTCTGACAATGACACATTTACTGATAATTTGTTTGACAGTTTTTTTTCCATTTTGGGGAACACACAATACTCTTTTAAGATTAAATAAATCTTATGACCTCCTAACTGACCAAATTTCAAATGTGTGTGTTGTACAAACTCCCTAATAAGCACTTCTAGAATACACTCTTTCCAGGACGCATTACCCTTATCACTTCTTTTAAATAAAACATTTTTATGCATTTTAAATTATTTTTGATTCTGTCACTTGTCTCATCACTCATTAAACTAGCTATAATTGGTCCTAAATGACATTCATTCTCTTATTTTGTAGATAGGTTATAAAAAATGGTTTTAATATCACTACTTTTGAAACCATAGGTAGTGTCATTACTAAACACCTTAACAATGTTAATATCATCCCCCATATTGCTACCTTGTTCACAATCTATCCTAGATAAAATATCTGCAGCGACATTCAATTTTCCTGGGACATATTCAATATCCAAGCAAAATTATTGTAAAATTAAACTCCTCCTCCAAAGTCTCCTATTTGTCAGTTTACATGACTTAAGAAATGATAAAGCTTTGCGGTCACTGCAAGTTATAACTCTATGATGGCCAATCAAGTAAGACCGAAATTTAGTGCATGCAAAAAGAATTGCTAACAATTCTTTTTCACATACCAAATAATTTTGTTCAGCGTTTAATAGATGTCTACTAGTAAACATTATGATCCCCTCATTCTTTTGATCATCTAATTGACACAAAATTGCTGAAACCGCTACATTTGAGGCATCTGTATTTATATATAATTCCCTATCAAAATCTGGATGCTTAAGCCTAACATATTTTTAAAACTCTTGATTTTATTTGATTGAAAAGTTTTGATTCTTTGTCTGTCCATTTCCATTTAAATTTATTACTAAGTAATTGACTGAACCCAGCAGTTAAGTTTGCATAATTTGCTTTAAACTTCCTGTAGAAATTACTAAGTCCTATAAAAGATTGCAATTGTTTTAGGTTTGTTGGCTCTCTAAAATTCATAATCTTACCTATTTTATCTGGGTCTGGATATATGCCCTCTCTACTTATGATATGTCCCAAAAAATGTACTTGCTTTTTCTTAAACTGAGACTTACTTAATTTTACAGTGACTCCCCATTCCCTTAATCTAGTTAATACCTTGTCAACAAGTTGCACATGTTCGTCGAAACTTTTGGAGGTTATTAATATGTCATCTACATATGTGGTTACAAAGTCATGAAACTCAGGACCCAACATCCTGTCTACAGCCTTATGTGCTGAACTGACACATAACCCCAATGGTAGCCTACAAATTGATAGTTTTTTTTTCCATTAAATGTAAACGTTACATATTTTCGACTCTTTATGTAGTGGTAACTGTAAAAAAACACCGGTTAGGTCCAATGATGTTAAATATTTTACACCAGTAAATATCTGCAATACATAATCTACCTTTTCAGTTCTTTGGCAATCGTTAACTAAATTTTTATTTAAATTTCTTGCATCAATACACAGTCTAACTCTTAAATCTTTTTTTATAACGCAAACTAAAGGGCCAGAATAGAGACTGTTCGATTCCTCAATAATTCCCATTTCTTTCACCTTCTGTAACTCAGCTTCTACCGCTTTCCTTTGACTAAAAGGGACAGGATAAGGTTTCCCTACAAAAACTTTCTCATTTTTTAAATTAAGTTTTACTTCTGTGTCTCTCATACACCCTGGATTATCAGAAAATACAACTTTATTATACAGTAATACCTGCTCCAACCTAGCAAGACCAACATCACTTTCACTAGCGTAATGTTCCTTTAATTTTTTACATTTATCCCTCAACTGGTCATTAACAGTGTTTTTTCCTGACAGTTTTTTAGATGATGCACCAAAATAGTTTCATCGACTAATGAAAATGAAGGTATTTGTGGACTTAATTGGTTACTTTCACTAATAGTATTCACATTGTGCTCCTCAAACAGAGTTGTTTTTATATGGCTCATTACATAATCAAAATTTGTATCACTGTCATAAACAACTGACTCATTGACATCCACTACTAACTTTACTTTATTTAAACCGTTTAAATTAACTTCCCTATCACCAGTATTAATAAAAGGAATCCTTACCCTCTCAACACCTAAAATAACTTCTATATCTCTAATTTCCCATGAAAAAGAAATCATTATCTACAATAAAATTTACATTTATTCCCTCCACTACAAAACAAGTTATGGGTATAGTAATACCGTCTACTCGCATATCTAGCATGACCTGTGCAGATTTTTTTTCTTAATTTAAGTTTATTATCAAGGAAAATTATGAGGATTGATAGATTTATTTAAACTTTTTTATACTGACTGTGGGTCGAAACATAAAGAACGAGATCTTTATTTCATAAATCATTTTTAAATCTTGTCCTCAATCCATCTTTTACTGCAGTTGGCAAAACAGAACAATATTTCAGTGAGCGTTTCTCTTTAATGGCCAGGGAGCTCGAAAGTTTATGAAGTGTGGGTAGTAAATACCCAATTACAATGTTGTTGTCGCCTTGCAAAATATCCAATGATTTTGTAAGAGGATCCCTAGCATACTATATCAGCATACTCCTAAAAATATAAAATTAATTTTTTCAATAAAAAAATCGGTACATTTAATTTGTCAATTTTTAAAATTTTGATTTAAATAATATTTACCTTGGTAAATGGCCTTGAGGTGTCAAATATCTATTTTACGCTCTACGCGTTTCGGACGCACTATCGTCCATCATCAGCAGCGTTTTGTATATAGTTGAAAGCCCATTATTTAATGGTTGTCACACACACATGTTGACGGAACGAAGTACATTTACAAATTTGAAAGTGCTTCTACTCATATTAAAATTTACACCAACGCACGCACAATAAAACATAAAATATGATGGACAGTAGTGCGTCCGAAACGCTTACAGCGTAAATAAAATAGATATTTGACACCTCAAGGCCATTTACCAAGGTAAATATTCCTTGAATCAATTTATTAGGTGTCAAGGCTGTTTCAGAATTTTAAAATTTTGTTTTACTCTTGATGTTAAGATGAGTGTTAAGGAAAAAATATTACCAACTGCTATTGTTAAACTTCACTTTTTTAATTCATTAATAATGGTCATAGAGACAGACCTCTTCACCCCAAGACTCCTGAGAAAACCCTTCCCTCCCCCTTTAACGGTGGGTAAACAATTAGAGGGGCTCTTGATTTTCAATGTATTTGTTGCAAAAAAAAAATCTAAATACAATTTTCTTTATCATGGAATTTATAGATATTCAAATTTATAGACAGTTAGGCGGTGATAAGAACTGCTATTAAACACAGAAAAAAGGTGAACATATAGAAATGTAAACATCCTAATCAATAGCCCAAGGTAACCACTTAGGCCGTATTAACTTAAAATACCCCCGTTGCAGCAGACCTGCATACTCAGCGAATTTCAAATGCAAAACAACATATTTAAATCCAACATAGCGAGATTTGACAGTTTTGGTAAGCTCCATAAGAATAACATGGGGAATGAGTATGCAGGTTTGCTGCTATAGGTATATTGTAACTGGGTGGTTTTAATTTAATATTTAGTAGATCTGAACTAGAATAAGCTATTTACCAAGTTTTATCAAGATATGTTGAGAAATAATCGAGATATAGAATTTTAATAATTTCCCATAAGGTTAACATTGGGACAACGTACTTTGTTTACCACTTTCAATATCTCGGTAACCAATGAACATAGAGCAGTGATTCAAAGTACCAAATTGTTAGTCTTTTTGAGCTGAATTCAATGGTGGCAACAAAAATTTGATTATTTTTATTTTTCTATGTAAAAAACTCAAAAACCCCATTTTTGGGGGGTTTACCCCCCTTTACCCCCCCTTACAGTGGGCCGATCGGGCTGATTTACGAACTCGTCCGAGGGATTGCCACTTTACACGTTTGTACCAAATTTCATTAAGATCAGACCATTTTTACGGCCGCTATCGTGCTCACAGACACACACACACACATATATATATATATATACATATATATTTATAAACTATCCGGAAATCGACTATTAATCAGATCAGTTACCTCCGTCCAAAATTAATACTTAATAAGAGATTCATTCATGGTTTTCTCACATTAGTACAACAATTAAAAATTGTTTAAAATAAAACTTATAAGCTCCCACGAGGAAGCACGTATCTAGACGACATACAATAGGAGAGCATTATATTTCAAGGTCTTACTAGGAAGGAGGGAAATGACCGAGATCAATTCGATTCCCGTGGAAAGAATCATATTAGAAAAATTGGAATAACTCACCATCAGCGACACGCCTTATTCTCGGAACAATAGGGCTGGACTTCAGTCGTTCTCCCAATGGCTCCGTAGGTATCGGATTCGCCATCGCCGATTGGCAGGAGAGCGTGACAATAGCACTACGGGGGAAAAGTCCGATGGAAGGGAGAGTGATGGAAAATTGAAAGGAAGAGTTAGGAAATCAGTCTTCGAAGAGGAGTAGAAGTAATAAGTTGGGGAACTCAGGGGCCACTCTGAATTGAGTAGGAGTTGGTAAACCGTCGCGGACAGTATTAAGCACCCGTCGGCACCCTCGAGATAGTCTATCTCCCCAACGCACGAACTTCGAGATTTCGCTTCGAGACTCGCACCACCGAGGGACATCCAGCGGAAGACATCCTACCGGAACGAGACCCAGGCCACCGGAGACCAACACCGAGGCGACGCACACCATCAGGAGGCAACGCACACCACCGAGGGGGCGAAGACACCACCGAGGATCACGCAGACCACCGAAAGGAGTGGAGATCACCGAGAGGAGACACCGACTCGGGGATCCACGCGGGCCTTCAACTGGCTGGCGACGCGGGCGTAACACGGGTCCTCCAGGAAAGATGCAGCGGGTATGTCCCCAATCAAATTAAAATAATTTGGTGCACTATAAGCTCAATTAAACTCTCAGAGAAAGAATTTGAAAGTCCAACCCAAAGGGATAAATTGAATAATAATAATTTAAATAAATAAATATTAAATAATAAACTTGTATCGAACAAAGATAATAATAATGAAATGAAATAAACTGTTTATTAACAAAGCAAATAAAATCCATTAAAGGAATGACTGTCTAAGAAATAGATCCTATCTCCACTTAGGAAGGAAAGTGAGATAGACAATTGTAAATATAAAGGACAATTGTAAATATAAAATAAGGTTAACCATTTGTGAATAGTTGTGAAAGACATTATAGTTAACTTGTCGTTTATTCTTATCAAAATATAAGAATCATTTTGATTTTCTTTGTGTAAAAGGGTTTGTACTTGTATATAATATGTAATATCTTTATTAAGGTCCTTGTAGCGTACATGATAATCAATACAATATATTTCAACCTATAAAATGTGTATTCAATTTATATAATACTATAAAAATTTGACTCTACTAAGAACAACAGTTCACTCAGTGACCTATAACATATTTGGAGAATATAATTTTCAAGAGGGTCAGTAAATAAGTAGTGCACCATGTACGTTTAATAGTTCATGTATATTAAAGGAAATTATTGCTCTACAGTGTGTTCACTCAATCTACGTTCCTTTGTGTCACCTTTCACTTGCCATGCGAGTTACACAGCCTATGTCCTGAACCAGTCTGTTAAAGGTTCCCTCAGAACCCCCAAAGTTTACATGGTGGAGAACGCCATTTTGATCTAACCATCAAGGATTGAGTGAGCACAATAAGAGCATATGTGTTAATTATAAGGACATTTGATTTATCTTTAGAGATAAGAGTGTATAATTCCAATGCCATATTAAAGGAGTATATTAAGCATTAAGTAGGCCAGATTTCAAAATAAAACAGAACTAATTATAATCAGAACTAAACAGAATTAATTATAATCAGAAATATTATTTATAAATAAATTTACAAACCAGGAAACAAATAAATTTCTCGCCCAACAACTAATAAATTAACGAGTGCATAAATAAAATAAATTGCAAAAACGAATTTTCATTTCAATAACAGTTACAAATACAATAAAATTCTAGTGGATTGCTAAACAAAAACCTTAAATCATGAAATGTCGTCAATAGGACCCGAGTTACCAACAGACATATACAGAGTAAACAAAGACACCCTCAGACATATTCTAACTTTATTTAAAATTAAATATAAAGAAGAGGACACAGTTAGTATCTTACGCCCAATCGTAGCAGATATTAAGGCATATCTTAAAACTCCATTAACAGAGGATAGGAAAAATACACTTAGGAAACTAATAAAAAGGACATATCTCACGGAGGAAGAATTACAAATTTATCCTTCACTTACTAGAATCCAACAATTTTTGCAAGAAAGACACTATCTGTACGAACAACAAACTAGCGACTCAGAATCTGAAGCGGATTACGAAGATATAGGCCAAAATATCCCTGAAGAAATATCACAAAACCCTAAACTAGGACAACCAGGCACTTCTAATCTACTCCAAATCCCAAAATTAGCGGTTAATTTACCTCCCGACACAAAAATGGCACTCCCTAAAGAAAAACTTCCCTTAATTTCGGCTGGAACCTACCACGGGTTACCTACGGAAAACCCAAATGATTTCATTGATAAATACGAAATAGCAGCACAATCAAATAACTGGCAGGGAGAAACAAAACTAAAATTATTTCCGGCATACCTAGCAGGAACAGCACTCACGTGGTATAAATACTATACCAAAAACAACCCACCCAATAACTGGGACACTTTTAAAGACACCTTTATAACAACCTTTACACCCGCGGCGCAGGCAACAACCCTCCAAAGCGTCTTGGACAAAAAGGTACAGGGCAAAGACCAACCCGTTCTAGCATATTATCTAGAAGTCCTAACCTTATGCAAAAGACACGATCCGGACATGAGTGACCGCAGGATAGCGCAACACATTATTCAAGGCCTTAAAATTTGCGACAAAATTGTAGCGGAATCGTGTGATACGCTAAAAGATCTAGAAAACAACCTTAAAAAGGTCGAATTGCAACTCGAAATTACATTAGCAAACAAAGAAAAATATGATAGGGCGGAAAAATTAGGACAAACTAAGGAAACCCCCAGCAGTCAAGGATCACAAATTGAAACTCTCCAAAACCAAATAAAAAGCTTAACTCAAGTCATCAACAATTTAAATATCCAACGAGAGCAGCACCTCCAACAACCACAATACAACACTCCACCCTATAACTACAGAGGTTACAACCCACAACGAGGAAGAGACAGCTACAAGGCGACGGGAGCGATGATGTCACAAGGTCCACGTCACATCGGCCCACAGCAGTGGCGTCAACGACAACACGTCCCTCCTCCGTACAACCAGCACCGCTTCAACCGTCCACCAAGGTCACCAGCGGGAGACTTCTATGGCTACCAGCAATATTCACCCAACTACAATTACAGGGGAGGAAATGTATTTTGCAAAATCTGCAAAAAAACAAACCACAAGACAAAGGACTGCAGGTTTAGAGGAGCCCAGGGGAAACAAGAACCTAAATCACCACCGAAATTCTGCGACCACTGCAAGAAATCGAACCACACAAAGGACGAATGCTTTTGGTTAAAAAGGGAAGACAACGAAAACAAACAAAAAAACGAATAAAGAGGGGACCTCCCAATACTAACAACAGAGGAAGGTTTCCCCAACCATTCAGCGTGAAACAACCATATATGGAGAATAAAAAATTTCAAATTACGAATTATGAAAAGGAATATCCGACAATAGGAGAAATGCTAGACCAAAGAAAAAGGAAAGGATACAAAAGGACAGCAAGATATTACCACCCTACTATAAGCTATCAAGACAACCATCAGCGGGACAACATTAATGGTTTCCAAGAAACAAGAAGACATAAATACAAAAATACAAATAAGAAAAACGATAACAGAGGAAGAGAAGAAGAAGAAAGGAAGAAGCAAGAAGAAGAAGAAAGGAAGAAGAAGGAAGAAGAAGGGAAGAGGAACGAAGAAGAAGGACGGCAGAAGAAAGAAGAAGGACAAGGAAAACAGGAAGAAGTAAAGAGGACATCGGAGATGGAGATATTAGGAGAGGAAGACAAGAGGAAAATCGTTGAGGAACTAGAGGAAAATGAAAAACAACATACTATCCATGGTTGCGAGATAACTCACATAGCATCAGACAGACTACCCAAACCTAGGAAAAAGGGCCACTTGTTTAACAAAGATATTTGTGAAACACTATTTAACACGCAAAATAGGGAAAGTAACAAAATTCCGGTATTAACGTTAAATGCCAAATTAACTAACCGTCCAAACGAAATGATAGAGTGCATAGTAGATACGGGATCCAACATAAATTTAATAAATTCCAATTTAGTAATGGACAAGGATATTAAGCAAACCAAAGTACCTAAGGTCGTGTCAGCTAATAATACACCTATCAACATTTTAGGAACTACAGAAATAACTCTAGAAATTAGCAACATAATAATAAAGGAAACTTTATATGTTACCCCAGACACAAACAGCGACATAATTTTGGGAAATAGATTTTTGAACAGAAATAAAATTGAATTAAATTACAACACAAAAGAGATCATATTCAACTTAGGGGAATATAAACATAAAATTAAAATGAATAAGAAATGGCTACTTGACATTGAAAGCATAAAATGTCATCAAACCGTAGATAAACCAAAAACTATTGATATTAGATGTCATGAGGACCTAATAATCGCCCCTCATCAACACAGAAGGATACTAATAACTCAAAATATTAGTAAACAAGCGATTTTTGAACAAGAACGCTCGATTAGGGACAACAAAAAATGCCACATTTATCTCATAGACGGAGACAACGAGGGAAGCTATCTAAATATTTACAACGCATCCAACACCCCTAAACACATAAATGCAAACACTGTACTAGGCTACTGTACGGAGGATCACATTAACACAATAACAGAGAACTCCAAACCTCAACAAAATTTTAGTCAGTGTAATCCTGATAAACAAATACTCAAAGATAAAGATAACGTATGTTTCAACATTTCCCCTCATCTTACAACCGAACAACACAATGCGGTAGTTAACCTGTTACAAAAATACAAAAACATGTTTACCACAAAAATAAAGGACTTAACACCGGCTAACCTACCACCAGTGTCGCTCGAGACGATTCCAAACGCAAATCCCGTTAACTCCCCACCTTACAAACAAAATAAACAAGAAAGAGAAGAGTTAAATCGACTTTTAGACGAATTAAAGCAGGCCGACATTTTAGAAGATGCTCCGGATTATTGCGAATTTGCAAGTCCAGTATTCATTACAAGAAACAAAGATAAATCTCCACGCCTTGTTGGAGACATGAGAAAAATTAACGAAATCCTAAAACCTTGCATTTACCCAACACCATCAGTAAACCTAGTTCTGAACAGTTTAAACAATGCTAATTCATTTACAAAATTGGACTTAAAAGGAGCATATCACCAACTATTGGTTAGAGAAGAAGATAGGCATCTTTTAACAATAAAAACTCAAGATAAAATGCTTCGCTACAAACGACTTGTTATGGGCTTGAAAACAAGTTCAGCACTTTTCAGTAAAGCACTATTAGCCTTACTAAACAAACACCTCTACAACAAAGTAGTTTGTTACATAGATGACGTTATAGTATTTGGAAAGAATTTCGAACAGGACCTACAAAATCTCGAAATAATTTTAGAAATATTACACAAGGCCAATTTAAAACTAAACACACAAAAATGTAAGTTTCTTTACGAGCAAGTGGATATCTTAGGATACACGGTATCAAATCAGGGAATACTACCCCAAAAATCAACAGTTTCAGCTATAAAAGAATTTAAACGACCGAATTGTGTAAGGAAAGTAAGACAATTTTTAGGCTCATCATCATTCTTTCGAAAACGCATAAAGAATTATGCCCAAATAACATTGCCTTTAACCAACCTAATTAAGGACTCAAACAAAAACCTTCCATTCAACTGGACAGAAGACTGTGAAAAAGCCTTCATTAAAATTAAAGAGATTTTAACCAACCCTCCTTTATTAAAACATTGGAACGACGATTGGGAGGCAACGATTTATGTGGACTCTAGCTTAACGGCTCTTGGCGCGTGTTTAATACAAACGGACCCTAACACAGGGAAGGAACACCCGATAGCTTACCTATCAAAAAAATATTCGGAAACACAACAACGATATACAAACCCCGAACGAGAAATGTACGCAATCTCATATTCAATAAATTATTGGCGTGAACACTGTCTTGGTCGGAAAACAACCATTTATACCGATTGTCAAGCGCTAGTACATTACCAGAATTTTAAACAAACTTCTACCAGATTAAACCGATTAGCATTATCTCTAGTAGATTATGATATTGAAATAAAATTTAAGCGATCAGGATCGAACTCGCTAGCTGATAGCCTTTCAAGAAATCCACCTCCTGACACGATAGAAGAAAACCCCTTTGAAATAACCTTAAACTTACAGGAAATTAAAACAGAAAATTTTGAGGAATTACAGGCGGTAGACCCATATTTAAAACAAATAAAATTAGCAAAACTCTCACCAGAATCAGTTTCAAAACGAATAAGAAGCCAGAGTAGGAAATACGAAGAAAGGGACGGCTTATTATATTATAAACAATTTAACGGAAATAATACTGACTATTTACTTGCAATCCCGCGAGAAAAAGTTAAAGACATCCTACAAACATTCCACGACAATCAATATTCCGGAGGACATTTTTCGGCTTTCAAAACAATAAAAAAAATCAAACAACGTTATTATTGGCCTGAAATGGTATCAGACATTCAAAAATACACGAACTCCTGTGAACAATGTCAACTAAAACGAACGCCCACCTATAAGCAATATGATAAATTAACCCCACAAGTACCACCAACCACCCCTTTCGAAAGAATTATAATTGACTATTGCGGCCCAATAAATGCTTCTCGCTCATATAAATACATTTTCTTTGCAACCTGTGCTACTACACGAATGGTCTTTGCAAAATGTACACGCTCAGCTGACGCAAAAACTACAGCAAATATTTTATTAGATTTATTTTGCCAATACGGATGTCCGAAGATTATAACTCATGACCAGGGCACTCACTTCATGGGAAATGTCCTTCAACAACTATTATTAAGTTTAGGGATCCAACAACGGCCAAGCCCTCCCTACATGTACCGAATTCAAGGATTAACCGAAAGAATGAATTTAATATTCAAAAAGACCATTAGTCATTACGTGGAAAACGACCCCTCTAAATGGTCAGATTATGTGCGCTATGTCACGTTTACCTACAATACGAGCGTAAACCAAAGTACAGGTTATACGCCATTCTACTTAATGTACGGCAGAGAAGCAAATCTACCGTCAGACTATTTATTTTTACACAAGGACCAAGATCCTGATTTAATTAGGGAAATTAAAACCATACAAAAAGTTCGGCAAGAAATCCCGAAAATTCTGCAAAAGGCACAACAGACTCAAAAGAAACATTTTGACTCAACCAAAAGAGATTTGCAACTCGAAATAGGCGAAGAGGTTTTGGTAAAAAGCCCCCCAGATTTTAAAGGACCTTACAACAAATTTAAAAACGTATATAGAGGCCCATATTTTGTTACCGACAAAATCAATGACACAACTTATATGGTGTTACTCGAAAAAAGAGGTAAAATGACTAATCAGCCTGTGCATATAGCGAGAATGAAGCCATTCATTCGCAGATAAAAATTTAAGGATCATAAACTATTAACTATATAAAAAGTATGTCTTCAGACATTAAAAAGAAATACCATTCAGACAAGCCACTCTATCCAAAGTCTTAAGCATAGAGCGTAAAGATTACGCCGGAGTAACACTCCTTTATAATTTTAATCTGACTTACAAAAAAAACTCCGAGGGGGAAAATTCCCCGACTTATAAGTACAAGCAGCTAAATGTATACTCGGAGGAAAAGATGGTCAACCACCTTTTGTCCCTGAATTATAGCTAAATAAAACTAGATAATTAATCACTTTCAGACATACAATCAACCAACAAAAATTAAGTAGGCGCCTTTGTCTGAAGAAATACTTTAGTTGGAAAATAAGATACGTTTGATCGAACAACACCATACGTAGTTACAAAAAATCCTTCGAAATTTACAAACATTTAGATGCAAACCTAGAAGGATGATATATAATGCCCTCAACAAAGCAAATTAGGTAATTAATTACAAAAAAACACCCATACAGCCAATTATCCTCACCCATTGTTAAACAAAACTATTAAAAACTCTCAGTGGTATAAAATACTAGTTACTATATCGCTGAGACAATTAATAGATCATCAAAATAAAAATACGTACAAAAAATATTGAATTTGTACGGAATTTGCCTCAAACACAAAATCTACCAAGGAAATTTATAAAACCCTACAACAAAGTTTTACAAAGAAACCAATACCTGATGACTGCATTATCCATCACAATAAAACAGGAATTAAAAACAACGCAAACGACGGAACCGGACCGACCGACCGAATACCGGAACCGGATACGCGACGAAAGACGGATCTCGTAAGACCGGGACGACGCCGACGCCACGACGAACACAACCGTGACCGAGCTTCGGAAGCGACTAACTGGGTGTGAAAAGACAGCAGTCCCAGGGCACAGCGGGAATGCTGATACTCAAAACGCCAGATAAACAAGAGATAAGCCAGGCTCCGCAGAATAAACCTGTCTTATCACTACATGTGCGCTGAAACGCAACAAGTGAGGCATTCCCAGACAACACCGCCTACGCTACATCGCCCGTCGTAATTAATATAATATTCACTACATAATTATAAATTTTACTACAATTAATTACTGCAAAGTAGAAACATATTACGACCTGATCACCCGTATTATGTTTGTAACAACAGTAATTGATCGTCCATAATGATTGGTGAAACTAAATAAAAGATAGATATATATTGATTTTTAAAAATAAAACATAAATTATCCAAAAAAAAACAAGATGATACTTCAGATCATATTAAATAAATAATTATCTAAAACACTATCACTGAACTAATGAGAAATTTGTGGTACAGATAATTCACAAAGCCAGGATGCTGTTATACCTCGCCATTCTGACATCGGCAATTTCGAGGACCGCTATGGGAACCGACATGGAAGCAAGATATCAAATTTTTTCGGGGCACCATTTCCAGCAGCGATCGGACTACGTTCCGTATGAAACCGCAATACCATTAATTTTGTCAACACCCCTCTTCACAAACCCAAAACTTGAAAATTGGACCCCAGATCTTAATAAAACTGAATACGAACTCCCAGAATATTATACTCTTCAAGAAAACCTAGGATTAATACATAATATGATTAATGACCAAATTCAATTACATGATAACGATGCGGCACTAACTAATATAACTAGAAACAAAAGAGGTCTTGTATTCCTTCAAAATTTTCTAAATTGGTGCTGTAACGTGGCTAATGTTGAACAAGTGAACAACTTATACATCAATCAAGCCAACATCACGGAACACACCAACAAAATTGTCGATTCTGTACATACACAATATAGAGACATGGTAACAACTGCACACAATCTTAATAATTTTTCAAAATCGGTCGAACACTTAGCGGAAAAAGTTCACAAAAATTTTGATGCAGTAAAGAAAGAGTTAATGAAATTATCAGCTATGAGGGATGAGAAACAAGCAGTGTTTCAAATTTACATAACCTTCCAACAGACATGGACATACATATTATATAATTATTATCAAGACACCCAAACCGAAATTTTAAATAAATGCCATCTTAACCTCTTATCAGAAAAATTAATAAATCCGAAAAATTTAACCTCGAAATTACGAAACTTGGAGAAAAAGGCAGAAGAAAAAAATCTCACATTAGCAATACCTCTATCGGAATTACATCTATACTACAAATTGAAAATAAATCATTGCACAATAATAGGAAATACCCTAGTAACTCGAATTAACATTCCTCTAATTCACTCCGACACTCAAGGCGAAATCTTCAAGGCCATTAATACACCTCTAATTTGGGAGGATAAAATATGTTCACTGCACACCGAAGAAAAAATCATTTTCAAAACTCCAGCTTATACAAAAATAATCAGCATATCGGCCCCAAATTGCAACGACAAATCTTACCCATTATGCAAGATTCCCCGTACGACGATCATAGCAAACGAAATGCAACTATGCTTACATTTAATTTTAGCATCAGCGTCCATAGACGAATTACAAAAAAATTGTCCTTTTATTTGCGATGCAAGACCAGAATATCCAATAATCACAGAATTATTCCCAAACAAATATCTAATCACCAATGTACGACAGGAACTCCAGTTAAAATGTGACACGGACACATATTCAAAGATAATTCCACGAATTCCAACGGGCACTCTTAAAATAAACATACCGTGTGACTGCCAACTAAATATGGACAAACTTATTCTTATAACAAAAATAAAACCATGTGACTCTGCTGACAGTCAGAACTTAGAACCCATTATTTTGATGCCTGCCGCATGGACAAAGCTAAAAACATTGAAATTATTTACGCTAGACTCAGGAGTCTACCACGAATTCGACAACTTAACTGAAATTATTGATACTAATTGGAACATGACCACGCCCACATTTGTCGTAACGAAATTAGGGAAGATAAAACATCTCAAATTAGAAAAGAACGATTTTGATTTATTCGGTAACACAAAATTGCTAATTTACATACTCTTCGCATGGACATCAAGCCTCACAGTAATCTTAATTGTAATAATATACTGCTTGCATATACAAACAATTAAGATGAGCGTGACACGACCCTACACAAACTACCCTCAAATTCCACAAACCAACCGAAATCCGGGAACAGCTGAACGATTAATAAATTGATTAACCAATATAAAAATCGTCTATACAATCCTCCCAAACTTCAGCAATAAATATCAACAAAAAAATCTAGAGCAACACAAAAACAAAATATTACAGTATAAACAGAGGGATCTGTGCTTTGTACACACGCCGCCGCACAGCGACCAGCTGATGCAGAGAGGGAGAGAGAGACAGAAGATGCCTTGCAACCACAGCACGGCACTGGTGACCCACATTCTATAACTGCCGAGAAGCACACCATACAATTAATTTGGGGACCAAATTAAAGCGCAGCAGGGGAGTATAAACTATCCGGAAATCGACTATTAATCAGATCAGTTACCTCCGTCCAAAATTAATACTTAATAAGAGATTCATTCATGGTTTTCTCACATTAGTACAACAAATAAAAATTGTTTAAAATAAAACTTATAAGCTCCCACGAGGAAGCACGTATCTAGACGACATACAATAGGAGAGCATTATATTTCAAGGTCTTACTAGGAAGGAGGGAAATGACCGAGATCAATTCGATTCCCGTGGAAAGAATCATATTAGAAAAATTGGAATAACTCACCATCAGCGACACGCCTTATTCTCGGAACAATAGGGCTGGACTTCAGTCGTTCTCCCAATGGCTCCGTAGGTATCGGATTCGCCATCGCCGATTGGCAGGAGGGCGTGACAATAGCACTACGGGGGAAAAGTCCGATGGAAGGGAGAGTGATGGAAAATTGAAAGGAAGAGTTAGGAAATCAGTCTTCGAAGAGGAGTAGAAGTAATAAGTTGGGGAACTCAGGGGCCACTCTGAATTGAGTAGGAGTTGGTAAACCGTCGCGGACAGTATTAAGCACCCGTCGGCACCCTCGAGATAGTCTATCTCCCCAACGCACGAACTTCGAGATTTCGCTTCGAGACTCGCACCACCGAGGGACATCCAGCGGAAGACATCCTACCGGAACGAGACCCAGGCCACCGGAGACCAACACCGAGGCGACGCACACCATCAGGAGGCAACGCACACCACCGAGGGGGCGAAGACACCACCGAGGATCACGCAGACCACCGAAAGGAGTGGAGATCACCGAGAGGAGACACCGACTCGGGGATCCACGCGGGCCTTCAACTGGCTGGCGACGCGGGCGTAACACGGGTCCTCCAGGAAAGATGCAGCGGGTATGTCCCCAATCAAATTAAAATAATTTGGTGCACTATAAGCTCAATTAAACTCTCAGAGAAAGAATTTGAAAGTCCAACCCAAAGGGATAAATTGAATAATAATAATTTAAATAAATAAATATTAAATAATAAACTTGTATCGAACAAAGATAATAATAATGAAATGAAATAAACTGTTTATTAACAAAGCAAATAAAATCCATTAAAGGAATGACTGTCTAAGAAATAGATCCTATCTCCACTTAGGAAGGAAAGTGAGATAGACAATTGTAAATATAAAGGACAATTGTAAATATAAAATAAGGTTAACCATTTGTGAATAGTTGTGAAAGACATTATAGTTAACTTGTCGTTTATTCTTATCAAAATATAAGAATCATTTTGATTTTCTTTGTGTAAAAGGGTTTGTACTTGTATATAATATGTAATATCTTTATTAAGGTCCTTGTAGCGTACATGATAATCAATACAATATATTTCAACCTATAAAATGTGTATTCAATTTATATAATACTATAAAAATTTGACTCTACTAAGAACAACAGTTCACTCAGTGACCTATAACATATTTGGAGAATATAATTTTCAAGAGGGTCAGTAAATAAGTAGTGCACCATGTACGTTTAATAGTTCATGTATATTAAAGGAAATTATTGCTCTACAGTGTGTTCACTCAATCTACGTTCCTTTGTGTCACCTTTCACTTGCCATGCGAGTTACACAGCCTATGTCCTGAACCAGTCTGTTAAAGGTTCCCTCAGAACCCCCAAAGTTTACATATTGTATAGTGATTCACTGGTAAGGGATATTATTATAATTATATCAGAAAGTAGAACAAATACCCTTTTTTCATGGTTTATTTTTGCAACATGTTTCGACTATAATGTCATTTTCAAGCAAATGTAACCTATAACATAAAGTGTTTATATAAGTATAATACCCCCGTTGCAGCAGACCTGCATACTCAGCGAATTTCAAATGCAAAACAACATATTTCAATCCTACATAGCGAGATTTGACATGTTTTTGTAAGCTCCAAAAGAATAACATGGGGAATGAGTATGCAGGTGTGCTGCTACAGGTATATTAAAACTGGGTGGTTTTAATTCAATATTTAGTAGATCTGAACTAGAAGAAGCTATTTACCAAGTTTTATTGAGATATGTTGAGAAATAAGCGAGATATAGAATTTTAGTTATTTCCCATAAGGTTAACATTGGGACAACGTACTGTGTTTACCACTTTCAATATCTCGGTAACCAATGGACATAGAGCAGTGTTTCAAAATACTAAATTGTTTGTTTTTTTGAGCTGAATTCAATGGTGCCCACAAAAATTGGATAAATTTTATTTTTCTATGTAAAAAACTCTAAAAACCCATTTTTGGGGGGGTTTATCCCCCTTTACCCCCCCTTCCGGTGGTCCGATCGGGCTGGTTCACGAACTCGTCCAATTGATTACCACTTTACATGTCCGTACCAAATTTCATGAAGATCGGACCATTTTTGCGGCCGCTATCGTGCTAACAGACACATATATATATATATATATATATATATATATATATATATATATATATATATATATATAATAATTCGAACGAATAGTGTTTTTTGCTTCTGGGGGCCCCAAAACGAAAAGTTATAGTGGTCCCGAGCTTAGGTCTTACCATGAGACCTTCGGTAATAGCTTCTTCCCTATAGGGGAAATTCGCTAAAATAAAAAAAAATTATTTTTATACTTATATAAACACTTTATGTTATAGGTTAGATTTGCTTGAAAATGACATTATAGTCGAAACATGTTGCAAAAATAAACCATGAAAAAAAGGGTATTTGTTCTACTTTCTGATATAAATATATATATATATATATATATATATATATATATATATATATATATATATATATAATTCCGAACGAATGGTGTTTTTTGCTTCTGGGGGCCCCAAAACGAAAAGTTATCATAGTCTCAGACTTAAGTCTTACCATGAGACGTACGGTAATAGCTTCTTCCCAGTAGGGGAAATTCGCTAAAAGAAAAAAATTGATGAAAAAATTACTGCCATTAGTCCTACTTACTTTCAAGAACTTGACTTCAGCTGCTTTAAATCTAGGAAGTCCTATCTTATCAGAGATCAAATCGATCTTATCAAATTTTTCGCCTTCAAAAAATGTGCATACCAAGACAGAGCATTATGAAGTCATCATATGCACACAGCATATGAGTGTCATCTTGTTTCAACAGGAGCTTTCAGATTTACACCCAAATGTCGTCGAATGGAGTCAGCTGCCTTGAGCTCGTTCTTGATTTATTCCACAGACTCTGGCACTGTGCAAAAGCAGTTTTAGATAGCTTTTAACAAGCTGCATCAGTTTCAGCTGCTTTTTCACATTTTGTTTGCTACCAAATTCAGCATGTGAGCAGGTCATCTCCTGTGAGGCGGTAAGGATATCTGTTCAAATGTTTCTTCACCCTCCTCGTTCTATATAATATCAATTGGAGTGATTTCGGTTCCAAAGTCTCCCTCCTCCTCGATATCTTCCTCTAACACATTTTCATTTCCAAAGATTTTGAATGCTTTAATAAAATTTCACCCATTGTCCGTAATAGTCATCACTTGTTTTATTTTGATTCTTATATCTAACTAAAACCTCAGATGTATTTTTACCTAACACATCATATGTATTGCTTCCCAAAGTTCGACAGCATGCTAAGGCAACATTTCGTCGCTCTAGAGTGTTGGGGTCGATCCAGTGACATTTAAAGCCTAAAAAGATTAAAAATGTACAGTCCAACAGTCCGCTGTAATATACCCACGATTGGCTGATGATAGGTATGGCTGAAAACGATTCATCAATATTTTTCACGAGGGTGTTACAGGTCATTAGCTCGGCTTTAGTTAGTGTTTTCCCAAATTTTTTTAAAAGAGGGTCTTTCTACATCTGAAAGACTGGGCATATCATCAACTATCTACGCTACCAAAGCCTTTTCGACACTGGATTTGCTTGGCAAAGGGGCATCACGATGAAGTTGACTTGGTTTAGTGATTTTTTTTATCATATTCTGAAGATTCCGACAAAGGCCTCTTTCTTGGTTCTTTTCTTTTTTCTATGGATTCTTTTAAGGTTTTCAGGTGTGCAGGGTATTTACGCTGCAAAAATACAACTTAAATAAAACTGCGGCCGAGTTTATACCAATCATAACTTCACTTTATAAGATAATACCAGTCTAATCCAATCTGGGGTAATTACTTGTTTTCCAGTAGCCCCCCCCCCCCCGCGTAATTAAAATTTTTGTTTGTCAATTTAGAGAATTTGACCCTGATTTCAGAAACGGTAGTTTTTTTTTTGGGGGGGGGACGCCCAAAAAAACTTCAAAAATTCGAAAACGGAAAAAATTGGTTTGTTTAAAAACAGTGGTTAGTTTACCGGCTCAAACTAACCGGTAAAGCGAGCTGAACATGAATACGTAAGAACTTTTATGATCCAATAAAGAGTAATGAAGATAAAACAAAAAAATTGAAAATTACTAAACGTCTTTTGGTTTAACAAATTTTGGGTAGATGTTTATGGATTTGGTTGGAATAGATTGGAATAAGAATTATTTTGTTAGTTTAGATTGATTTAAGCTAGGTTAGGTCATGATATGTTGAGTTGGGTTAGGCTACATTAGAATTAGTTTATTAAGCTTAAATTAGTTAAGGATAAGGTTCATGGGATTGTAACATGACTATTAGACACTAACCAAATATTACCTTACTTATCTCGAAACCATAGTATTCTTGTTCGGCTCACTCTCCTAAATAATTTGAAAACTGGTACCTACATAACTTACAGGTGAAATAAAACTTTTCCAGTGTTTCAAAATTTATAGGGTTTCCAGCCGCAGCCGAGAAAAAAAATCATTTTAGGAATCATTTAAAAATTTCCTACATATCAGTAAAATAATTAAATTGGAGAGGAGTAGACACCGTATTAGAAAACGCATCTGCCTAATCATCGGCTTGATAATGTAGCAGATTTGGACAATACAGGTTAATACTAGTACTCAAGTATGGTAGAAAAAATCGTGGCCTAGTCTATGTTTACTGAACTTGAGTTGCTGACGTTGTCTTACTGTGTAGACTAGCCTGTGTTTTAATAAAAGCCTTATTAAGTTTGTGATATGATCAATGAAAACAAAAGCTCATTGCCAGGCCCGGTCTGGCTCCCTCGGCGAGTTGCTGATATGAGGCGCTCGTTTTTTTTTTATAAGAAATAAAACGAGAACTATGGTCCTCACCAAAAGTATTATATTTGCTATTTACAGATAATGTGGTTTTAATAGTATTACATTTTAAATAATTGCCTAGCATTTCATCTTAAAATTAGTAATTTTAGTAATTTATCTGACCGAAAATGCGCATGGCAAACACTTAAAACATTTTTGACTCCCATTGCAGAGACCATGAAAACGGTCTACTTCTTAAGGTTCTGATTCAAGTGCACAGTCTTCTAAATTTTCTTCTTCGTTCAATTTTTCATCTGGGATTTCATCTTGAGTGCCGTGAACGCTTACAACTGTTATAAAACTTTCGAACTGGTCTGCAAATTGTTGAAGTTCTATTAATAATATAATATCAGGGGACCGAGCTTCGCTCGGGGGAAAGCGGTAACATTTTCAAATATACATATTTCTCCCCACAATCCAGAGCCCAACCTATTAAATTAGATTTGTAATTTGATTTACTGAGGTTTAAATTTTGTTCAGTTATTGAATTTATCGGGTCTTTGTTTTCTAATCGATGCTCTCATAGCTCGTTTCAGTGGTCAAGCGCTGTGAAGCACGTTGTTGTATATCTCAACGGTGTCTTCATAAATTGCTCGACACTGCCATTCGTTAATAGATTACAATATCACGGAAAATTCAAATTGTAATATGATTTATTTCACAAATAACAATAATAAATTTCACAAATGATAATAAATTTTCTGAGCACCTAAATTATTTGTAGACTTTTGAGAATTTGCTTATTTCAATCGTATTTGCAAACTTTATAAAACATCGAACTGATTTAAATTTAGTAATCTAAAGCATAAAAACACCTTTATGAAGACAAAGAACCTTTATGAAGGTAGACAAAGATGAACCTTTGTCACCTTTAAGGTGACCTTTGTGACCTTAAGGTATGACAAAGGCGTCTTGTTGATTTGATATTATTTATTTCTAATTAACCTAAACCAGCTGTTTGCTTGTTTGGGATTTTTAGATGGGGATAATACTCCATGAGCAATCTGTACTCAATTGTATTATCTCTGTTCTTTTCCACCCTACTGGCAACGTGCTGTAAAAGTTTGAAGTGGTTTGATCATGAACAGCTGGGTGATTATTTTGTTTACTTTTTCGTTGTTATTGGCAACTCATATGACCCCATGTTAAAAATTATCAACTTCAAATTTCATTTTTCTAAAAAATTGTGTTTCTACAGCAAATTCGTACTTGAACTTAAATCACGTAGGTGAACTTAAAATTAAAGCTACACCTATGTGTTAAATTTTATTAAAATCGTAAGAGCCGAGATTATTAAAAGCGTTTTCGAGATTTCCGAGATTCGAGCATTTATATATATTCATTGCTCATTTAAAGTAATAGGATTTCAGTAAAGTTTGCAGAGTTCTGAAGTCTTTAATTTCGTTGATTTCATGAAATTTTTTGGATGTATCGAAGACAGATCCTCTAATATATCTTTGTTTGGACAAAATCTTTTTTCAATACTTTTCCTAGCACAGTCTTTATTGAAATATATAAGCACAGTCCATATTGAATAATATTGAATATTGGAAAATATTAGCTTATATTTTTGGGCTGATGATATTTCGGGGGCATCATCTTTTGATTTTTTCTCAGAAATTCATTTTTTCGTCGAAACTCTTCTTTCCGCAAAGTTACATTCCAATTCCACGTCAATATTTCTTCCAATTTACTGTTAACAGCAGTCGCATACTCTTTTGTTTTCGTGTACGAAACTTAAAAATGTTGGTCATTCCTTTTTCGTTAATTTGTTTAAGCAGTGTTTGAACCAAATTCCAAGCAACCAACCTCGCCCATACTGTTTTTGGCTGATGTTCCTGCAATTTTTTTTTCTATTGTTTTTGTCTGTGCTTTTTTCTGTCCTCAATATACTGTTTGACATGGTTTTGTAAAACGACGTCAAAGTTTGCAACCATCATAACAGGTTCCAGAAAATTGCCATACTTTTCTGGAGAGTCAAGTGAGTAAGCTTCTTCTGCTTTATCCCCTCTGTAAGCTATGCCATGCCTACCGAGAAATAAAACTATGTCAATCAAACGTTGAACAACCCATCTCCTTGTGTGAACTTCTCTTTCTCGACGTTTATATTGGTTTCCAACAAGAAGACTCGCAATATCACGACCTTTTAGGCATTGGAAAGCTGCCTTGGCCGCAATTACATGGAATGAGAGTTGTTGTGAATTTCAACCGATTTATAAATGTGTTTTGAGGAAACATCGTGCCCAGTAATAATTGTGGAATCTCTGTTATCTTTGCCCCCGAATGCCATACAACAAGAACAATACACTTTGTTGACCTGGATGGAATAGGATAACCATGTTATGTGTATTTTATCCCCATTTGGCCAAAGACGATAATAGAGTCTGGATGGATCAAGCGCAAGCTTAGCTCCTTTTCCCTCATGGACTTGGATCGGATTTTTTCCATGAAAGCTATTTTTATTCCAATGGGGTCATTTTCATTCGGGCATATGAAATAGGAATGAGCATCGAAGGGAAAATATCGATGTTAACATCGGACATTTCCATCGATATGTAAAAAACATCGAACTACCAACATAGATGTTTTTTATTGAAAAACATTGACAGTCAAATATCGTGTCGGCAGACACTACTGTTTCGTGGTAATTGCATTTGGTAATTGTTACCTTCTCTTGGTACCTCTCTAAAAAAAATTTTTTTTTCAAAATGTAGGAAATATTGCCCTGGGTCTGAAAATGATGCAGAAAACGCGACAAACCCCGGAAAATCGGAAAAACGGAAAAAAATTCCCCAAAATGGGTCATGCGGTTATTTAAATTCACGGGAAAGCGAGCTGAACAAGAATATACAAGACTGTTGAGGATCCTATGAAAAATAACTAAGTTACGCCCAGAAAAGCATAACCTAGTTTTAGGTTTGGTTTGGCTTGGCTTGGCTAGGTTAGGTTTGGTTACTTACAATACCCATGTTATTGATAACTCCCTATCTCATCAGTTTTCTTGACAGTTCGTCACTACTCCTGGCCACCACATTAATAATTTCATCTTTATCTAAGTCACAAAACAAGTCTCTTTCTATGGTCACAAAAATAAGGTCAGACATAAGGTCTTGGCTTAAACTAGACCTAAGACGATTCTTAATTATTTTCAGCTTTGAAAACGCTCTTTCACATATTTGGATGTATTTGTACGCTACATCCAAGTCGGTGAATAATCCTGATCCAGACAATTCAAAGAGGACCGAAAATGCGCATGGCAAACACTTAAAACATTTTTGACTCCCATTGCAGAGACCATGAAAACGGTCTACTTCTTAAGGTTCTGAATCAAGTGCATGAAAACGGTCTACTTCTTAATTCTGAATCAAGTGCACAGTCTTCTAAATTTTCTTCTTCGTTCAATTTTTCATCTGGGATTTCATCTTGAGTGCCGTGAACGCTTACAACTGTTATAAAACTTTCGAACTGGTCTGCAAATTGTTGAAGTTCTATTAATAATATAATATCAGGGGACCGAGCTTCGCTCGGGGGAAAGCAGTAACATTTTCAAATATACATATTTCTCCCCACAATCCAGAGCCCAACCTATTAAATTAGATTTGTAATTTGATTTACTGAGGTTTAAATTTTGTTCAGTTATTGAATTTATCGGGTCTTTGTTTTCTAATCGATGCTCTCATAGCTCGTTTCAGTGGTCAAGCGCTGTGAAGCACGTTGTTGTATATCTCAACGGTGTCTTCATAAATTGCTCGACACTGCCATTCGTTAATAGATTACAATACCACGGAAAATTCAAATTATAATATGATTTATTTCACAAATAACAATAATAAATTTCACAAATGATAATAAATTTTCTGAGCACCTAAATTATTTGTAGACTTTTGAGAATTTGCTTATTTCATAAATCGTATTTGCAAACTTTATAAAACATCGAACTGATTTAAATTTAGTAAATTTAAAGCATAAAAACACCTTTATGAAGACAAAGAACCTTTATGAAGGTAGACAAAGATGAACCTTTGTCACCTTTAAGGTGACCTTTGTGACCTTAAGGTATGACAAAGGCGTCTTGTTGATTTGATATTATTTATTTCTAATTAACCTAAACCAGCTGTTTGCTTGTTTGGGATTTTTAGATGGGGATAATACTCCATGAGCAATCTGTACTCAATTGTATTATCTCTGTTCTTTTCCACCCTACTGGCAACGTGCTGTAAAAGTTTGAAGTGGTTTGATCATGAACAGCTGGGTGATTATTTTGTTTACTTTTTCGTTGTTATTGGCAACTCATATGACCCCATGTTAAAAATTATCAACTTTAAATTTCATTTTTCTAAAAAATTGTGTTTCTACAGCAAATTCGTACTTGAACTTAAATCACGTAGGTGAACTTAAAATTAAAGCTACACCTATGTGTTAAATTTTATTAAAATCGTAAGAGCCGAGATTATTAAAAGCGTTTTCGAGATTTCCGAGATTCGAGCATTTATATATATTCATTGCTCATTTAAAGTAATAGGATTTCAGTAAAGTTTGCAGAGTTCTGAAGTCTTTAATTTCCTTGATTTCATGAAATTTTTTGGATGTATCGAAGACAGATCCTCTAATATATCTTTGTTTGGACAAAATCTTTCTTCAATACTTTTCCTAGCACAGTCTATATTGAAATATATTAGCACAGTCCATATTGAATAATATTGAATATTGAAAAATATTAGCTTATATTTTTGGGCTGATGATATTTCGGGGGCATCATCTTTTGATTTTTTCTCAGAAATTCATTTTTTCGTCGAAACTCTTCTTTCCGCAAAGTTACATTCCAATTCCACGTCAATATTTCTTCCAATTTACTGTTAACAGCAGTCGCATACTCTTTTGTTTTCGTGTACGAAACTTAAAAATGTTGGTCATTCCTTTTTCGTTAATTTGTTTAAGCAGTGTTTGAACCAAATTCCAAGCAACCAACCTCGCCCATACTGTTTTTGGCTGATGTTCCTGCAAGTTTTTTTTCTATTGTTTTTGTCTGTGCTTTTTTCTGTCCTCAATACACTGTTTGACATGGTTTTGTAAAACGACGTCAAAGTTTGCAACCATCATAACAGGTTCTAGAAAATTGCCATACTTTTCTGGAGAGTCAAGTGAGTAAGCTTCTTCTGCTTTATCCCCTCTGTAAGCTATGCCATGCCTACCGAGAAATAAAACTATGTCAATCAAACGTTGAACAACCCATCTCCTTGTGTGAACTTCTCTTTCTCGACGTTTATATTGGTTTCCAACAAGAAGACTCGCAATATCACGACCTTTTAGGCATTGGAAAGCTGCCTTGGCCGCAATTACATGGAATGAGAGTTGTTGTGAATTTCAACCGATTTATAAATGTGTTTTGAGGAAACATCGTGCCCAGTAATAATTGTGGAATCTCTGTTATCTTTGCCCCCGAATGCCATACAACAAGAACAATACACTTTGTTGACCTGGATGGAATAGGATAACCATGTTATGTGTATTTTATCCCCATTTGGCCAAAGACGATAATAGAGTCTGGATGGATCAAGCGCAAGCTTAGCTCCTTTTCCCTCATGGACTTGGATCGGATTTTTTCCATGAAAGCTATTTTTATTCCAATGGGGTCATTTTCATTCGGGCATATGAAATAGGAATGAGCATCGAAGGGAAAATATCGATGTTAACATCGGATATTTCCATCGATATGTAAAAAACATCGAACTACCAACATAGATGTTTTTTATTGAAAAACATTGACAGTCAAATATCGTGTCGGCAGACACTACTGTTTCGTTTCGCATTTGGTAATTGTTACCTTCTCTTGGTACCTCTCTAAAAATTTTTTTTTTTTTCAAAATATTGGAAATATTGCCCTGGGTCTGAAAATGATGCAGAAAACGCGACAAACCCCGGAAAATCGGAAAAACGAAAAAAAATTCCCCAAAATGGGTCATGCGGTTATTTAAATTCACCGGGAAAGCGAGCTGAACAAGAATATACAAGACTGTTGAGGATCCTATGAAAAATAACTAAGTTACGCCCAGAAAAGCATAACCTAGTTATAGGTTTGGTTTGGCTTGGCTTGGCTAGGTTAGGTTTGGTTACTTACAATACCCATGTTATTGATAACCTAATCTAACAAAACCTATTTTGTTTATATTTGTTTTCTTTATTCCATTAGTTTTAAAATATAAAACCGTTGATTCAATTTCGAGAGGTACTATGAGAAGGTAACGGTTACATCGCATTCTTACCTCGAGTGACGTTATGGAGCTTTCAATATGGAGTTGTTTTTTACTTAGCTTACCTTACCATCAATAAAAATTTTAAATTTAGTAAAACCAAGTTTCTTTATTAGCCCCATGAATCATTAAAAATAAGTTTCTTTGTGGAAAGGGTAGACAATGAAAACATAATTTTATCAGTGTATTAATTAATTTATTATTAGACTCGTTAGTGGGTTTGGTGTCTTTTCATATTTAGTTTAAGACCACAATGAATCGTCAATCGACTATAGAAATACTATTTTGGATATCAACTTCCCCCCAGTCTGTTTCGGGATTTAGTGTCAATTTGTCCAATTTTGGAAAAAAAGTTGCTCAGAAGGGACGGTAGTAGGGATTTTGGCCGGTTCTGCGGCAGGAGTGTGAAGGGGTTTGACCCCCCGCATTTTTTTGTTGCAAAAATGTTTGAAATGCAATTTTTTTTGCTATTTATCACTTGCGTTTGTTTTTTACTTCCGGTTTTATACTTTCTGTTTTTATACTTCCGGTTTCTTAATAACTCGAGCCTTTTTCCATTTTTTTATACCTCCGGTCTCAGATCACCCATGTAGTTGGCCTTGAACCCCTTTTTTATTTATGACCACCCACGTTGTTGACCTTGAGGCCTTCCTACAGGAGGTGTGCCCCCCCTATAATGCTAAAAATTTGTTTGTTTGTTTTCTTTTTTTCCTTGTTTTTTTCTTCAATTTAATTTTTTTATTTGATTTCTTTTTATTTTAGAGTGTCAAGGAAAAATTACGTTTATTTAATACATTAACAATATCAATACTTGTCGACTGGAACTGGCTGGTAGTGCTGTCGCTTTTGCCGGAACTGAATAACGCTCCAAAAAGTTTGGAGGCTATACCATAGTTCCCGAACATACGCTTCTTCTTCTGGTGTCTGTGGCTCGTAACATGTTGTCGTGCATTCTTCTGGTGTCTGTGGCTCGTAACATGTTGTCGTGCAGTAGTTTGACAAAGCATGTTCATATCCCTCGATCAAATCCTGTGTCGATATACCATTGAATTGTTGATGTATTTCAGTTTCAACCGTTACGTCTACCAATTCATTATCGGAAACATCTGTTCCCCATTGATGTTGTTCTACCACCACTGCTTGTTGCGATGTTGAAGGTTTAGGCTGTGACATTTTGGGCAAGTTACCTCGATGGCGACTGAACGGAGAAAGACGCTAGGCCGATAGTTTGGTGGGAGGAGTGTGAATACGTCACAACCCCCACCACATTCTGGGGTGCTAGTGAGGTATGACAAACTCTTGTGCATCATTGTGTTCTCTAGACTAGTTTACAGACTAACGTCAAACCGTTTTACTAATTTTTACTTTTTATTTTACTAACAAAAATAAAAAATGAAATCTCTTTTTGAGCAGAGCGTGATTGTGTGTGAAAACATCGAGTCTTATACGGACATTTACGAACTAAAGGACTTTTTACCCTTCCAGTTGTCTAATAAACTCATGAGGTATTACGCTGAAAATTACGTAACAATAGAACTGATTTACTTCGAAATCCCCCTCCAAGCATCGAACACCTGCACCGACACCTGGCCTTCACTCTTGCCCCTCCAAGCTTAATCCAAGATGGCGCATGTGGCATAAAACCCGAGACGCGAGCCGGCAGAGCATCAGTCCTCGCCAGCACACCAGCTAGTTTCATTGAGCTCCATCGATATCACCGATCGTCACCACCACCGCCACCGCCGCCGTCGCCGCCGCCGCCGTCGCCGCCGCCGCCGCTGCCGCCGCCGCCACCGACGACGACGACAACGTACATTTTAAGATGCATTTTTTATTTTTCCGATATCTTAACAAATACAAGAGTAATTTGCGTTAGAGTTCAAATTGTGGGTTTTAGCTAGTTGATATTTTGAGCTAAAATAACTCGGAATGTAAAAAGAAAATTAAAAATATACTTCACGAACCTAGTCTTGAATTTATTTGTCTTCAAGGTGCAATAAAATTATTTTTTCTAAATTAAATTATAAACCCGGAAAATGCGACCGCGTTAACGTATACACGCCCTGATCGCCGACCCCGCGGAGGAATATTTACTAAGTCATTACTGTTTGAACTCTTATTTAATGAGCGACGACATTATATCAGCCTCTGAAGCTATATTTTTTACATAAAAGTGGAAAATAGTACTTTACATGCTAGTTAAGACCATAATTTTAAATTAAGTGGTTATTTACTACGTCACACTACTTTTTCCGATTATCATGGCGGAGTAATTTTAGTACGTATCTCGACCACGAGGGCGACTCCGAATTGCCTTTAGCCTCCTCTTAATCACACGGGACGATAATTTGACATTGAGTGTAGAAGGAGTGAAAATTCCAGGGTCTAATTTGATAGACGTTTTAAACTGTACAGTGAGGATACGTATGTTTGATCAACCACCGCCAGGATGGCACGAAGTGATTCAAGCGATCAGACAGATGAATAATCCTATGGAATATATCCATAATATTAAAAGCGTTAAAAGCTATAAATGAACAGTTCATTGCAACTTCACATAGAGACGTGGAGGGTGCAGAAGCGGCAGGAGGCGTTTCAACAGGAGCGATAAGGAGGACACCATTACCTACTCGTTTACGATCGGCAACTCAGAAGCGTGCGACGTCACCACCGTATCCATCACTGTCAGACGTACGTGAAGCGAGAAAAGATGTTTTTGAAAATTGGGAACAGTGGCATGACGCATAATTGATGGAGCGATTGTATTACGATCCAAACGATCAGTCGCTTCAGTTAGTTTAATTTCACCTAGCAAGTGTAATTACGGGTATGGTATCTCGCTGGACGCCTGATTGCTTACCACTTCTTATATGGTTAACATTTGGATAATTTTGAGCATTGGGTTCATTTTTATTGTTTAGATCAACATTAAAGTTAATATGATTAGGGATGTTTACGTTTTGATTGGGCCCATTTACATTTGGTTGCGCTGGAGGTAGAATTACATACTACAATATTGTTATCAAAATGCTCATCATGCAACTAATTTTCTAAAGTTAGGGGTGTTGTAAGAATTTTTAAGTGAATTTCTTGTCGGCACTCTACCATTCTCCTCCCTTATTAGCTAAGATCTAGGATATGTTGCTTTACTTACAATTAGAGCTGGTTTCCACAAACCATCATTTTTTGCATAACAGTTTGGCTTGTAAACTTTGGTTTAACCTTAGAGTTTTTATCGTGGTAGTTTTTGGATTGAGTTTCCTCTTAAGATTTTGTTGTAATATCAACTTCAACTCTTGGGTATTATATATTTTTATTTTATAGGTATTTTAGACCTAAGCATTCTACTCATGAGTAACCTACTTGGCAAGGTGCCAGGCCTGTTCCTTTTACAGGAGTGGATCTGTAATCCAGGAGCTAAATGTGCTTTACTCTCATTACTTGACTATTTTTTGCTCTGCCATACCATTTGATTCGGGATATATAGGACTGCTATGTAAACACTCAACACCCCACTTTTTACAAAATAGATAAATTAACAGAAATTGAATGACATGTTATCACTGCAGATTTGCTTCAGAACACCACGTTGAGAGAAAATCGACTCTAACTTTTAAAATAATTTCATTTGCTTATTTATTTTCAAGCGATTTAACCTCCAGCAATTTTGAATAGTAGTCAATTGGTACTAGATAAAGTTTACCCTCAAAGTGTAATAAATCTACAGGTACCTTCTCAAAAATCAAATCAGGTATTTAATTGGAGAGGCAATAGTTGACTATGGTTTTTGTGGCACTTTTAGCAGTAATGGACGTTTCACTTATTCCAGAAACTTGACATGTGTTTCTGGACCGGGGAAAATTCAGGTTCTGAGTGATGTTTTCCGTCATAAAACATGACTGAGACCCGTTATCAATAAGTGCTCTACAACGTTTTTATTTTCCTGTGGAAGTCAAAACGTCTACAAGACCTGTTGATAAGTATACTTAGGTGGTGTCTCTATTTACATGACTTGTGTGAGCACTAACAAAAAGTTGGTTTTCTTCGAGAGCAGCTTTGTTGTCTTGGATAACAGAAGAGGTTCCATTTAAGAGTAATTTTTCTGTATGATTAATTCTCATTTCGGCACCCCTCTTTCTTTGTTGACTTTCTGAATCTGAAGTGTGGAGGATCGTGTTGTGTTGCATGGTGCCACACTGCATCTATCAGCGTGACAATAAGCTGTTTTGTGTCCTGGTTTTATGCAATTAAAACACAGTCCAGCTTCGTTCAGGCGATCGCATTGATCTGTGTGCGAGAGAATCAAGAGACCTGTGTACCTGTAGACGGGATGAATGCCATTGTAAAGGCGGCTTTTGGTGTTATTTGTGGCAAGACTCTGAGTTGGCTTAGCCCTAAAGATTGGGCTGTTGTGCCCTTTCGAGCAGCTCTTGGGGTCGGAAGTTTCTATTACTTGGCAACGCCTTTGCAAAAAATCCGATAACTCTTTGAAATTAGGGAGCTAAATTTGGCTTGGTGGTGAGTTCCCACTCCCGTTTCAGCGACTGTGGTAGCTTTGAGGTCGTCAGATGCGCTAACATCATGCTTCAGCTGTCTACTGGTTCACTTAATGGGAGCCAGCGCACGTAAGTGCGACAACGTCCCGTCTATCAGACGACGAATACAAAAAACGTTGTCGTTATCGGCTTGAGATAGATAAAAATAGCCCTAACGTGTCTTTGAATAAGAATTTTCTGATTTCGGTACCTCTCTTCAAGTGATCCCCAAGCCACCGCTTAATTACATGTTGTCAACTCTAAAGAGGCGATGACTTGGGCAGCTTCACCCCTAAGTGCTGGTCTTAGTTAGTGCAGCCGCTGAACATCAGTGAGCGCCTCGTTTGTATGATTAAGTGCATTGAATGAATCGGAGAACGGGGCCCAGTTCTCATAATTCTCATTGAATGATGGCAGATCAATTGAAAGTAGCCTGACAGCTACCTGGAACATCGTTGGTGTCGGCTGAGTTGAACTGGATGGGATATGTGTGCCGGTTACTACTGGGGAATCGTGTTAGTTTAAGACTGTTTTGGCCTTGGCAACAATTTTGAAATACAAGGACCCGAAAGCCTCTCGATCATCATCCGACGTCAAATCGTCCAAGGCATCTATCTGGGATTGTACTTCCTCAAATTCTACCCTCAAACCACTGATGCTATTGAGTCTCATTTCTGTTTCCGTAATATCTTCTACATCTACTAAGCCCTCAATTCACGTTTTGAACCTTGTCAACTAGGCCTTTATTCTACCACGTTTCTGGACAAGCAATCTAATCTTCCCTTCATTGTTACCGTTTGGCATTGTGGCCCAAGTATAGGTAGCAAAAAATAGGAACAGAAAATTGAAAGAATGGTTAAAGAAGTGTACAGAATTTATGTTTGTTGGTAAACAGAGAGGGCGAAAGTGACAATGAGCTGACTAGGGGTGTAGGGTCAATGGTTTTGTAATAGGGACCGAATGAATGAGAAAGGGAGTAAGAGGGGAGGCTTAAGTTTTTGTAGCGAAGCGACCCAGTAAAGGGTGCGAAGCGGTGTCGGCGACCTTGTTCTGGGAAGGCTTGCAAGGCTCTGGAATAATGTCTCGGTCGTCCAAGGGTTGCTTTGTCCTGTAGTTTAGAGACAGCTTTCTCCACCAAAATGAACACAAACTCCACTCCAAAATACTTGCACTCCAAGTAATCCAACTGTTAAGCACTTTATTTTGATAGAATCCAGCCCCGAGGACCGTGTAGCAGCGCGACACACGCGATCGATCGCTGATTACGCAAATTAGGTTCTTTAAATGAGTAAGAGCATTGATTGAAAATAACACTGAATTTATTGAGTAAAGATGTGTGATGAAACTGAATACCGTTAGTGAATGGAATTAAATGCTTATGAAAGGTAATCTAGTGATGTATCGAATCAAGTCAAGTTAATCACTTGGTGATACGAGGTGTCACATCTTAAGCAACGTAATGCTTTTTTCATAATGTCTTCTTCAGGCGCACTGACAAATTTCAAAAGACAGTCAGACAAGTTACTTTTTACCTCCCCAAAAATAGAATGTTCAAGAACTGGGGCCGCTAGCTTATGAGGGAAATACTTTACCTTCTGCCAACCCATCTTTAAAATTTTGGCAACAGCTCTCCAACTTCTCTCAGAAAAGTCACGCCTTACACGTGGCACTTTGATTCATGAGCCTACTGTGCATGTTTCATAAAATGAATGCAAAAATTCACTTATTCAATCAGTGAGACTCTGTTAATATCATCATCTCTAAGTTTCACCATTGGTAAAACCATTTCTGTAACAAAATTACTGAAATATGTATCTAGAAAATGCTTAAATCAATTCTACCATCACTTTTCCTCAATGAAGAGTGATAGTTTTCTTAGGTTTGTAGTCTTGAGTTATGTTTGCAGCACTTCTCATCCTTTCAGATCCCTCTTTTAGCTGCCCTGTTCCAATGTAATTTCACTGTCTACGTAGTGCAAAGGATTGTATAAATCATTGTTGGGATCATCAAAGCAAAAATCTTCAGGCTCATTCAGTTGTCCGCTTGTTGTTGTGGATGTTGGGACAAACCTTTTTTTCGTTGGAGATAGCATCTAAGTTTTGGGAGTCGTGTCACATCATACATCTGACCTATAGTTATATTTTCTCCGAGAGAGGTATTGCTAAAATCGAATACGTCTACATTGAAAGTGTATAAAGCACCTTTTATGGACTTACCACTTGGAAAAAAACAATTTACGGCACCGTCTAAAATGCCCTCTTTCTTGTCTGTCTTCTGTAGGCACATAAGTCTTGTCCTTCCTTCATGCTTAGATTTTTACTTAAGTATATATTTTGCTTATATCACACCAATTCAGCCAACCAAGCTCAACTTTCCTGGTTGATTGACTTGGCTTTATGGGGAATGGCACTTCTTCTTCAATTTCACTGTTCAAGTTAAATTTTTCTCTTGAGTTTATTTTTTCTTTTATCTTTTGAATCAAACAGCTTCGTTTTTATTTGTTTTACCATTCCTAACTTTCTATTACAAAAATTCATAACATCTCCATACGCAGGGATGTATTTCTCAATTTCATTTGCATCCATGTAGTTGATGGCATTTTGGTCAATCTGAAAAAATAAACCAAATTCAGGAAAGTTCCTGAAGTTAGCTGCTCATTTGTCATTTCCCGTGATAGATTAAATATGCAAGAGCAAAAATTCAGTTCAATTTGAAAGTTTTTATTCATAACATTTTGAATAATATCAGCAATAGCAAGAGGAGGGAATAAAAAGAGCTGAATACTTTCACAGCCATTAGATGCATATATGGGGACCCAACACAATGTCTATCAACAGGGCCCCAGAAAACATAGGGGCCATAATAAATAATGTACGATACAATATACAACACAATATAGGATTTAATTTTTTTCTTTCTTATAGAAAGGTGCTGTTGTGAACCATTTTTAGGATTACTTTCTCCCCCTGAATAACAATGGACTCTTTTGACTTATAAAATCATCTTCTGTATGTCGTAACATTTCAAATTCACAAATGCTTGTATAAACTTAATATAATTGTAATTTGACGCTATCCTTGTATGACTAAAGATATTAGCCCTTTGATGCCCAACCAGTAAAAAGATTGAAAAAAAATTTTTTAGAAAATGTTTTTAATGATCAAATTAGGGTACTACCTCCATTGTTACCTGTAACAATAGGGATTTTTTTTAGTTTGGGACTTGAGTCCCGTTGGGCACGGAAGCATATAGGTTAGTATAATTCAAACCGGGACCCAGCAGTTCCGTCAGTAATAGTGAAAGGAATCATTATAATGTTCATCACAGTATATAACCAATATAATTAGTATCATTTTTTTCATGTTGAACTATGGAAAAGGGGGAAAAAAACACAAAATTTAGGTAATCACATCTTTATTTTATCCTGAAAATACAAAATAATCAAGATATTAAATTTGGAGTACAATTGGTAAAAATCTAACGGCCATGGCATAATTAGGGCCTGATCTGACCGAATCTCACTTTTGACTACTTTTTTACATTGCGCCTCTAAATAGTATTAATTAGCTGATAAAATTAAACTAACCGAGCCTCAACGGTAGTTTAAATTTTGGTGAAATCAGGCCTTAGTCGGATTACAACCCAGCCAACTTACATTTTCGCGTTGTTAACATAGTTTGCGAAATGTATGCTAGCATCATGTATTTACTTTTTTCTCATAACTCGTCTCTTGTTATGATACGGTGTCCTCTCATACTGTGTCATTGTTACTATCACCGCCACCACTAAATTTTTCATCGCTTCCAACTCTTTCATTTACACCTGAATAGATTCGTTCACTTGGTTACTAGTGGTCGTAATATAACAGTGGCAGACACACAGTCAAGTCCGCACGCACTGATACTGAGCACGGTCGAGTAAGTTTAACCATATTCTTACACCGCTACAATTTTACGGTATGACCCAAAACTATAATGCTTAAAACACGCCTCACATGATGATGTGAACATGATAGGTTCACAATGATATTAATCTACTGTGAACATCAAACTATCAAGGCTCAAGTTCGTAAAACTATTGTACAATAATGTAAGCGAGAGTGCAAAGCTGCATTCCTCTTCAACTGGCGGAGCTCAATTATTAAAACTGGTGTATAATGTTCCAGTTATTTGTAGAACATTTGACAAGGTATTACACAAAATTCTAGGAATATTACATTGTTTCATTTAAAAGCCTGTCTAAAGATAACAGACCTGTCAGTCACTTATTCAATCCCTAGAACTGATGTGTAATAGTACGGAAAACCAGCTTAAAACTGTATTTAGAATGATACTTTTCTCAAATTCAATCTACCGTTAGCGTTGAAGTGATAGGGTAAAATTCTGAGAGTTGGACATTATTCACTTCTTAAGGGATAATGGACCTGTCAATCAAACACCTGTCTTCGTGGATGTTCTTTTAAAAATACGCGAACGAGTAGTTATTGTTAAACAGTCTTCATTCAAACCATTCTAAAGGCTTAGGTGGCCTGTGAAAAGGTCGGTTTGTCACTGATATGATGAAGGTCAAGTTGATTTTGTTGGGGTGACTATTTATTATTAAAAGAGAACAGAGCTTGGTTGTTTCAGTGGAGGAATCGTGGTAGTTCTCGATCCGGAAATTTATGACATCGATGTATATTCGCATCAGGTACAAACATACTACAAAAGTCAATGCAAGAACACAGGAAGCATTGAAACACCTTCTTTTCTTTGATCTGTCATACATGCGTTGCTCATAATCATTCATATTGCATCCAAGGTTCATGACGTTACCGATAATTGTATAGTCCAATGATGTATTGGGAACATACTCTTGTACGCTGTTTGAATATTACAACAGCCTGTTGAAGTAATGTCAATGGATGATGAGTTTAGACGTTCATTATGAGTTATGTATTCGTCTATGCTATTCAGTGGGAACTAACTAACAGTGTAGGTGAAACTAACTAACATTGGAACTGAACTAACAGTGTAGGTCAAGTGGCGCCACTCTGTCGCGACAATGGACGCAACAGTGACCTCCTAGGACTTTCAGAATCAATTGAGAAAGCGTAAAATTTAAAGCCCCTTTTAGTTTGGTTGGGATCTTGCCCAGGGTTCGGGTTTCTGGGACTTCTTTTGGGATGCGGACTCCTTCCGAGTGCCAAGAGTCAACCTCGCTCACGCTCCTGGGGTGAGGCTTTGGACAATGGACGGGATTCCACCTTCCACGTCCGGTTGAGGTGAGACACACCCGGGGCTCGAGTGGACATGGACAGCTAAGAAATAAAATATCCACCTTTCTTTGAAGATTAAGTAGGGCCTATTAAATTATAATGTGACCTTCTCTGATTTATTTTGGGGATCCCCTAGAGAGTTTTTAGGTAAAGCCAGCCTACCTTAAACAGAGAATATATTCACAGGACATTTGACTCGTTTGTAATTTAGAGAAGTAGGGTGAATAAATTTTGTTTGTTACTGTATACCAGGCTTTTATTTTTGGGACCCTAGAGCTGGTAATTTTGGTAGCCTTGGTGTGTGGAATGTGTCACCACTAAGCCTACTATAGCTGCGCCACTCTGCTATGGTTCTGAACGATAAACCTGTTAAATGTTTTGAACTGGTAAAATATTATTCTCGGTGAGTTACTTTACTCAAACAGCTCTGGGTCCAATGTAAAAAAAGGTGAAAAATAAGTAAATAATAAAGATAACCAGCTAGTCGCAAAGACAAATTAAATTTAAGTTCATAGACTTCTTCCGTAGAAACAGCTCAAAGCGTAGTTGGAGGCAAAATAGGTCGAGGAAGGCTCGTTTTCTCATCGTCTTTCCGCCTGGCGGAAGGATAACCCGACCATGTTGCACAACGAAACTTAAACATAAAAACTAGACCTTGACAATTACATAATTAACACCCTTTAAACTGACTCAAATAAAATAAAGCAACGAGGAACTTGTAAAACATAAATCACAAAATAAAAGGTCGCCCAAAATAGGAACTACATTTCCAGCGCAGAAGGCGCAACAAAATCCGTAGTGAAGAGCATAGAACATTCTATGAACCAAAAGTGAAATCATTAACCGGCCAATAAAAATATGGCACTATATAAAAACCCGTGACAGAACTGTCACAAAACAAATAATATCGTTAACTATACCGGGAAATAAGAATAGTGGTAACTAAACCATGAACTGACAGTAGTAATATCTAACCCGGGAACCAACAGTAGTGTCAACTAACCAAAAACTGACAGTAGTGATAGCAAAACGAGAAAACCCAACAGTAATAACCAACCCAAAGAGCTGATAGTAGTAATATCTAAGCCGGGAACGAACCGTAGTAATAACCAAACCAAGAACCAGCAGTAATGATAACAAAATTGAGAACCAACAGTAGGGATAAAATAACCAAGCACTGACAGTAGTTATAACAAAACCGAGAGCTGACTGTAGTGATAACTAAACCTAGAGCTGACAGTAGGAATATCTAAACAGGGAACAAACTGTAGTAATAACTTAACCAAGAACTGTCAGTAATGGTAATAAAACCGAGAACCAATAGTAGAGATAATGTAACCGAGAACTAACAGTAGTAAGAACAAAACCGAGAATCAAAAATATTGTTAACTAACAAGAAACAAACAGTAGTGTCAACTAAACCAGGAACGGACACTAGTATGCATTTGCATATTAATCACCTAATTTGCATATTAATTAGGAAATGTGCATATTAATGAGCTAATTTGCATATTTATTACCTAATTTGCATATTAATTACATAATTTGCATAATTAATGAGATCGTCGTCGGTGGTCTCGGGTAGTGGGGTTCGCGGGGGGGGCACGTGACCTGTGACGTCACGCTCCTCCGCTCCTCCACGGGGTGGTAGCACCCTAGAACCTCCTCCTAATGCTAAGTCTAAAATATATAAAAAACAATCTTTACCACGATTTCTTGTCCACGCAGTACAACGCTTGGTATCTGTCAGCAAGGTCCACACCAATCATACCTTTGTCGTAGTCAAATACCAGAATTGGGCAAGGAACGTCTGGTCTTGTCCCATCTTTCTTCACGACTCGCTTCACTTTTGTAACGTTATTTCCGTTGCAGATCGAAGCAAGGTAAACGGGTTTCCTGTCCATCCACATAAAAACAGAATCCCCCCGGTCATTTACTCTGTAGTGAAAATATCCTCTATTCATGCCTTCAGTTGTAAAAATATCAGGCGGCATACCTTTCGTGTCTTTCCTTATCGTCCCAGAAGCTAAAACCCTTTTTGCTTTCATCGTACCATGCAAAAGAAAATAATTTGAATAGTCATGAAAAAACATTACTGACCCCAAAAATGTTTAGTAAGAAAAAAGACGACTCGTTCACCAAGGCTTAACTCTTTGAATTCATTTTCAACCTCCTCGTCCTTTCCTTGGTACAGTTGAAACTTGATAATATCCGCTAAAACCAGCTGTAACAAAAATTTTAAAACCCCATTCCTTAGGTTTTTCTTGACATACTGACGCTTGTTTCCAGCATTTTTCCCTTATAGGGCACCATCATTTCATCTATGAGTAGGGGGTTCTAGGGGCTCCCATCCGTGGAGGACGGAGGACGAGTACGTCATAATTTTTTTATTTAAAAAATTAATTTTTATTTTATTTATTTTTTATTTATTTATTTTTATTTATTTATTTATTTTATTTATTTGCTCCCATTCCGTGGATAATTGGAGGATCATGTTGCCACAGCTCATCCTCCACAGCCATGAGCCTCTACATACCCCTACTTTTCAAAAAACGCGAGTAATACATTTTATTATTTTCAATTCTTTTGTTTTGGTTTTTTAATCAAATCATTACAAAAAACATTTTACATATTTTAATTTTTTAGAAAAAATTACAAAAACATTTATAATTTTACAAAAGAAAAAAATACAAAAAACATTAAAAATTTAAGAAAAAAATACAAAAACATTGTTGCTTTGAGGTACTACATGTACATTTTGACCTCTACCTCAATAGCTGAGTTTGTGTGGCGGACCACACGGTGACACCACATTATGAATAATCGAAACCTAATCCGTCCATAGTGACGTGATGGGCGATACATTCTTGTTTCGACACCATGTACAACAATGGTGCGTACTTTCATCTGGACATGGACATTGTTATCCCAAATGAATGGGATTAGGTTTCGTTCAAATTCATAAACGCAGTTCCCGCAGTCGAGTACCGATGTTCAACTTGATATGAGGCTCAGAACCGTCATGTTTCTTCTCCAATTGCTACCCTCTATCTGAAGCGAACAGTGAAACGCCAGAGAAGCTTCGGCGCCACCGGTCACAGGTGTCCCATTGAAAGATAAGGTTGGTCCTTCCATCTGAAGCGAGAAATTTCGACGTTAACATTTGCACGTGTTCCATTGAAAGAACACGAGGGTTAGTCTATTCATTCAGTTTTCAAAAATAACCCTCCGCTACAAAGCTCTTTGTTTGTTATTGTTACTTGACTGATAGGTGTTTAACAGGTGATAGACTAATAACATATCCACCCATCAGTGGCGGCTCGTGAATTTATGTAATGGGGGTTGACACTAAAAAACATATTCATGATACAAATGTATTATATTATAGCTTAAACCACGGCGGAGCGAGCGGCAGTAAAATAATCTTATTCATAACGCTGTAGAAACGTCAAAAATGCTGTTAAAAATTTACATTTCACAGTTAAATAATCCCATGAGCTCGTTTGATGCCTGTGTACCTGGGAATTCAACGACGACAGGCCCTACACCGCTCGAAACCTGTGCCATACAGGAAGTAACTATTACCATTTACTACAATACAAAAAATGAATATATTATACCCAATGTATACCTACGAAATCTAGGATTATTAAAGTATGTAGATATATCAGTCATTGACTATATTCAATGAACACAATCTTTCAATTTATTAAAAATCAATTCGTAATTACTTATTATCAAAATTATACTTTATGAATATATTATTAATTAATTAATAAATAAATAAATACGGTTCTTTGGAGTAATAATTAATTAATACTAATTTGTAATTTATTTCTTTATAAACAAATGTTTTTATAATTTAAATTCAAATTGATTTCTAAATACTTGGTTGCAATTTAACTAATAAGCCTGAAATATTTTTTTATGTAAATTGTGTTTTTTTTGCAAATCATTATGTAAATTAGAGTTCATTATCATTTATAAACGAGTTAGTTACTAATAAACTTTGTTCAATTCAGGTATGTTGCTGGCTATTTAGCCATGTTGGCGCTGAAAAAAAACAACTGCGATGTCTTTAGGGAAGACTTTACGAAGGAAGTTACTCTGGATGACCCAAATGAGCTACTCATCCTTCATAGAACTTACGCTACGAAGGGTGGAGTGAGTCACCTAACAGCTTCCTCTCAAGCGATGGCAAAATTAACTGAAGTCGCCCTCACAGTATTTGAACAAAACTATTAAAATTTAAACATTTAGACCTTATCAAGTCAAGACTAAAAGACATTGTCAAGTCTACTCTTAATACATTCAAATCGAGTGGTTCAAATCTGACTGGCCATTTAGAGATCATAGAGAGTACATAATTGATAGGGTCATAAAGTTAAAATTACTCAATCAATTGCTCGCCTGTGGTAGCATTTTCTGACAAGGTAAATGCTATGGCAATTTCCATCTGAACTTCAGCCCACGAACCATGAACAACTATGCGTGTGACGCAATGCCACTTTCTCTTCCCAAGTAACCCAAATCTTGGAAACCTTCAATCAAGTCTTGCTTGGGGTCGTATTGGAGACTTTTTTTTATTGACATTTCGTCCCACATTAAAATGCAGTCTATCTCATGTTCTGTCATAGATTTTACTTTTGCTGCTAATTTCTGGAACACTTCATCGGAAAATCCACTTTCCAGTTTAATGAGACATATCCGCTTTTGAACGGATCTGACACAGGGGAGTTTGAAGCCTCTAAAAAGAAAACATGAATAGGTGGACGGAGATTTGTAATAAAACGGTATGGAAAAGTTTTTTTTCTGTATTGGTCCACTTTATGCGTTTTCGATGAAATATTTGCAATTTCATGAATATCAGAACGTCTGCTGAGACATGTTTGCTTAAAATTTGTAAAAAATCATCACGAGAGAACGTCTGCGTCTTCTTCAGGCTGCTTATTTTTTTCCTCTTTGATGTTATAAGCAGTGTTTGCTTAATAATTCGTTTTTTTATTTGGACTTCAATATGTTTTTTCTTCCTCGGCGTAAGTTCTTCATTATTTGATATACTTTCAATTGGCAGAAGGCTACAAGATCGCGCCACTATCATCACGATCATCACACTCATCCTTCACTCATATTCAGGGTAACGTCCTCAATGAGGTACCTGTCTTATTAAAGTGATTAAGTGATTAAGTGAAAGTTAGATAAAAAGTCCTGGAGGGATTCATTGTCATTTCTATGTTTTACGGGAGCAGGCTGAGTGATCAGAGGTGTCTGTTTAGTGTATTTCGGGGGCCAGTGGTGCTAATTGGGTCAAGGGAGTATTCAAAGGCGTTGCTGTCGTGGAAGGAGTGGCTTCGTTTAGAGGGCTCTGGGTGGCTGTAGTCGTAGGGGAATGCGCAGTCAAATTTGTTGATGGACTTGTGTTAGTTGTAATTTGTTGTTGTTTGTAATATGGCATTGGAACAACATTTTTGTTTAATTTATTCATCAATTCATTTGTGAATTGTTTGGCGTCAAAATGTTTATGTTTACAGTTACGTTTATTTTTCAGTGTTTTATCTGGCAGTTCAATAAAATCATCCCTGCCACTGCTAACTATCCAGTCACAACACCTAAAACAAAGATCAGATCCCTTACTATCCTATAATAACACCGATTTTGACGGAGTGTGTATGTATGTATACATATTATGGGGTGTTCCGTAAATATGTGGACAAATGTATATAGCGTTATTGCTTAGGTCAAGAAAAGCACATTTTATCGAAGCAAAATGGGTCCTTGTTGCCTAGTTTTCCGTCTGTCTATCTGTATGTGTTTTTAAAATTATCTACTATTCATTTGTCAAATATACCACTGACCTATCATCGCACAACCCAAACTACTGGACCTAGAACATTGAATATTTGCAGGAACGTTCCTTTTATGGCGCAGGCATCCGCTAAGAAAGGATTTTTCAAAATTCGTAGTTTAAAGGGGTTTTTGGCGAGGTCGAAGTTTTCAAATTTTCTCATACAAAAGCATGTTGGAAGATTTTTGTTTACATTTTCAATGTTCATGAAACAATCAGCTGATAGTTAGCTTCGCAAATGTATACGCTGTTACAGATGATTATAATTTTATTTCTTTCATCATGGCTCTATTGTTTTTTGTTGATTTATTTCAAGGACAAAATTAGGTACTACATAAAAGCCATTTTATTTCGGTAGTGGTGGTTATCGTTTTTCCTGGAAGCGTTCCTAATATTTTTGCGAACACTAATAACAGAAAAATTTTAAATTAGGTATACGAATAAAAACATGCAAATTTCAGAGAGTATGTTCTAAATAACCATGTTTTTATTCATAAAATTTAAAATTTCTCCGTTATTGGTAGTCAGATCATCATAATCTTAATATCAGCGTTAATTGGATTAAATTTTGCAGCTTTTTTGTCTCATGTATAATTTTTCTAAAATTTGCAGTTTTTAAGATATTTAACTTTGAAAACAAAAAACAGTCGCCATTTTGAAATGGTAGAAAGTAGAAATTATACTTCTTACAAAAATCGTTCTTATTATTGGTTACCCATACACCAAGTTTGAAGTTTATACGTTGAGAGGTTCGAGAGATATAATTAAATATGTAAAGATCACAAACAGACACACGACTGAAAACGAAGCACTTTAGGACCTATGTTTACATAAACTTTTTTCTTATTTTTACCTCTACTATCATATACTAAAATATTTTACCATAATTTCCGGACACCCTGTATATATTTGTCAAATACCACTGAACTATCATCGTACAGCCCAAACAACTTGATCTAGAACCTTGAAAATTGGCATTGACGTTACTTTCAGAGTGTTGGCACTCACCAAAAACGGAGTTTTCAAAGTTCGAAGTTTTAAGAGGTTTTTGGTGGGGTTGAAGTTTTGAAAATTCCCCGTAAATGTAATGGATGGTCTTTTGTTTACATTTCCAATTTTATTCAATCAAGCAGATGGTAATAAGCTTCACAAACTGATACGTTGTTACAGCTGATTTATAATTTGATTCCTTTTATCATGGTTTTATGGTTGTTTTCATGATTTTGTCAGGTCATTCGTACTATATAAAAGTTACATTTCGTTTAGTTTCGTACCTTATATGTTTAATCGTAATCTCATTATGTGGTGCCATCTTTATTTAGGCAGCGGGACTTTTAGTTATTTCCTTTGGGTGGCCCTTATGTTTTTAATTACAATAATGCCCGTTACAATAATTTGGCAAATTCCTTTTTCATGTAATTCGACGGTGTCCCGGCTTTTAGCGGAAAAATAAGTGCTGCAATCAGTGGTTGATCTTTAAAACTATTTCTAACCGCCCATATGTTAAGTTAAAAACTAAGTGAATCGAGTTTGAAAAACTGCCGACGTTTAGCACCACAACTGATCCGAATATTCAGCCCTTAATTGTACTTAATTATTGATGCCCTACTAGAAAATTCAGAGACGTAATAGTAAATCTAAAAAGATAGTACCTTAAAATCTACACATTTTATTATAAAAGTCGTTTCGGCCATTTTCGAGTTATAACGGTGAAAAGAAAACCTACACTATCTACTGTGGTATATATTTTTTTAACCTACACTCTGCCATGAAACATAAACATACCTCTACATGACATATTCCTTGATATAACCTTTTTTTCAGTCCCTTTAGATTCTTCATATCGAGGTTAGACTATAAGTTTTTTCGTGAGCGAAGCCACGGGTTCTGCTAGTCGTGTATAAACTTAAATAAAACAATTTTTATAAATTCATTGTAATAAAAAATAGTATTTAGTTAACCGTATTGTTTTTATGTAATAAGTTTATTCTAGTTTTTAATATTGGATTACCTTTTCACATTCAAAAAAGTATGTTTATGTACCTTTACTTTCTTTTTTCTGCTGTCTAACATAATGACATTTCGTGCAACTGTAGTTCTAAGAATATGAATGAATGCCAACGTTATTGACATGTATACCTACTAGACCACGCACGCTGCTCTGCATCTTTGAATTTCAGTATAGTATAATATGTAAATTATTTTTTAAATACCAACTCGTAGTTGAAAAAGATTTTTACTAGCTTAAAAAAACATACAATACACCCCATTGATAAAGGTGAAGACACTGTGATGGTTAACAAAAAATGGGAGAAATTTGCATTTGTGTAAGTCAAGTAGTACGCTAGAAAACGAATACTGATGTTTGATGGCTGATCTGTGCATGCATACCTTTAAATTAAGACATGAATTATGAAAATCGGTCGGGTAGAAAAGAGAAACAAACTCGGAAAATAAATTCTATTTTGTTTAATATTTAAGATTTACAAACCCACTATTACCTCATATTTTTAAAAAGGATGCGAAATATTGAATGAGAGCGCATGATTTTCGTTCATCAAAGTAAGGTTTGAAATTCCCGCCTCGAGAGTAACGAGCAAGAGTCCGGAGAACCCTCGCGGCAAATATCTACATCTGCCATATGTGTTTGTGTACTGGTGGCGCTATCTGACCAGAGGGGTCAGAACTACGTGAACATTTCAGCACACAGATGATTGAATTGGGCTGGATTTATAATTTCATGGTAAATTAAATATCTTAATATAAAGGTTCAAGGCATGATTAAGGCACAATTTAAAAATTAAAACTAGTTACAAGTTTATTAATAGTTGGTCTACGAGTAAACAATTACATATATTCCCTTTAATGCAAACGGTAATATGTATACGGATAAACAATTTATTACTCATTCCCTACCTACATATAGTACAGTAAGGAGAATTGCCTAACTTTATGAGTTACCTACTACATTGGCTACTGAAATGAGTTTGCCTTACTTTCATTTTCCTGAAAGATTTTTTTCTCGCTTTCTACTTTGCAAACTCTTTAATAATTTCACTAAAGTCAATTTGCCGTGCTAGATCACTTTCCATAGCAAGTGTTGTAAGGCCACAGTCTTTCTTGTCTCATTGTAGAACGTCTAAAGTTTTTGATCCGACTCAAACTACTGAAATCTCTTTCGGCCTCAGCAAGTGATATGTCAAAAACAATTCTTAATGCCACACAAACTTTGGGGTAAAGACAATCAAGCTTAAGTTCCTTCAATTTGTTTAGAAAGTCAAATGGTTTCAGTACCGTGCTTCCTAAATTTGTTCGATGGATTGTTTTCTTCTGTAATATCCTTTGATATATCTTCTGGAAAAGTGACGGAAAGTCGATTGGAATCCTCAACTATTGTTTCTTCTTTAGATGGGAGGTATTGCCACAGTATTTTAAAAATATAATTTAGCTCTCTTGCGGTTTTAAATCTATGGGTCAATCCAGCTATCACTGCGTCAATAATTGTATGATAAACATTAATCCTAAAATCTCTTTCTTGCTTGGTTTCATCCTCGTCTCCATCATCAGTTCTTTCTTCTTGACACTCTTCATCAAAGAAAATTTTCCTTTTTTACGTCTTTGTTCATTCATTGTCGTTTCTGTGTTTTTGTCTGTAGAGGATATAGCTTAAGTAACAAGTTTAAGTCTCCGTCAAAATTTTGTAAAATTTTTCTCTTAAATCCTTCAACTCTTGTAATAGGCCTTCAATGTTAGAAATCTCAACATCAAGGGTGGCATCTCTTTTCTGCAGTATTTTGTTAAATTGATCGTTTGGCAATAATATTTTGTACCAATCGGAACACATCAAAGTACAATTGAAAGATTGCAAGTATTTCTCAATTCCGTTTAGTTCTGATCCTAAACGGTTTAAGGTACAGCGTTGAGATTTTGCACAGATGTTTATTTTATTTAGACATATTTTAGTAAAAAAACATACTAAAATATTACCAACCGTTCCTAAATGGTGGCCATTTGAAATATTTGATGCCTATTTCCACCGCTAACTTTCAAAAAACTGCAAATACTTAAAGGTATTTTATGTCGTTTTCAATGATGCCTTGTTTGTTAATATTGAATAAAAATTACAGAGAAATTGGTTTTTTTGTAATGCTTGACCACTTTCCTCCATTTAAACAATGCAAAACAATGTAAAAAGAGTAATAGCATTGTTTTAAAGGAGAAAAGTGGTCATGCATTGCGAAAAGAACGAAATTGTCAGTAATTCTGTTTCCAAACTTAACAAATAAGGTATCATTGAAAACTAAATAGAATAGAAACTACATTTATAAACGGATTATAATATTTTGGTATAATTTTTAACAAAAATAGGTCCTAATAAAGTAAACATCTGTATAAAATCTCAAAGCTGTACCTCAAACCGTTTAGGATTTATGAATTATTTTGATTACGACTTTTGCAGACATTTGCCATCACTGATCAGTAAAAAACAAGTTTCACGACGTTGCGGGATCTGGAATCTGATCCCGTCTTCAGGTGGAAGAAAACCTAGAACATAACAAGATTAGTAGCACATAGCCAGGAAAACCTGGACAAAACACAGCTAAAACAGGGAACTGTAAAAACAGTCACAAAAACACCAAGCTGAAAAGAAAAACAATAACACAGGAATCACAAGATCAAGAATCACCAGACAGGAGAGAGCACGTCCACACCCAATCAGAGCTGAGCTGAGACTGGTGGGAGGAAAGGAAAAAGGCGGCGGCAACGGAAATGGCGGTGGCCACAGCCAATCAAATCACGGCGCGCTACCGGTGGCGAAAACCCGAAACAGAGACATGTGATATGCAAATTCCGTGTGTCTGTTTGTGTTTTTTTAGTTAATTTTCAACCTGATTTTGCCCCTTGGCCTTGCTACGGGTTGACATGTTGTGAGAATTTTGAACAGAATTGTTAGTAATTACCCTATTTGCTGACACTTTATTTTCCCTGTCTTTCAATTCTTTGTTTAATATTGGTAGCCACACTAGCCTTATTTCAAGTGAAGATTGACTGATTGGTTGGTCTGCTAATTTTATGTATGAAGCTTCAATTAGTTTTCTTTTGAAAAAATGAGGTTCGCGGTGTACTATTTTTGTTTCGTCAAAATTCATCTGTTGATTTTCAGACCAGCAGTGTTGAGCAATTTTTGATTTATCCACTAAGCCCTTCCTCGTGTTATCTTTGTGTTCTTTGATTCTAACAATTAAAGGTCTTTTCGTCTCGCCATAGTACGGTCTAGAGCAACTATTGCAGTTTATTCTGTAAACACAGTTTTTTGATTCCTGTGTGCCATGTTTTGGTTTGGTTTTTACGAGACATTGCCTAAGAGTGTTTTGTGTCCTAAACGAGGTTCTAACTTTGAACTTCCTAGGAACTTCCTAGTTGCTAGGAAGTTCCTAGCAACTAGGTCCTAACATAGGTCCTAAAGAGCTTCGTTTTCAGTCGTGTGTCTGTTTGTGATCTTTACATATTTAATTATTTCTCTCGAACCTCTCAACGTATAAACTTCAAACTTGGTATATGGGTAACGAATATTAAGGACGATTTTTGTTAGAAGTATAAAATTTCTACTTTCTACCATTTCAAAATGGCGACGGTTTTTTGTTTTCAAAGCTTAAATCATCTTTTATTCAATCTTAAAAACTGCAAATTTTCCGACCTTATATACTTTATTTTGTTTGTAAGATAGTTTTAAAATAAAACTTTTTGCATTTAACATTTTTTTCTAAAGTTAATAGTTGTCATTGCATATTTTAAAAACGATATTTCCCATTTAATTCCATTATAAAGTCTAATCCTGCAATAAAATGCGTTTTGAGGGGCTTAATAAGGCTATAGCTAAATGTAATGTGTTTTCTAGGTTGGAAACTTACGGCTGATATGGGAATATTCTACACAGATTCAAGGTTGGTTCTTCGGACAAAAATACTTCTACTGGTATCTCCTTTACACTTCCAAAGTGACTAGGCTGTATCAAAAAGTGCAAGGTTTTTACGCTAACATCAAGTACTATTACTATTACGTACTTTTAGTCCTGTAAATATTTATAATATGTAATTATTTATTTGTTTAATATATAATTTACTGTAATCATGGATTGCCTCTATTCTAGCTGTGACATCAACTTACAAATGTAAATATTTTAAAGCCATAAATACTGGTTTGTTTTTGTCATAAAGTAATAATTCAGTTTTGTTTAATTTCTTAATCATAATCAGAAGAGGATATTTTTATCCTGCCAAAAAGAAAGTTTGGTAGACCTGTAAATATAAAGTAGAAAGCCATGACGTCATGGGTCCAAGGTCAAGTGGACGAATGAGAGAAGCTTCCCTGTTGGGCAGTTCTAGAGCAATCATAGGTGAGTCAAGACGTATTTGCATACTTCTGTCTACTCATGTCCAGTCTATTTTAACTGGCGACGCAGGAAAAACGTTGTTTAAACTTTAAAGTTGAAAAGTGAAAGTTTGATTTCAAAGTGGTCAAAAGTTATTTTTCAAGTGAAATTGATAGTAATTCAGCAAGATGAAGTAGTTTATCATGGAAAAATAGTACTTTGGAAGATAATTAATCTGGAATATTAAAGTAATAGCGTATGAAAGGTAACTTTGTGCAAGGTACCAATAGGAAAGTATAAAGCCGTCACATGTTGCTTAAATTTGGAAATTGTAAGTTTTTGCTAATTTCATACTATATTTGAAGGCTTTTTGCTCAAAATGTCCAAACAATTAATTGGAAAGATTCAAGAATTTAATAAAGATGTTGAGACTTTTGAAAATTATATTGAGCGTCTTAGACACTTTTTCAAAGTCAATGGTGTTAAAGATGAAAATAGAGTTTCTCTTTTTATTTCCCTCATGGGACCACAGTTGTATTCTGTATTAAAGAATTTGCTTTTACCTAAAAAGCCTGATGAAAAATCTTATGAGGAAATCGTTAAGGTCCTTCAAGACTACTTTTTACCAAAAAAGAACATAGCCTATGAGAGGTTTGTTTTTAACAAACGGGTTCAAAAAGAAAGCGAAAATGTTACTGAGTTCGCTGTTCAGCTAAAAAAGTTAGCATCCACATGTGACTATGCCTCCTTCTTGGATTCTGCCCTCAGAGACAGGTTCTTATGCGGGCTGCGTTCCGGAGACATCCAAAGTCGACTTCTGGCGGAAGGGGATTCCCTTACTATTGATAATTCATTAAAGTTAGCTGTAGTTTTGGAAAATGCAAGTAGTAATGTTAGAATCTTGCACCCAGAGAGTCTTAAAAGTAATTCTGAGCTGAATTATGTTAAAGATGCAAGGCCTAGGCCTAATTCAAATCATGTTGCGGCTAGGTCTGCTAGTAGGCCTAATGGTACTCAGAGGTCACGGCATAAAGGTTATAGGCCTAGGGAATGTTTTTGTTGTGGGAAGGACCACCATATTAAAAACTGTCCCTACAAAGATTATTCTTGTAATAATTGTAGAGGTAAAGGACACTTGGCGAAAATGTGTCGTAGGTCACAGCCTAGGCCTAAAGGTAAAATTAATTTCTGTGATGATGGACCTTGCTCGGACGAGGAAGGCCCCCAAGCTTTTGTAGAGGGAGAGGAATTGGAGTTGTATACTATAGCTTATGCTGATCGTAGCTGTTCTAGGTCTAAGTCTCAAGGTTTCCTAGTTGATTTGGAAATAAATGACAAATTGGTCACAATGACAGTTGACACAGGAGCTGTAGTTTCTGTAATGCCGGAGGATGTTTTTCAGAATATTTTTCAGGGTAGCCTACCTGAATTGTCTCCAAGTAACGTTAGCCTAAAAACGTATACTGGTCAAAGGATCATGGTTGTCGGCGAGTTTCAGGCAAAAATCTCTGTTGGAGGGGAGCGTCACCTGCTGCCTTTAGTAATAATTAGATGTGGCGTATCTAATCAGCCTACATTGCTCGGAAGGAATTGGTTGGAGAAGATAACTCTCGACTGGAAGTCCGTGTCAAATCGGAAGCAGATCGAAGGGCGTTCGGTCAACCAACTTGAAGGTAGGAGCTTTCCAATTCATAATAGAATAGAAGAACTGAAGAATAAATATGCAGATGTGTTCCAGCCTGGTATTGGTACCGTGAAAGATATTAAAGTCGACTTAGCACTTAAGGAAAATTCTAGGCCTATATTTTGCAAGGCACGTAACGTTCCTTTTGCCCTTAAGGACAAATTAGAGAAAGAATTGAATCGTTTAGTTGAAAATGAGGTAATTTATCCTGTTACACAAACTAATTGGGCCTCGCCAATTGTAATCGTTCCTAAGGGGGATGACACTGTGAGAGTCTGTGGTGACTTCAAAACAACGATAAATCCGTGTCTTAGGACGGATCATTATCCACTTCCTTCACCGAAGGAGATTTTTTCTAGCATTTCTGGGGCTAAAGTATTTTGTAAACTTGACCTAACTGCAGCCTATAACCAATTGTGTGTAAATGAAGCAGCTCAAGAACTTCTCACTATTAATACGACTAAAGGTCTTTTCCGCTTTCGTAAGCTACCTTTCGGAATCACTAGCGCTGGAGTTATTTTCCAATGTGTAATGCATGGTCTGAAAAATGTTTACTGTTACTTGGATGACATCTTGTTGATTGGTAGGACATACGATGAAGTGCACAAATGTGCGGAAGCTGTGCTATCACGGCTACAGCAGTACGGTGTTAGAGTTAATGCCGAGAGAAGTGAATTCTTTAAGGAAACCTTAAATTTCTTAGGACATAAGTTAAGTCCGGACAAGATTGAACCCAGTGAGGAGTTAACTGAGGCAATCCGGAAGGCACCTCGCCCGACCAACTTGACCCAGTTGCGATCGTACTTAGGCCTTATAAATTATTATGGCCGATTTCTACCCAATCTATCGACTTTGTTACATCCCTTGTACAACTTGCTGAACAAAAATTTAAAATGGGACTGGTCAGATCTTTGCGAACAATCTTTCTTAAAAAGTAAAGAAATGTTGCTTATCAACCGAGTATTGATGCCTTTTAACCCGGACTTGGACATTGTAGTAACCGCAGATGCGAGCCCTTATGGCATTGGTGGATTATTGTCGCATCGCCTCCCGGACGGAACTGAACGCCCGGTAGCTTTTACCTCCCGGACCCTGACAGTACATGAAGCAAAATATTCTAAAATCGAGAAAGAGGCTTTAGCGTTAGTTTTTGTTGGAAAGAAATTTCACACCTTTCTATATGGGAAACATTTTCTATTAGCGACAGATCACCGACCCCTGACTTTCTTATTAGGGCCTAACAAAGGAATCCTGACACTGGCAGCCGCCAGGGTACAAAGGTGGGCACTCATCTTGTCGGCCTATAGCTACGACTTGACGCACCGGAAAGGTTCGGACATGTCTCATGCTGATGCATTAAGTCGGCTTCCATGTGACAGCATAAAGCCTGGTCCTGAATGTTGTATAGCATTTTTCTCAGTAAATAATGACCTTCCGATCACTTACAAAGAAATTGGTCTGGCTACCAGAAATGACCCAATCTTGTCAAAAGTTCTCGATTTCACTCTCCAAGGTTGGCCTAATCATGTGCAAGATCCTCTAAAGCCCTACTTTGTAAGGAAACATGAAATTTCTGTTGAGCAAAATTGTTTGTTGTGGGGGAGGAGAGTAATTGTTCCTGTTCCTTACCGTAAAGAGATAATGAACCTGTTACACCAAGAACATCCTGGGGAGTCGAGGATGAAAAGTTTAGCTCGTAGTTACGTGTGGTGGCCGAATGTAGATCACGACCTAAAAGAAACCGTTAAAGAATGCAGGATTTGTCAGTCCACTCGAAATGCCGCACCACTCGTGCCCCTTCAGCGATGGGCATAGCCTAAACACTGCTGGCAACGAATACATGTTGATTTCGCCACCTTTAAGGGTCAGGACTTCCTGATCGTTGTTGACAGCTACTCCAAGTGGTTGGAGGTCTTTTATATGCAGACTACTACCTCGGCTAAGACGATAGAAAAACTCCGGACTTGTTTTGCTGCTCATGGCTTACCAGCGACACTTGTTAGCGACGGGGGACCACAGCTAACATCGAGTGAATTCAATGAGTTCCTGAAGGTAAATGGCGTTCTTCATGTGGTCACACCTCCGTATCATCCCGCATCCAATGGCTTAGCGGAGAGGGCAGTCCAAACCACCAAAAATGCTTTCTTAAAACAAATGTTACAGGATGAGAAATCAAGCGAAGTCAAGCGAAATCTTCAGCATCGAATAGATAGATTTTTATTCTCTTATCGAAATACGCCTCATACGGCAACCGGATGTACCCCAGCCGAACTCATGTATAGATTCAAGCCAAGAACTAGGCTCAGCCTACTCAAGCCTCATTTAGCATCAGATGTAGAAGTGAAACAAATCAAGATTGAAGAAACAGCAAACAGGCGAAGGGGCCCGGAAAGATCTTTTCTTGTGGGACAAATAAAAAAGTCTTTGTAAAAAGTGTCAGACAGGAAGAAGTGAAATGGTTACTTGGAGTAGTCACAAAAATTATAAGTCCTGTAACTTACCTGGTGAAAACTGAAGGGCGAAATAGATTTGTACACGCTGACCACCTGCGGAATAACCAGTGTAGCTCAGAAGAGGACATAATAGTGTTACCTGCCTCGACCAACGAACAACTGAGAATCAGCCCCAAACAGCCAGTCAGTTCTTCTCACGAAGAAGACAAGGGAAGCAAAAGTACCTCACCTAGATTGAGCACATCATCGAAATTGACCACGTCTCCTAAATGTAGACCATCACCGATCAAGACTCAAGAATCAGGCCTATCTCAAGGATCCGAAGATGTTGTGGTCCGTCGATCACAAAGAGAACGGCGGTTACCGCAAAGATTAAATTTGTAAACTCAAGAAGGAAAAAAAATTCCCCTCCAGGAAGATGTTTGATTTTTATTTTGGTTGGGAGGGAATGTCATAAAGTAATAATTCAGTTTTGTTTAATTTCTTAATCATAATCAGAAGAGGATATTTTTATCCTGCCAAAAAGAAAGTTTGGTAGACCTGTAAATATAAAGTAGAAAGCCATGACGTCATGGGTCCAAGGTCAAGTGGACGAATGAGAGAAGCTTCCCTGTTGGGCAGTTCTAGAGCAATCACAGGTGAGTCAAGACGTATTTGCATACTTCTGTCTTCTCATGTCCAGTCTATTTTAGTTTTGTATGCAATTTGCTTTAAATATAGTTTTTTTTCTATTTCTAAAGACATGAATTGCCTCTATTCATGGCTGTGACATTAACTTTTTACTAATGTAAATATTTTTAAGCCATAAATACTTGTTTGTTTTGTATGCAATTTCCTGTAAATATTGTAACGTGATATTTTCACCAGTTGCTCATTTGGAGATTCGGCCTGATCAACCGAATTATTTAACTACACCAGTGTTGGTGCGCGCCCAAGACTGCTCCTTTATTCACTGATGAAAAATAATCATGTTATATAGTACATATTTTTGCCTGTGTCGACGAAATTATGCCCCGAGTCTAGAACCTTCGATGGAACAAACACTGCCTAAGGTCTGCGTTTGCGAGGTACAAATGTCATTGGTTAAAATTATTTATTTGAATTTTTACATGAAAAGTCAAGTTTTCTTCACCAACGGCCAAGGAAGAACAGCCACTTCAGGATCGAAGACAGCTACATCTTCAATTTTGGCAGTAATTTAACCCTTGAGAGAGATGCCTGCCATCTTGTCGCTGCCGTCCTGACACGCCGCCTGGCCTACCCTCACCACCTGGTATCATCGCAGCAGCCCGTTCTTCTCTTCTACCTTTCTACTCTTCTACCCTTCTACCCTTCTGCCTCTGGACCTTCGGATTGGCTGACCGTTGTACTTCTGAACTTCGGGACTTTTGGATTTCCGGATCTCCTGACTTCTAGTCTTTGAGTCGTGGACCAGCCCATCGGACTTCGGACCTTTCACTGGGACGCTGTGCTGTACCGACAAGTCACCCAACCTCTCATTTTCTTTTCTTTTCTAAATTCAGTTATCTTATCACAACAATAAACTTAACCGCCCAGCAGTACTCTTGGCTATTAATTTATTACTAGTGGATCCGAGCGCACGGAATCGTGCGCTACTCTAGCAGAGCGATAATGGCGACAAATTTAAAACACAATCATGCTAACACGATCCGTCTTGAGGGTTATGTTTACACAAATTAAAAAATAACAGCAATTAAATTATCCAGCTGATCAAAATGTAAACAATTATGTTCTTCATAAGGATAACATGGGAACTTTAAAAGCCAACGGGGCAGAGCCCAAGGGACTTTTTCAAAAATGTAAGGCCAGTTTGCAAATCTACGCGACACGCTCTTTCCAATGAGCCGTCAATGATCAAAATCGGTTAAGAAATGACGGAGGAGTTCATAAGACAAATTTCGTGTTGGCGTATTAATTATATAGATAATGTTATTCTGCGTTTAATGAAATGTTTTGTTAATATTAATGTTTAATTATGTAGGCCTGATACTTTGTGCTATTTTCTGGGTGGCCACCATAATTTCTTGTATTTATTCTAAATCTGTTTCCGGCCTAGTGGACCAAATTTGCACTGATTTCAGGCAATTTGGCCCATTTTAGCTGGGACTAAGCGCCATGTGATAAATACTCTCATTGCATAGTATATTTTGAGACTGAACTAGCCAAATATTTAATTGTGTTGTTTTGGATTTATTAAACATTTAAATGGTACCATATCTGCTATGTATTTAATTGATGACCTGTTATATATTATATGAGGTGTAAGGAATTTGGTCAAGTGTTTTGTCCTTCTGGCTAATAATAAACCCGGGGCACTTGGTTGCTTCTGAATTCACAGCAAACATTTTCAGACTTAGTAAATAATAAAATCAGGTTTTAGACCTAAGAAATTTTGGTAGGGCCTAAATGATCGACCGTGGGTCCTCAAAGGTGAACACATTAAACACTTCAACTAGCTGCAAGAGGATATTCCTTGTTAACCCTCTTGAGTGCTACCAGCCAACAAGGTGGCGGATGGCGCCTTCATGCGAGGACAACGGATCATCAGTACTCTGTCATCACACCCACCCCACTATGAGTTTTTAGCATGGGTAAATTTGCGGTTGCAATATAGTTTGCCTTTCTATTTCTAATGACATGGGTTTCCTCTACTCTGGCTGTGAGATTGACTTTTTTTACTTATGTAAATATTCTAAAGCCATAAATACTTGTTTGTTTTGTATGCTATTTGCTGTAAATATAGTTTGCCTTTCTATTTCTGATGACATGGATTGCCTCTATTCTGGTTGTGACATTAACTTTTACTAATGTAAATATTTTAAAGCCATAAATACTTGTTTGTTTCGTATGCTACTTGCTGTAAGTATAGTTTGTCTTTCTATTTCTAATGATTAATTTCTTATTTGTGTAATTTGTTTTGGTAGTTTGTTTCATATTTGTATTCATGTGTTTGTGCTAAATTAAGTTTAAATGCACAATGTCTTTGTTTTGGCTGCTGAAATATGTATTGTTCACATTTTAATTTGTATCATAATTTGAATTATTTTGCGAATTTGTTCACATTTTAATTTGTATAAGTTTGAATTATATTTTCTAATGATTGATAAACTTTCCACATTTACATATTTTAAGTTATAGAGTATTTTATGACTGTATTGACCTAAGCAACAAATACACAAAATATGTTCAGGTTCAGGGGGTATTTTGGTAGTTTGTTTGAGACAGATATTAAATCAGCCGTTGTGTAATTATTGTATTTTCTTCATAATTGAAATTATATAAATAAATCTTTGTCCTTTCAAATTCATGATTGAGTATTTTTTCGAAACCACATTCAACTTCAATAATAGTTTACAAAAATATGGTTAGCAAAACATTACATTCTAGTAAACTAAAAATCAATGGAGAATGTTGAGTTTGCAATATTTTAGACATCATTTTTTTATTAATCCCCTGATTTTTGTATTGTCTTTAATAATTGGGCGCTTCGTTAATTTATGTTAAATTGGGTAGTTTAACTGTTTCAAATATATTGTGTCACTTAATGATAAATATCAAAAAAATGTAACTAAAATATTTTTAAATTCTTTTGACAACTTTTTAATAGGTTTCAAACATAATATTTTCAATTTACTACTTACATCACATTACTTATTACATTACATTACTATATAAATTACATTACCGTAATTTTTCTGTATGTAAGTCATACAAATACTTCAATACGCCATGTCTATTGTTTATGTAGGCCTGTGTAAACTTTGGGGGTTCTGAGGGGAACCTTAAACAGACTGGTTTAGAACGTAGACTGTGTAACTCGCATGGCAAGTGAAAGGTGACACAAAGGAACGTAGATTGAATGAACACACTATAGAGCAATAATTTCCTTTAATATACATGAACTATTAAATATACATGGTGCACTACTTATTTACGGATCCTCTTGATATTTATTTTGACAAAAATGTTATAGGTCACTGAGTGAACTGTTGTCCTTAGTAGATTCAATTTTGCATAGTATTATATAAATTGAATACACATTCTATAGGTTAAAATGTATTGATTATCATGTACCCTACAAGGACCTTAATAAAGATATTACTTATTATATACAAGTACAAACCCTTTTCCACAAAGAAAATAAAAAATGACCCTTATATTTGATAAGAATAAACGACAAGTTAACTATAATGTCTTTCACAACTATTCACAAACGGTTAACCTTATTTTATATTTACAATTGTCTTTTGAAGACTTTCCTTCCTAAGTGTAGATAGGATCTATTTCTTAGACAGTCATTTCTTTAATGGATTTTATTTGCTTTGTTAATAAACAGTTTATTTCATTTCATTATTATTATCTTTGTTGGATACAAGTTTATTATTTAATATTTATTTATTTAAATTATTATTATTCAATTTATCCCTTTGGGTTGGACTTTCAAATTCTTTCTCTGAGAGTTTAATTGAGTTTATAGTGCACCAAATTATTTTAATTTGATTGGGGACATACCCGCTGCATCTTTCCTGTTGGACCCGTGTTACGCCCGCGTCGCCAGCCAGTCGAAGGCCCGCGTGGATCCCCGAGTCGGTGTCTCCTCTCGGTGATCTCCACTCCTTTCGGTGGTTTGCGTGATCCTCGGTGGTGTCTTCGCCCCGTCGGTGGTGTGCGTTGCCTCCTGATGGTGTGCGTCGCCTCGGTGTTGGTCTCCGGTGGCCTGGGTCTCGTTCCGGTTGGATGTCTTCCGCTGGATGTCCCTCGGTGGTGCAAGTCTCGAAGCGAAATCTCGAAGTTCGTGCGTTGGGGAGATAGACTATCTCGAGGGTGCCGACGGGTGCTTAATACTGTCCGCGACGGTTTACCAACTCCTACTCAATTCAGAGTGGCCCCTGAGTTCCCCAACTGATTACTTCTACTCTCCTCGAAGACTGATTTCCTAACTCTCCCTTTCAATTTTCCATCACTCTCCCTTCCATCGGACTTTTCCCCCGTAGTGCTATTGTCACGCCCTCCTGCCAATCGGCGATGGTGAATCCGATACCTTCGGAGCCATTGGGAGAACGACTGAAGTCCAGCCCTATTGTTCCGAGAATAAGGCGTGTCGCTGATGGTGAGTTATTCCAATTTTTCAAATATTTTCCCTCCATGGGAATCGAACTGATCTCGGTCATTTGCCTCCTTCCTAGTAAAACCTTGAAATATAATGCTCTCCTATTGTATGTCGTCTAGATACGTGCTTCCTCGTGGGAGCTTATAAGTTTTATTTTAAATAATTTTTATTTGTACTAATGTGAGAAAACCCATGAATAAATCTTTTATTAAGTATTAATTTTGGACGGAGGTAACTGATCTGATTAATAGTCGATTTCCGGATAGTTTTTACCTGGTTTATATCATTTATAATCAATCACCTAAAATATGCGTGATATTATGATCTGAAAAGATTTATTTTTGCCTTTTAATTGTTGAATTTCAAAATATCTTATTGAACCCTGCGTAATAGCATAGGTAATCTTTATAAATTGGCCAATAGTTTTTCTTTCAAGCCTAATAACGAAGTAACGATTAGCATTTTTTAGCAATCATATTATGTGGCAAAATCCAACTTGGCGCTAGGCTCACTGACACAACGATATTTTTCTCTAGTGGGGCTGGGCCCGTTTGGGGATGAAGAGAAAGTGTTATTTGTGTTATTTGAGAAAGTGAGAAAGTGTCGGCGAGAGAGACAGGTAAGTTCGCCGCTCGGCTGGTGCATCGGCAGCTCGCAAAAAGACTGGTGGCGCTCGGGGTGGACTATCGGCAAAATAAAAACTAGTGTTCCCTTTTAGCGCCTAAGGTTTCGCTTCTTCTAGTGTTATGTATTCATTGGTACAAGACAGTAGACAACTGGACATCATTATTGTCTAATAGGCTGTATGCTCTCAACTCCTGGTCTACTTCTTCACATTTTCCTACAGCTTTGAGTGCTGGAAATCGATTCAAAATGGGAATTTTTTTAACTCTGCGTATACTCTGGATCCACAGCCTCAATTAGTTTAAAGATCGAGTCAGTGAACAAAAGCCTCTGTTTTATCTGACTCACAGTTTCAATATATAAATTACGACAGTGATCATGGATTTTTTGAACCTCTTCTTCTTTTACATGTGGATTTTCCTCCAGGTCTTGTAGGCTGTTGTAGGCATTTGGTCCCAGGTACAACTCTTGGTTTTCCACAAACATGGAGGGATCCAAGTGGTCCACATTGTTAATATCCTTTCATCGGACTTCTTCATCCTTCATATAGTTAAAGCAGAGAGTTTCCAGGAGTGTCATGATTTCACCCTGCAGTTTGTGGAGAAGAGGGTGTTCGGTCTGAAAGAGTTTATTGAAGTTTTGAATAGGTTGAAGACATATGCCATAAACTCAAGATAAATTATTGTGAAGGGGTTTTGCAAAGTCGCAAGGAATGTTTTCTGCTGTTTTCGATTACTCATCCTATTAGAAAAGCCAAAGGTAAAGGCTAAAAGGTTAGTAGGCAGCCTGGGTCCTGCACAGAAAAAATGCATTGGTTAAATCAAAAAAACTGCAGAAAAGCTCGAAATATAAGTCTTCACTTCTTATAAAATAGTATATAATTTCCATTGAAACACAATTTACCAGGAACAAAACATTGAACAAAAACAAACAAACTTAACTGTACAATAAACAGGAAACTGAGTGAGCGATCAAACTAATGTACGGATGCCCTGAAGGGAATTTCTTTACTATAGCCGTATTGTAAAGACGGCGCGCCATCTTTCAACAGCCATGTTCTGTTCTGTTGCCCTAGCAACAAAAGGTTGTCATCATCAAAACTGTCATTGGTTTCGTTAAAAGTGAATGAGTATTCATTGTCACTAAACAATGACATTGTCTCTATATATATTTATAAAATCATCCTCTAAAGTTTAAGCTTTAGTTCCAATTGTAAATAGAAACGCAGTGGGATAACTTTGTCATGGAATACAGTTCTCCAACTGATACATGGCTTTCCATTTCATGCACGTGGTATTGCAAATTGTTGTGGTATACTTTTCCAGATGGCCTAAAGTACTTAAATGTTTGTTTTGAAAATGGAGGCTCTCTGCCAAGCTTGGAGCTTCTTTTGTAGATTTTTTCACCATTAGCTGTCGGTTCCCGCCACCCTTATTTTGCCGTATTTGTCTTTTGGTACCATCCAATTCTACCGTTAGGAGGCCTACAATATTTTTCTTGAGTCTTTTGCAAAGAGAGCCTGCCCTTTTTGTCATTAGACAGTTTTGTTTTTTTAGAACTGCATTCTGGAAACATAGGTAAGGCTTGAGTGAATTGTGTTCAAAGAGTCGGAAGAGCTATACTTGAAAATAGCAAATTAGATGATTCTGCACTGGAGGTTGGATTTTTGGAATTTAATTTAGCTTTGAAACTCTCTAATAGGGTATTTTTTCTTTTAGGTGCATTTCGATTATGTTCGATTATGCAAACTTCTTACTCCACTACACTCGAGCACAGCCAACATGTCTCCATATTTGAAATACTGTAGGAGAGTGTCTTCATCCATTATTTGAATGATGTGTGGCTTAATCTGTAACAGAACAGCAAATGGAACAGAAAAATATTCCATTAAAATGACTTACAGTTTAATAGATGATTACCATAAAAGATAATTTTGAGTTTTTTTTTTCAAAATTTCCAATTTCAAACAATTATAAAGCTTTTATGTAAATGGTTAGGAAAGCAAACTTGACTATTGAATTGAAAATCGAAATATAACCAGGCCTTTACTTTGTTCACTTGACGCTGGAACTTTTAATTTTTATATTTGATAAGTTTAAATTAAGTTATTACCACAGAACCGATAATGATTTTTTTTTCGGTTGGGTTCAGCACTCGAACCTAACCGGGTGGAATTTTGAAAAAGGGGCAATTCGCTCTTCTAACTTTTTTTAAGTACCCAAAACTTGCTAGAATCAACTTTTTTAAGATTGACTTTATGGACCAACATACAATAGGTACAATGTACCTCAAGCTTTTGAGAAAATCCTACTATGTAAGAAAAAACTAATGACAAAGGAAGTTGTTTGCATTGAGGACAAGCTAAACATTCAATCAACGACTTTACACTGTCTGTGCTAACAATTATGTTTGTGTCAGATTCTAGGCCTAGTTTTTTTTCAGGATTTAGTACTATGGACTGTTCCAAATCTGATATCGTAATATAAGATCTAGGCTCATTACAATGGAGTACCGGGTCCTTGTTGCTTTCATTACCAAGAACAGCTGTAGAAGTACTAGGCCTAGCTAGCATCAGGCAAAAGCGAAGTTTGACTCGCAGATGAAGTTTCCTCTAACTTTGGACGACATTAGCTAACCTCTTTTCCCACCTTTTTTGTATTGCTAGTGATGCTTTACCTTTTTTGAGCAACTTTTCTATAATCTGATCCTGTTTGATTTTTGCTGTCTTTCACCAGTCCGAACCAAGATAGGAATACTAACTCGCAGCCCAACCTATACCAAAACTGATTAAAAGATTGGGTAATCTCTCAAGTAAGGCTAAAGGCTAACTATAAACTGTGTGTGTGTATATATATATATATATATATATATATGTATATATATATATATATATATATATATATATATATATATATACACACACACACACAGTTTATAGTTAGCCTTTAGCCTTACTCGAGAGTATATATATATATATATACACCTAATATAAATATATATCACATACAGGTCTAATTTGACAAACGTCAATAATTATTAGTAGGAGTTCATAAAAACACAACACACGACAGAAAAAACCTCAGTTTTCACCCACAAAAACTCAACAATAATTGCATGTAAACAAAAACAAGCAGAAGAACAATAAAAAAGCTGCTGTTTTGTTTTGAGATCTAGTGTTACCTACTACGTAAATACTAAAGTGCAAACTATTCATTTCATATATAATAAAAATGATTCTTTGTAAAACATATAAGAATCAATTTGATTTCATTCGCACTGCTGACGATGGCTGCTAGCTTCAACTAAGTGTTAGCGTTTCATTTATAGATAAAATAAACGGTAATAGTATAGTATAACGTTCTCAAATTCAATCTTTTACTCTTTAAATACAGCGTTCTTTGGGTTGATTTTATTATCAATTTTGAATGTCGGAAACTAATAATTACCTACATTATTACACAAAGATTACCTCTTTATACCACTAAAACAACAAAATCGTAAAGCAAAGTGGTAAGTTTTTGTTCCTTTTTTCAGTGATGCCAACCTAGATAATTAAAATGAGTAAATTTTTTAGGAAATCTATATACTTAATACAATAAGGGGTTTCTCTGTTAGATCCCTTTTTCAGCCGTCCTACTTAACCGATTTTAAAAATAGAATAGAATAGAATATATCTTTATTTTCTCAATAAAAATTTTACAGATAGAAAAAATACATCCATCCAAATTTTTAATAAACAAAACAAAAATATCACTTGCTAGGCTGTTACAAATCAGTACAAAAAAGTTAAAAAAATTAAAGAGAAAATAAAATAGGGCCTCATTAGGCACTGCCTGTTTTGAGGTTCCTTCATTTTTCAATATAAATAAAAAAACGCTCAGGACTAATCTAAGAAAATATAAATTTTTGGTCTCTTATTCACATAAATAAAAAATAATTAATTCAAACACAAATTCCTCCGTGCTATGAAACTCAAAATACTTCTATTATATAACAAATCAAAACTATAAAATTATTAATCTAATCATGAATGTTATTAAAAATAATTATTTTAATGAAATAATTTGCTTTTTTATACATGTTTGATCCTGCAAACAGCAAACCGTACTTATGCCACCAGGCGGCTCTGGCACCTCTCCGGGGGCCAGCCTCCGGAGTTGGTCTCCCCAGGTGCCGTCAAAGCTCATTGCATACAATGCGTAGTCCCTGAATGGCACAGCCCTCCAAAGTGTGCATTAAAATAATAAAAAAATTATAATTAACCTAATCGAGCATGACATTAAAATAAATTAAATTTATTAAGCTAACGTTGAATTTGCAACAAATTATCTATATATTCTAACTGAAATAACAATTTTTTTCTTTACTTAAAAAACTTCTAATATTATTAGCATACTGTATGCTTTCTGGTAGTTTAATAAAAAAATTGGAGCAATAAAATTGAAAGTTTTAGTAAAAAATGTGTTTGAAGGGTTAGAAACTAAAAACTGGTTAGCATATCTGAGTTTTTTTCAATATTCATTTTCATTTCGCGGATTATTCCCACTTTTGAGATAAAATAGCTTCAGAACTTTAATGAATAAATATTTAAGTGGAAGTATTTTTTGTGAAATGAAAAGTGGTTTTGATGGCTCGGGCCTTTTTTTTATTTGCAATCAATCGTAATATGTGCTTTTGCTGTATAAATAAAGGTTTGTGATATGACTCGTGTTTCCCCAAAAAACTATGCCGTAATCAAGTCTGCTTTGCACTGGGGAAAAATATATCATTCGCAAAACATGACTTTTATTGAAGTTTTTTAAGAAGTAAACAAAAATAGATTGTCCGCACCGTAAACAAGATCCGATCAAGCTTAAGAAAATACATTTGGACTACTTTTGCCGGTATTTGTAGCCAAATTGAGGCAGGTAAATCATCATTTATGGCAATGATCCACGATCGACGGATTATAAATATAATGAAGTGAATTGAACCCTGAAACAGAGAGAAAATAAAGGGAAAAACGAGTCCACGAGATTTGGGAAAATATGTGTAACCTTCGGCAAAAACAGAGAACTGCTGAGAGGCGAAGACTAATATAAAATCAGAAAAAAATATTGAAATGCGCAGTTTGCAAATGGGCCCCCTAAAAAATAACACTTTTTACCCCGATCATCCCGTCTAACTAGGGGATCGGTGGGATTTCGGGGTATAGGGTGGGGTAATTTTCCCGTGAAAATAACTCTTTTACACATTTATCCCGTCTAACTAGGGGACGGTGGGTTTTGGGGCATTGGGTAGGATAATTTTCTCGTGAAAATAACACTTTTTACCCCGTTCATCCCGTCTAACCAGGGGATCGGTGGGATTTCGGGGTATCGGGTGGGGTAATTTTCCCGTGAAAATAACACTTTTTACCGATTTATCTTGTCTAACTAGAGGATCGGTGAGACTTCGGGGTATCGGGTGGGGTAATTTTCCCGAGAAAATAAGTCTTTCATTCGTAATTTACCCCGTCTAACTAGGGGATCGGTGATTTCGGAGTATCGGGTGGGGTAATTTTCTCGTTAAAATAAGACAAACCTAACCTAACCTAACGTATGGTGAGTTATATAAAATTAAATAAATATATATTATGATACTTTACCGTAGTTATGGTTTCATTTAATGGTAACAATGATGAAAGCTTATTTCTCAGTGAATTAATTAAAAAAAATACTTAACACAAAACTTAGTATGCTTTATTTATAAAATCAACAAAAATATAAACATTGAATTATTTTGATATTAAAACAAATCAGCTGATGGTTACAAGTTATTCTACCAACAAACCAAATATACGTTTTATATAGCTCTGGACAGCCTTACTGGCGGGTGAGTGAGTGCGCTGTTGTCGTAATTAGCGTTTATTATCTGCAATGTTTCGGTAATAAATCACATGGTCATTTGTTTATGTAGAGGTACTTTGCACAAGAAAATATTTTGCTGCAACCGCAAGTGCAACTTATGTTAAATGCTTGCAAGCTCAACACAATTCATGAAGTACGACGACAAAAGTGTGGAAACACATTCTTAAATGTAAACAAACCATTTAAGATGAATGGTTGCCAAACTAAAAGACCAGCTGATGAATTGCGCAAATATTTTCCAAAACTTTTAATTGCGTAAGAAATCTCTTGGTGAAATATTGCAGGGCATTCTTTTGTAGTGTAAATGAGCTGAAACGTAAACAAAGTTTTGACAGTTCTATCAAAACATGTGTTTATTTAGCAGACATTTTGGTAGATTACAATTTTCGCCACCCGTCAGTAAGGCTGTCCAGAAACCATTCAGATATACGCATGTCATATATATACAACAAAAATTGATGTAAGTATCAATTACCAAGATTAATTTATAAGACATTTTAAATACATTTTATAAGAATAATAAAATTACCTTTATTTTTTACTTATTCCATGAAACCATCATATCGTCATTGTAATTAGCATACCTTGTAACTCCAAAAATGTAAATTTTACAGGAGCAACTTAAAACATCACCAATTTTTAAATTTTATTTGTAGCATAATACAAATTAGTTATTTCACTATTTTAAATTATTTGGTAATTTTTAAACTAGCAAAAATAATGTTTTAAGACTTTATTTAATAAATATGGGAGTTACGAGATTTTATGGAAATTGTAGTTGGAGATACGAGTGTTTCACATGCAGTTAGTTACTATTCATAAAACTAAGTGTAACTATGGAAAATTAAAAAAGGTAATAGATTTTTTAACCACACAATATTTATTGATATAAACTCATTTAAAAGGCTTTGAAGAAGGGTTATTGTTATAGACCATCATGTGGAACGTTGTTATAAAAATCATGATAATCACTGTGCAAAACGGACTTTAAGTCTTGTAGGTCATCAAATTTCCTTTTCTTGATCTTTAACCTTTCCTTGTAGAGGTTGGGCAGATTCTCGAAAAATGTTGGTTTCACTTTTGCATCTTTTCGTTGAGGAAGATCCTTCCATTCGTCCGAAAAGTTTAGCTTGTATCTCATTGTACCATTTGGGAGATACTGATAGGCTCTCACATCCGTAACACAAGGGGATACTACACCCTTTCCCGGTCTTATCGATTTATAAAATAAGTGTTTATCGAAACACTTAAAGAAGTCATGCGTAAGGTAATGGACATTATAGGGCTTACATTTCCTGGCCTCTTCACACACTGAGATATACTCAGCTGGGACATAGATTTTTTTATTCTGTAGTTTTCGCACCAAATATACGTTTTATTACTAGTTGACTACAAACCATTCAGATATACGCATGTCATATATATACAACAAAATTTAATGTAAGTATCAATTACTAAGATTAATTTATAAGACATTTTAAATACATTTTATAAGAATAAAAAAATTACCTTTATTTTTTACTTATTCCATTAAAGCATCATATATGTATTTCCAACACATATATTTTGAGTATTCTGGTTCACTTGTTTGTTTTTATTTAAATAATTCAATGACATATTTACAAATCTTCGGGAGTACTGCAACATACAAATATTTAAAAATAAAAATAATAACATATCCATGAGTTTTTTAATATGTAAATATAAAATACATGTATTACAATATAATAATTATTATATGAGTAATTTTGTATAGTTAAATTTAATCATGATTAATTAGTTATATTATAAATTTAATAATCTATATTATTAAAATTATTGTGTTTTATAGTAATAATTAAGTATTAATTACCTTTAAAATGCAGAAAAATAAATTATAAGATTATAATGGAAAAATGTGTTACTTAACCATAATCATCTGATCCTGTCATTGATTCACCTGAAGAGTGTTCACTCAGTTGATGCTCCTCTTCACTTTCATAATTATATAGATCAGAAATTATACACCACAAGTCATGCAATATAGTTTTGTGGTTGCTGAACTGTCTTTTAAATAAAAATTCAGCCAAGTGTCCGTGTAGATGGCGCTTGGAATTACAGTACTATACCTCGGAACACCGTATCGCACATCTCTCCATAAACGTTCAATATTTTGAATGTGCGCTCCAGTGTCCGGGTCAACAAAGTTATAAGAATGTTTAACCGTGAGATGTTGGAAACCTTCAGTTTTAAGACGGTTATATGTTCTCCAGCAATCACTGATTATGGTTTTTCCTGGTAAAATGTGTCGTTTAATGATTGGTAAAAGTGTCGCATGTCCTCTTGTAGCAACAGGAGTAATAAAACATTTTTTAGAATATCACCAAATACCCAGTTTCCTTCTATAATTCTACCTCTGTTGTATTTTCTCTTGCCAATTTTTGCCTCGTCAATGTCGACCTTTCCATGACCACCAATAGGATTAACATTTTTACTAAAATGATGAAAACACACCTCTCTTAAATAGTTTGACCAGTCAACGATAGTATTCTTGGAAATATCTAGTTAATTTATTGATGGGTTTTGTCTTAGGTTTGGCAAAAAACACCAGTAGTCAATGGTTGGATGTCCCTATTAGAGGGTTTTGTATACATTGCTCGCACCTTTCGCACACAATTTAGCAATGACAGCCACCTTGTTTGCCCAGGAAAATTTTCTTAGGGGCTGAATTAGGGTCGACAATTTTCTGCTACTAGCCGTTCTTTTGTGGCTTCGCTTGAAGTGATTATACACTGTCCTAACAAGATCTTCGAGGGAGTTTCCATCTACTTTTGTTGAGAAGTCGTCACTTGAAAAATATGATGTCAAGATGGCCACTGAGCTTTTTGTAGAAATGTCTCTGGTTTCGTCAATAAATACAAAGAAATTATGGGTTTTTAAGGCAGAAACCAACTGATCATGAAAGTAAGGGCGAAGGTCTTGCCGAATGACATTCGTGGCTTTTCGTTTTCCCATTTACAATTTATCTAAGACATGTTTATCGGGGAGAGCCTTGCAAAATTCAGTCAATGGCTCGACAAACGATAAGGGTAAATCATTTTCGACAGTGAATGAACACATAGCAGCTTCAAGTTGCTTCACTTTGTCTTGCTGTGGAATAAATGCCGCAACGCTGGGCTTTAAGCTTTTGGCCACGGCATTTTTTGGTGTATTTGAGTTTTCTTGTGTCTTAAAAACTCTGTATTCCCACCTTTCAAAACCTTCGAACAACATCAAAATTTTGTTGTACTATCAGACTCCATATCAACCCAGAATTTAAACCAAGGGTCATTCAACAACGCTTTGGAGAATTTTTTATCCACTTTTTAACTTTTGATTGGTTATACTTTATTCTGATCTCCATCATCAGTGTTATAATCTGGTTCAACGTAAGAATTCATGGTTAATAAAAACCCTCACAACAAACTAGTCAAGTCTAAAGTGATACACTGTAACTAACCTTCAAAGATAAAAGAACTTCACGACTTCACTACAGTCCAAGAAAAGGTACAGTCCCGACCACTTGCCATATGTTGTCCATGCATTATGTTGTCCGCAGGGCGACACTAGCGTTCCAAGCGGCACGCAAGCACAGTTACTATCAAAATGAGATACCATCTCATAGTAATTGTACTTATGTGCCTGCCACCAGGATCGCATTGGGAGGACAATTTTATCATTTGAGCAACCAGACTGTATTTTTTGTTAGACACTATATAGGGAAACAACATGTGATTTCCTTATGGACGTAGTAATTGTGCTTGCGTGCCACCAGGGTTGGGGACACTTTTTGTCACCAACTGTCAGGATTGTGTTTTTTCTTAGACTATGACTTCACGGGAACAACAAAAATCAACAAATCGCCGAGTGGGCCTAAAACAAATCACGCAGTCAAAAAATACAGTCCCGACAGTAGGTCACAAAAAGTGTCTCCAACCCTGGTGGCACGCAAGCACAATTACTACGTCCATAAGCAAATCACATGTTGTTTCACCATATACTGTCTAACAACAAGTACAGTCTGGTTATTCAAATGAAAAAAGGTCCTCATTTTTTTTGACTGTGGTTGAGTCGCAGACCAGCAAAGGCAAAAACTGTCAGATGTCAGAGAGTAATAAGTTTCTTTTAATTTCTTTATTTACTCCGGTTCATTACATAAAGTATTATACACAGAAGTTATAACAATCTAACATAACAACTGAGAACATTATTGGGCTCGCTCCACTTGGAGACACCCCGTAACTAAAGTTTAGAGTTTGACATCAAATAATATCATCCAAGATATCTTGAACCACTCTTGCCCTTAACCGCCTGTTAGCTGTTGGCTCACCAATGCTAAAAAAATTGAGCCCCGGGAACAAGTTCAATATTATTCAGGATCTTGGCAGCACTATTTTTAATATAATCTTCAATAGTGTCCACACCAAATTCTCTATGAATTTGTTTGTTACGAAAAAACCACGGAGGATTTGCAGACATCCTTAGAACTTTGTTTTGAAATATATGAATTTTATTTAACTTGCTTTTGAAATGGATAATCCCCAGATAGGACAAGCATACATTAGGAAAGGTCTTAAAATCCTCTTATAAAGCAAAATTCCATATTTTTGTTTGAGCGTAGACTTCCTGTTAAGTAATGGAAAAAGGATCGATAACCTTGAATAAGTTTGCCCCAATTTCGTGTTTACGTGAAGATACCTACGAAACAATGTGTAGTTTTTTTGAAAACATAATCTTATATTATTAATTCTGTGAGCGATTTTTTTCAATCAAAATTGTGAGAGTTTGACAGCTCGCAGGATGATGGGAGAGGGCTCAAATTAAAGTTCTTGGTCCCAGGGGGTCAGGAAAAATACTGAACTTACTTGAAACTCACCAGGAAACGAGAAATAACGTAAAATATCTGCCATTTAAAAAGCATTGGGATCTAAAACCGTCTGTTTTGTTTACATAAAACATGTGATGCTGATACTTGATTGAAAACCATGTGGTAGACTAGATTATTAATATAAGGTAGATTCAGTTTGCTACGAAGGTATTTTGTACTATAATAAATAAGGATTGTTTGAATTTCCTCTCATAAGGGGCTTTTAGCCCCTTCAAGCCACTAGTTGCACAAATATTTTCTTTGCCACCTTCATTTAAGAGCAACCCATGTCTAGTAAAAGAGGTTCTGACAAGTAGGCTATTGAGTGCTATGAACGCAAGCTTATTCTCTAGGCAAAAACTCTTAATTAGCCTATTCTGAGTGTCATCTACATGATTCAGATGAGGGTTGTCATGTCTATGCGGAGTCTCAAGCACCACCACCTTCCTGTTCATCAGGGAGGGCGCGACCTCGTCCAGAGCAGATCGCAGCCGGGCCAAACCTCCCCCACCCACATCATTTGTACCACCCAAAAGCACAAACCAGTCATTATCGTGTGCCGATGCAGCCTGCTGCGCAGCCTTTCTCAGCAGGTAGGACAGTGGAGCCCCAGGATGCACACTGGCAATCACGTCCAAGGACGCACCAATTCTAGAGTTTAGGTTCACCACAAGATCTTCCCTGACTGTCCGAATATAAATAAAACCTATTTACTATAGGCCCAACAATGTCCTTATTTGGTTCCGCAGCTGGTGCACAGCAGCCATTCAGCCGAGCAGCATCATCAGCACTCACGTTTACCAAAATGTCTCTGTTTGAGATAGAGTCACAATCAGTCTGTAAGAGATTTTCATCATCTACCGGTTTGTTCGAAGCTTGGTTTGGGAGTAGGGGGAATTGGCCGGTTCTGCCACAGCAGCAAAATTCCGGAGGAGCAGAGGAGCAGTCACGTGACCCGGCTCGTGACCCCCCCCATGACCTTGGACCCCCCCATGACCTTGGACCCCCCCATGACCTTGGACCCCCCCCCCACGACCTTGGACCCCCCCACGACCTTGGACCCCCCCCGGACCTTGGACCCCCCCACCATGACCTTGGACCCCCCCATGACCTTGGACCCCCCCCCGCCATGACTTGAAAGTGGGCTTAAATAAATTTTCCTGTGAACACTTGTTATGTCATGGAGTAGAGCATCATGTACAATGTCTAAATTCCAAGTTTCATAACAATCAAATACTAAATGGATTTTTCATGGAATATTTATGATTTGAGTCTTCCAGTAAAGTGGTCTTAAACGAATTTTCCCGTAAACGCTGATTATGTCATAGGGTAGAGTATAATTTATAATGCCTATATATCAAGTTTCATGAGAAAATTCCGACTAGTTTTTGTGCTATGAATTTTGGAAAATCTTAACGCCTTCAATTCTCAAGATAGGCAACCCGCAATACACGGGTACCCCATATGGCTATGGGGGGTAGACGAAGTTTCAACACGATCGGACAATAAATAACGGAGATACAGCTATTTACATGGTAACTATATGGGGTATAAGTGCACAGTACCTCCCGCCAACTAAATATCACCCATACAGTATTATTAACTAAACCAGAAGTGAACATTATTAAGTTATCATTAGTCTAGTAAAACCAGAATCAAATAATATCAGTTACAGGTCACATGTTGGGTCACGTGCTGCTCCTCATTGTGAAATTAATGGAAAGTCCTGTTTGTGATTCCGGAATTTTACTGTTGATACATTAGAGGTTTCCACTGAGAGCAACAAGTAAACATATTATTCCTAATAGTGAAAGCTGATAATATCGAAGTAAATATCCCTTGGTTAAAACTTCAGTACACCACCAACATGCCTCCGTGTAAGTTCTGCGGAAAACTGATCTCTCGTAACGACCACCTTTTGCGACACGTACAAATAATACATATGAACATTCGTCCATTTACTTGCCCATTATGTGACCGATCTTTTCAGGCGAAAGATAAATTAAAGAGACACCATGAGCATGTACATCAAAACATAAAACTCCGTCCAGAATTGCAGCTGTCGACATGTCATCGCCCGCCACCAACACCACAAATGGAGCCACAACCTTCAACATCATTTAATCATCCGCCGCCACCACCACCGCCGCCTACAAGACCGATAATGATTTCACGATCGACAAATACAAAAATTAGACATTTCAAAGATTCTTTCGTCCAAACAAATACATACAGACCACCTCCACTGGCAAACTTCGACATTCCACGTCCAATCGGTAAGCCAATTACAATGTTTAATTTTTTTAATACTAATTATTGACTTTTATCAATATAATGATGAACCGTAATATTACAGCAATAGTCAGACCGATGCCTCCGCCGCAGCCCGTGGTACCGCAGCAGCCATCGCCGGAACCGATAAGTGACGACGATAGCAGTGACGACGGTAACAACGACTACATGAGCGAGGAGGAGGACATCACAGACCAGGACAACAATGATGGCTCCTACAGACCGGACGAGGATGAAGACAGTCACATCACAATAGATGATTCGGACTAATTAAACAATAAAGTTATGAAATAAATTCTCCAAACTTGAACTTCACAATAAGTTATTTTGTATTAATAAAATAAATGATAAAAAACAAACAAAAAACAAAAAAAAATTAAATAGTTTTAAAATCACCGGACTCAGTCCGGGTCTGGATAATCCGGGGTCCGGATATCCTTGGGTCCGGATAATCCGAGGTCCGGGTCCGGATAATCTGGGTCCGGGTAATCCGGGGTCCGGATAATCCGGGGTATTCGGACCTCGGATTATCCGGACTCAAGGTTAACCGGACCTCGGATTATCCGGACCCAGATGACCTTGTTTCCCGGATCCGGATTGGGTCCAGTATTTTTGAAACTATTTAATTTATTTTATTTTTTGTTTGTTTTTTGTTTTTCATCATTTATTTTATTAAATACAAAATAACTTATGCTACTTTACAACATATATACAAATATAACATTACAGGATATATACAATCACATCTACAAATGAGTTTCCATTTACCAGCAATAAATAACAATAGTAACACAATACAGACAAATGCAAGGTGTCACCGACGACCCACTCTGGATTTGTGTTGATTCTTACTTGTCCATGAACGAAAATCCTTCTTACTCTGAATGTTATACGATGGCCGTTTCTTACTTGTAAATAATGGTGAAGATGAAAACTTTGTACTTCTTCTACCGAAGTAATCCGGGTTTCATAGTAGTCTCTAAGGACGTATCCCATGATGACTGGTTACTTTGAAGGCGAACAGTGGACTAAAATCTGAGGATTGTTTATTTCGGGTTATCACCTTTCACTAACAGGAATAACATGTTTACTTGTTGTTCTCAGTGGAAACTTCTAATGTATCAGCAGTAAAATTCCGGTATCAAAAACAGGACTTTCCATTAATTTCACAATGAGGAGCAACACATTACCCAACATGTGCCCCCCCCCCATGACCTTGGACCCCCCCCCCCCGGTTATCAACTTTCACTAACACGAATAACATGTTTACTTGTTGTTCTCAGTGGAAACCTCTAGAAGCTTCTACAAACATGATAAATGTGGTGTCACACGGTTACGCAACTTGTTGACTGGACATGGAAAACCCTTGAAGAGCTTATTTATAAGATTGGCTTTTCTTCTCCACAATTAGTTTTCAACATCAAGTTTAATATGGAAGTTTACAACCCATCGTCTCTTGCTCAGCTTGCTGCTATCGCTATTAGACAGCATAGATACGTGTTGGTGAAGGGTATTGCACGGTTACCATTGCCATTACAACGTTATGTGGCCTCATGTCTTGAGGGGTACGTTCAGAAAAATGTATTAGTGCTACGTAAACCAGAACATGACCCGAGAGTGTTGAGTCTATATGAGAGGTTTGAGCGTCATGTAGTGTATCAGTGTTTGAAGTGTCGATACACAAACCATTATTGTAATAAAGTTACATACCATGTAAGAAACAAGAAGTTATACCGTTGTATAGACAGCAATGATGTGCAATACAAGTGTTTTTGCTGTGGTAAACCGGCATGGAATGTAAACTGGTCAAGTAATGATGAATACCTAGCGGAATTAGTGATTTTGAAAGCTATGTCAATAAATACAGTTAGAGATGGATCATCACATTCCAATTATATTTGGTTCAATAAATAATTTCCCTTAATCCCTCTCCTTCACAAAATAAAAAAAAACAGAAAACTTAGTAACAAATGACAGAGGTAGTGTAAGTTGCCGACTGCGCACGCGCTGGCTATCGGTATATAAGGTCAAGGTCAGTCGCTGTCGAATGTAGCAGTGAATCAGTATTGCGGGTGACCCTGTCGAATACACATCGTTGTTATGAGTGGCAACAGCAACGTTCAGGTGGACGAGGCAATCCGTACTCTAATGGAAGAGATAAACGCATTGGAAGAGAATGCCATGCCTCCTCCATCTACCAAGAAACGCACGAGAAAGATGAAAAAGGATAATGGATGGACTATAAAAAAGGATTTACTGTATGACTCTCCGTCAATTAGTTGGAGTGATAATAATTATCAATATACTGTGAAAAACCCAACCAATTTCGGTAATATATTATTGAAGATGTCGGTATTTCATGAAGGTCGTCCAACGTATAGTTGCGGTTTGTATCTGGATGAGAAAAACGATGATGAAATCTGCTCATGTCTTAATCATCTGTTGTGTATGATGGGGAATATGTGGGTTGAAGGCGATACCGGAGTACCTAAAATCAAGGGTGTTGTCAGGACGGCAACTCCTCTACCTGTTTGGCGTAAGACCCGTGATTGCACAACAGTTAAAAAATGTAATAGAAAGGCTACGAAAAATGATTGCACAACCACTATAGAAAAGCATAAGAAAGCAAAAATAACTGACACCACTAACTGTGGAATTACGTCAGCCTAGATGAGTCATAGTGGGAAAACACAAGAAAACAACTTTTACCAATTAGGAGCTTGTAACGATAAAATAAAAGCTGATAATAACTTTCCTGTTTAAACATGAAGTTAAACACAAGTTAATCACCGATGGAAAGTACCAGATGGAGAAACCAACCACACCTAAACGTGATTTCATCATCCCGGATGTATCAAAGCTGTAAACAACGTACGTCATCATAGATATAAAAGAGCGAGCCAATGGCGGATTGTCACCAGTCTTCAACCAAGTACTAGCCGTTATGGATCAGAAGGCAGATCTCAAAACAGCACTCAATGCCTGTAAGCCGTCAGGATATACAAAAATTAGTGACCTTCGGGAAAACACGGTGTATCCCATTCGTTCTTATGAGCGAGTGGGTACGCCATTTGGGGAGACAATAATGGCTACATTAGAGGGCCTTGCTGGTGATGATCCACTGAAGGTCTATCTGCCTCGACGCTTCATGTCCGTCCTGAACGATTCTACAATCGCCCAGTACAATGCCGGTGTTGGACCAAGAGTGCACCTGGTCTTGACTGACCCAGCCCTCCTGGGAGCAACATTCACCAGTTGGAATTTATTTAAATAAAAATGTACCCTGTTTTCCTAAAATGAGATAGTTGTAAGTAAAAATAAAAATAAAAAAAATAAAAAAAGCCAAAAAAACAAAAAACAAAAGAAGAAACAATGTAGTTATGAGTGCGGTGGTGTGACGGTCTGTGCGTTCAGTAGCCGTCATGGACCTGAGGTGGAAACATCCATTTGCTGCCATTGTGGCCGGACCTTCGGGTTCGGGTAAATCGAACTTTGTCACAAGATTTATCCGGTATTCCCCTATATTGTGTGATACGACTTTCGTCAACATCTATTGGTATCACAGTTCAGGCTTACATCCGGATACTACCGTGAGTAGTAGAATACAATATAGGCAAGGGTTACCGGACATGGAGGATTTTGATGGGGAAAACCCTACTTTGATCGTTGTGGACGACATGATGCGGGAATCGTCAGGTGGTAGCGGTGTAGTAGACCTGTTCACCAAGGGTTCGCACCGTAGGAATTTGAGTGTATTCTTTATAACGCAAAACATATTCCATCAAGGACGAGGACAACGAGACATATCGTTGAATGCGCATTACATTGTACTGTTTAAGAACCCTAGAGACCGAGCTCAAGTAAAACACTTGGCCCGTCACGTGTATCCTGAAGACCCGGGTTTTATCGAGGAAGCGTATGCTGATGCTACACGAACTCCACATGGTTATCTGCTGTTGGATCTAAAACAGTCCACACCGGATGACATGCGTGTTCGTACATGTGTGTTACCCGATGAGCCATACGAGTATGCGTATTATCCGAAAAAGTATAAATAGACGATGTAATGATTAGTTGAGGTAATCGGTCATTATGTCACAGTGTGTGAAGAAGGACGCCATTCTTCTGACGGCGTTGATACATGCTACACCCAGAGAACGTAAAGCATTGTTGAAAGCTCTCGACACCAGTCGCATACGAACAGTGTGTGAGTGCGCATACAACTTGTTACGTGGTAATATCCAACTGTCCGACAAACAAAAGCGTCAGCTGCGTAAACATAAACAAGCACTCAGACGTTTAGTAAAACGTGGAGAGAATTGGACAAAGAAACGTAAATTCCTCGTACAAAAAGGTGGTGGATTCTTATTACCACTATTATTGAGTACTGTATTACAAGCGGTCCTTCATAACGTTGTTAATTGAATAAAGATGGATAACACGAAATTGGAACATGCGAAGAAAATGGTCGTCGTACCGCAAGAACTAATCGAACGGTTACGTAACGAACCACTGTCGACACCGAGTATCAAACCAATACGAACAATCAGCGGTGGAAGCAATAGTTTAGATATTGAAATGCAACGTATATTAGCGGACAAAACATTAGATGATAATGAAAAGTGGAAACGATATCAACAGACTTTACAGAGGTTTTTGTATTTCACTTCACAAAAACGCAACCCCATCGCTTTACCGGTGGTGCAAGAGGAAGACAAGAAAGAAGAAGATATTATAGATTCGTTTCCTGGGGCATATCAAAAGGACGTACGTAATCTGCTGCGATACATTAAACGTAACGGATCGCCAATCACATGGGAACCTGACGGTACGGCTCTCACTCACAATGTGAGAATACCTGGCTCGAACATTATCGACGTGCTACACGCGATCGTACGTGCACGTAAATTGGAAACCTTTCCTACAGGTTGGAGAGAAGTTTGAACGTATTAAACGAGATAAACGTACCTAACGAATACGTGAGCAACTTATCTGCAAGACAGTATTTAGGACGTGAAGGGGATATGGATGAAGCAACACACGTACCTAACGAATACGTGAGCAACTCATCTGCACGACAGTATTCAGGACGTGAAGGGGATATGTATGAAGCAACACCACCACCACCGCTGCGACGTTCATTATTACTATTTCCACCAACACCCAGTCCTTCACCGCCGATAAGCCAAAGACTGAGATCGAGGACTGCAGCGGCTCGAATAAGATCGCAAAACCAAGCGACAAGAGGACGTTATATAAGTCCGACCTCACTTGAAAGGTGGGAACATTATTCACCGTAAAACACGATCGTGAAAACCGTGAAAACCGTGAAAACGATGGAAGAGAAAGTATATTACAATCCGGTTAACCCGGGTTCGTTCGGTGGTATCAGTCCACTCATTAGAGCGTTACGTCATCGCAAGAGAGGAAAAACCAAACGTCAGGTTGTTGAATGGTTACGTACACAGGACACGTACACGTTACACAAACCTGTACGTAAACGATTTCAACGTAACAGATATATGGTGCTCGGACCGAACGAACTATGGCAAGCCGACCTGAACGATATGCGTGGACTTAGTGCGCACAATGATGGATACAATTACCTGTTAACAGTGATTGATGTGTTTAGCAAACGACTGTATGTGGAACCGTTGAAACGCAAGAGCGGTGTAGAAGTTATTGCCGCCTTCGAACGGATTTTCAACAGTCCGCACACCGTACCACCGCGGTGTTTACAGACGGACAAAGGAACAGAGTTTATAGGCGAGAAAGTGAACCGCGTGTTCAGAGATTACAATGTAAAATATGTGACTACACAAAACCCCGATGTCAAGGCGGCCGTAGTGGAACGAGTGAACCGTACATTGAAAACACGTATGTGGCGTTATTTGACGTATAAAAACACATACAGATATATCGACGTACTGGACAAATTAGTCGACGCCTATAATAACAGCGTGCACAAAAGTCTGGGCGGTAGACTACGTCCCGTCGACGTGGCGGAAGGAGACAAAAGAACGGCGTATCGAGTGTGGCGTCACATGTACAAACCGAATACGATACCGAAACGAAGAAAACCCAGATTCAAGTCGGGTGACACGGTACGTATCGCTAAGGAAAAAGGTACGTTCGCCAAAGGTTACGAGACGAATTGGAGTAAGGAATTATTCACGGTCGATCGACAGTACGGTGCATTTCCACTACCGCTGTATATATTGAAGGATCTGAACGGTAAACCCATAGTCGGCCGCTTTTACGAGCACGAGCTACAGAAGGTAACAATCGGTCCGAATCGATTGTATCAAATCGATAAAATACTCGACACCAAGGGGAGAGGTCGCAGTAAGCGTTACCTCGTCAAGTGGGTAGGTTACGGGGACGAGTTCAATTCGTGGATACCCGCATCCGAAGTGAAACGAATAAACTAACAACATGTCGATAGCAAGACATAATCAGTTTTATCTGACATTGCCGAGCAACAGTTCGATGGGTTACTATCCAAACAATACAGTGACTAATTACATAACACATTTTCCATCTGCGATAAGTTTAACTAGCGGTGTGGACGGAGCAGAGTGGGAAATAGCGCTAGTGGAAGCGCACTATCCATGCTCGTTTTTAGCGATCGGTAACGATGCTTACATATATATTTACACAAAGAAATCGGATGAAATCGAAGATACCCAAGTCACCAATACGACATTGACAGTAACTAAAGTGGAGCCTGGTAACTATAAAGATATTAATGAACTGTTAGACACAATTAACCATAACACAAAAGTGAACTTCACAGTCTCCTGTTCGAATACGATAAAGACACAAAGAAGGTAGAATTGATTACGATGAGCGATAAACTTACACAGCTGGAACTCAGTCCTACGTTAGCGTTAGTGTTGGGTTATGATGTGCATAATGTGGATTTGAAAAAATGTAGAAGAGCTACGAGACCGCCAAACTTGTTAGCAGGAATTCCGACAGACATATACGTGTATTGCGACTTGGTCGAACCGCAGTTAGTGGGCGACACGGTAGCACCGTTGTTGAAAATAGTCAACATCGACACGAACGACTATAAATACGGGTCGCATAAGGTTGTGCATTTCACTTCACCGCACTACGTGTCGGTAATAAAAACGTCATTTGAGAGTGTGGAAATCGATTTAAGGGACGGAAAAGGCCAACATTTGCCATTCGAGTTCGGTACGACGTACATGAAACTTCATCTTCGCAGAGCACCCACAACAGCATAATGAATATGAACGATCCCTATCTGAAATACTACCGCAATCAACAAGTGGGCGGTGGTATTACATCGGTGTACAGAGGTGCGGCATATCAACGCGGTCACGGTATCGGTAGTTTTCTCGGCGGACTCGTACGCACGGTGATACCGCTAATCAGGTCCGGTGCGAGCGCTGTGGGCAAGGAGGCGTTACGTTCAGGCGTCGGTTTTCTCAGCGACATAGCCGGCGGCACCGCGGATCCGCGGACCACGGCCGGCGAACGCCTAAAACAATTCACCGGCGCGCTGAAACGACGCGCCGACGAAAAAATCGAACGCGTACTTCACGGCGGCGGCGGCTATAAGAAGCGACAGATCACGCGTGTCACACCGCAGTCTTTGACGAAACTCCTTCGAGCACGGTCGTCCACCCCGGAGAAAAAGCGTAAATCGACGCTAAAACGAAAGACGAAACGATCGTCGACGAAGCGTCGAGTTCATAAGAAAAAGAAGGTGACCGGAAGACGACAACGACAAATCGATATTTTCTCTTAAGCAGCGAAAATGTCGTTCATACACCAGAAATCATGCGAATGTACAAAGACGGAATTGGATTTATTTTCATTACCGCCGACACAGACCAGTATCGACAGTGGTAAATGGGTACAGTATAAACCGTTTTCGTCATTAACGGACGATTCGCCTATCGAATTCGTCATACCCGGCCACGGTGACGAATATTCGGAATTAGCACACACCTTACTACACGTACAAGCCACTATAGTCAAAGAAGACGGGACAAAATTCATAGGCACCGATGCCATCAAAGAATTCGGTCCGGTCAACAATTGGCTACATTCATTGTTTAGTCAAGTGGATTTACACTTGAACAATAAACTGGTATCACCACAAAACAACACTTACGCCTACCGTGCGTATTTGGAAAACCTGTTGAACTACGGCACGGACGCGAAAGAATCACACTTATGCAGTGTATTATTCTACAAAGATAACTATAAACAAATGGAAAACTGTGAAGAAGAAAACGATGGACTCAATCATCGACGGTACCTGATTCAACTGAGTCATTATGCGGACATGATCGGACATCTACATATCGATTTGTGCAATCAAGAAAAGTTCTTGTTGAACGGTGTGGAGATGCGTTTACGTCTGATCAGATCGAGAAACGCATTTGCTATTATGTCGAAAACCGCGACCACTTATAAAGTACACATCAAAGAGGCGAATCTGTTTGTACGTCGATGTAAAATCAATCCGAGCGTATTGTTGGCTCATAGTAAAACGCTCGAGACCGGCACCGCTAAGTATCCGATCACACGTGTCGAGGTGAAATCCATCACACTGCCCAGTGGTATACAGAGCAAAACGTTGGACAGCGTATACTTGGGTCAGCTTCCGAAACGTATTATTGTCGGCATGGTCACTAATCAAGCGTTCAACGGTGACTACAAGAAGAATCCGTTCAATTTCCAACATTTCAAGATGAACTATTTAGCATTGTATTTGGACGGCGAACAAGTGCCGATGAAAGCATTACAGCCCGTGTTCAACGACAACACGGATGACGCATATGTACTCGCATATCACACATTGTTCAGCGGTACCGGAATACATTTCGACAATATCGGTAACGATATCACAAGATACGATTTCGAAAAAGGATATTGTCTGATGGCGTTCGATTTGACACCGGACTTGAGCGCTAACGAGTCCAGTCATTGGAATTTGTTACGTAACGGTAATCTACGTATCGAGGTCGGGTTCAAAGAGGCTCTGGCCGAGTCCGTCAATATGATTGTCTATGCGGAACTGGACAACGTCATCGAGATCGATCGACAACGTAACGTGTCGGTAGATTTCGGCAGTTAAAAACGCTAATGTGACGACAGTACTTTGGCGCCTAATGGGTTTTTCCATCAAGACGGATGAGTCATCCGCCCGCCGCCTCGCCCAGTTTGTTCGTGACAGCCGTACGAGATGGACGTGCCACCGCCGATCTCCACCGCCGCCGCCGCTACAGGTTTGGTACACTGTCATCACGGAGGTGTCGTATTGGACATGCAGTGTTTTAAGGACAGCGACAACGATTTCCTGCTGAAAGAGGTTTGCGTGTTGGACGTGACTACAGGTACGTTGATCATGCATCACATCGCTCGTCCGCCCTTCGATCGCAGCTACCTGTCGGCCGAGAAACAGCGCGAATGTAACTGGTTAAGAAATCACTGTCATGGGTTGGAATGGGACCAGGGCGATATCGCCTACATCGCTCTGCTGGACAAGCTGCGATCCTGCCTGCTGCATCGACCCGTCGTCTACGTGAAAGGTACTCAAAAGCGGGATTTCGTCAGACGACATCTCATCACCGAACCGGCCACTACCGTCGTTCAGGACTTGGGCGACCTTGGATGCGGATCGTTGAACGGACCGCTGACCTATCAGACAATACGCTGTCGTCACCATAAGAGCGCGCTCAACCGTTGTGCTCTATCCAACAGTATAGTACTGCGTAACTGGTTGATGTCGACCGCCGACAACTCGCAAACCCCGGCCTTAGAGTGTTGCTGTTGCTACCGGCCGCGTTGAACTCCATCCAGATCGGCAATTACTTAGTAAAGATACCCGGTCTGAGTTATGTAGCGGTCCGAGCGTCCGACCGTCTGCCTTACACACCTATCCAACCTCGGACCGCCATAGTTGTCAACACCGTGCCGCATGTTCACGAAGGTGAACATTGGGTGGCCTTCTAGCATGGTGGTAACAGAATTGAATACTTTGACAGTTTCGGTCGACCACCCTACCCGGCAGAATATCAAATATTCCTGAGAAATAATCCAAGATGTCCTTTGATCTACAACCGTTATCGGCTACAAAGCCATGACATCTCGGTTTGCGGCCTCTACTGTCTCACCTACATCTTTTGTCGAGCAGCATTGGACATGACGCTCAACGACTACGTACAGCTCTTCGACCCTGCTTCTCCCCACGCCAACGATACTTTGGTCAAGAAGCTTTTCCACACCATCTTCTGATTGTCTCAAATATCACTAGTATCTTTTTTTGTTAGATTAAGTAATGAATGTATTTGTTATTTTCAATATACGTATAAAATAAGATTCTGTCTTTTATTTACCTTCACTTCTTTTTTTGGTCTTTAGACCACATTTACTTTTTATATCTAAAGGTTGGTCTTTAGACCACATTTACTTTTTATATCAAAAGGAAATTAGGAGATTAAGCAAAACCGATTGATATAACATAGTTTATTATTTACAAACATCCATATTTACAAATTCAATCAATATTTACACATTTCTATACGTTGATTCTAAACAAGTCCTCATCGTCATCATCTGAGGAATGGGTGGCGTCGTCATCGTTGTCGTCATGCGCCTCTCCTCCGGGAAGTGGTGGGATATCCTTATGCCCCCAAGGCAATGTGTGGATACCATCGGCGAGGATGTATCGCTTGTCGTCCGCGGGACACAAGGACAGCTTCTCCACTTGTACGGTGAAGACGCGGTGCAGATGAGACTGGAATCGGGTGTTAACAGTCTGTTTCAACACCCCGTTGAATAGGCAATTCCTATAGTCATCCGGGGTGAGGACGTTTTTGACGACCCCCTTAGCGACTCCCTTGGCGCGCTTGACAGTCTTTACCCGACTCTGAGGGACCGGTCCGGCAGCTACAGTGTCGTCGTCGTCATCGGCGATGTCCATGAAGTACAGCTTAGATCTAAGACCGAGGTACTCCAGTAACGATCGACCGTTGGCTTCGTCCTTGAACTTGCCGATTCTCTTGGCATTCTTGTCACTATAGCAACGGTGGTTCTTCGGGTAGGCGCTAGTGTCGAAGTCATCGAGGTTCTCCTTCATGCCTTCGTACACGTCTTCCGTCAAGATGTCCAAGACGAAGCTGTCGGTGTCCATGTAGTCGACTTCGATGCGGCCGGGATAACGTTCCTTCAGCTTCCGCAAAAAGTCGTACATGAGCCACTTGCTCAGCTCCAGGACGCACATCCCCACATATATCGACTTTTCCAAGACGATGTTCACCTTGGCGAGATGGACGAGGGCGACGTCGTCCGTGTAGTAGGTGCGGTCCAGGAAGTTGGCCTTGGAAACGTACTTCCTGAACTTTTCCGGCGTACACACGAGCTTCACGTTGAGACGTTTACGGACGTTCTCGATCGTCTTGCCAAAGACCGCGTTGTTCATCAGTTTGAAATAGTCCTGTTCGAACTTGGTCTTGGCCTTCTTGCGCAGCTCGGTGTTCATCAAGATGTACGGTTCGAGCCACCGAGACTGTCGAAACAAGATCGCCCGATGCACGCGCACAAGCTGCAATCCGTTTTTCATCGCCTGTTGTAAGATCCTGTAATGACAGATGTAGTGATATTTGTCATCCAGGGGGGTGATCAATTTGGGGAACTTTCCCGTCGGCGGACGCTTCGTCTCACAGCAGTAGGGCAGGTCCTTATGTTCGTCGTGGAGGTAATGGGGATAACGGAGGTCCACTTCCAAGATGTAACCCCGTTCGGCTTCGGCGTCGATTGTCTCGATGTTCCGTACAAACTCCTCGATCTCCCCGTTGTCGAGCCACTGGAAATCGCCGGTCGGAAGACGCTGGGACATGGCCCATCCGTACAGGTTGTTAGCGTCCAGGTACAACAGGTGTCGTGTCGGTTGATCGGATCGTTGGTCTTCCGGATAGCACCCTCCGTGGTTGGCCTTGGCGTGACGGGTGATAGCTTGGGAGATACCTCCTCGGATGCCTTGCTCGACGAAGATGTACATGTCGAAGTCCTGCAATATGTCCAACTCCACATCGCAGGTCTTAAACATTACGTCCCAAGCGTACGATGGTAGGGTGTAGTAATGGGCGGGATCCAGTCCGTATTCGGTCAAAGAAGTGTCCCTGAACTGCTCGAACAAGTCAGTCAGCAGAGCGATATCGCAACGCAGGTACTTGTCGGCGTAGTCCTTGAGGTTGCGACACTCGAAGACTCGCCACACGTTGCAGGCGTGCTCGTACTCAGCGTCCGTGATGTGTTCCAGTGTCAGACTGTTGTAGAAGGACTCTTTCGGTGGTAGCTGACGAGTGGTGTACAGCACATCGTAGGACGTTACGAAATCGTACGGGAACACGCCCTTCCTACGTACGAGGTCGAACAGTCGATCGTCGGGGAACCGCTTCCTGGTCTCCATCATCCTATCGGTGGGGAGAGCCGCTGCGAGGCTGGCCAGGCTAGATGACAGGAACCTGTACGAGTCCAGGAACTTCACTGCGAAGCTCGCCGCCTGCCGACCTTCTCCGAAACGGAAGTGTTTGGTGAAAGCGATGTACCGCTCTTCCGTGTGCGCCAGCACGTCCACATCGCCCGGGTCCACCGCCAACTCGCGCACTACGAAGTGGGCGTCGTAGTTGGACAGGTTGTGGAAGTTGATCAGACGCTGCTCCCTGTAGCGTAGATTGCACGAACGGTGCGCCGCTCCGCGAAACTCGTAAGGCGGAGCGTGATTGTGGTCTCGCACCTTTGGGTCATCGTCGGTGAACTCCTTTTCGCAGAGGTAGCAGTAGTTCGCCGCGACGTAGCCGATCATCTCCTCCCGGGTGAGCATGGACTGTAGACACCTCATGCTGAACAAAATGTCCCACAACATGGCCACGTCCGCTCGCAACGTCTCCATAAACACCTTCGACGCGTCGGCTCCGAAGTAAACACGGGGTTCGAACTCCGCTTCTTCCAACGAGTCGACGATCTGGTAGGCGAAAGCGTAAGGGACGTGCACCTTCACGGCCGTAGTGCCTCGTGGAGCTTCTGCCGCCACCGCCGCCGCAGCGTCTCCGTTCACCGGCTGCAGAGAGCATTCGAAGTCGGCGTAGATGCAGAACCTCTCTCGCCGCGTGTACTCCGGATGCTTGAACTTGATCTTGGCGTCCTTGGGCATGTCCATACGGATGGGAGCTTTAGCCTTGCAATAACGCTGATGCTCCTCCAGTCGTCGGGCGCCCGTCAATCCCAGCTTATTCGGACGATCGTCGAAATAGGCGAAACACCTCTTGCAAATGTTGAGTGTATGGGCGCGGTCGGTGAGCTGAGGACCGATCAGTCGACTCAAATTCCGGATGTAGGCGAAATGGCTGTTTCCTTCCCACGTCACAAAAAGCAAATCCCTATGATCGTCCCGTTCCTCCCGACAGATCTTCAACGGGTACACGGTGAACTTGAACTTGGGCGTTCCGTCCGGATATCTCCCGTCCATTGACCGTTCGATACCGTACACGTTGACGCTGATGTTGTTTTTCCGCTCGAACGTCTTGATACTTTTCAAGGGTACCGGAAAGTGTAGGCCGGTCCAGTCATAGCGGGCGATGATGTCCAGTGTATAGGAGGCGGCTCTCTCCGGGCTTTGCGGAACGAACTTGGCTAGAATGGCGTACATAAAACACATATCATCGTTGTTGTCCGTATTGATGACCGCATGTCTATCGGCAATGACCTTTGGCAACGGGATGTGTGACCTCCCTTCGTCTTCGCGCAACGGTGTGTACTCGTTGACACGTATCTCCAACCCGCGTATGCGCAGGTACGACCAACCACTACCGGTCATCTCACACTGCTCCTTCTCGTTGACCAACTTGTTGAACGAGTCAGAAAGAAAGTCCTCCAAGTCCGAGGCCCTCGTCAAAGCGACATTCCTCGTCTTGAACGCGCGTAGACAAGTGGTGCCGTGAACGTTGACGAACTCACACTCCAAAAACATGTTGACCTTGACGCTCGGGTGACGGGTCATTACATCGGCTAGCAAGTTCAAGATCCGTTCGAACAACAGCATTAACGCCTCTTCCACTGTCACGAGTGGCTCCATCGGGTTGGCTAGACGGTAAGTGAGGAGTCGTCCGCGGAAAGCTCGCTCCACGAGTTGGAAATCGGGGATGTCATCGCTGCTGGGTGCGGGAAGATCCACGCTGGGTCCGGGAAGGTCCACGCTGGGTCCGGGACGGGGGCTACTTGGTGGAAGCGTGAAGACCCCCGGGTCTTCACGTTCGTGTATCAGTTCCCTCACGACGGGGCAGTGATAGCTCTGGTGCTGATCACGGTTGAAGCGACGGCGAAACACTGCGTCGCAGAAATCGCATCTAAAACCTCCGTCACCGTGCACTCGGTCGACGTGACGACGCAGGCTGTTCTCGTTACGAAAGGTGGCGCCGCACTGTCCACACCTGGCTCTAATCCCGTGGATTGTTCGCATATGATGTCGCAAGTCGTTGTTCCGAGTAAACCGACGTCCGCACCGGTCGCAGAGACGGTCACCGACTCGACGTCTCGAGCCTGACGAGGTGGTGGATGAGGATGAAGAGGAGGCAGCCGGACTCGCTCCGTGAATCGCCTCCATATGTCGACGTAAGTCGGTCGGACTCCCGAAAGTGTTCTGACACAATCGACACGGGTGGGCTCCACCTACAACACACGAACACGACATTGATTAGTACACGATATTCAACATACATTACATGAACAAAACACCTGACTATGCTGACCATTCTATACCTAGACAATTTTTTTAAGAAAGGTTGGTGTTTGGTTTTAAAAATTAAAAATGTATATCGTAGAAAAATGATTGGATAAACTTTAGAAAGGTTCGTAACAGAATAGTAGATAAACATTAAATAAACTTTAGAGAAATTGATTTTAAAAATATTAGACGATAATTGATTAGAAGTAAAACTTTGAATTCATTTTAGAAGGTTTCATTTTAAAAATAGTAAACTTTTGAAAGACTCGTTTTAAAATGGTATACGATAGTTAAACTCTTTTTTAAAAAAAGGTTATACAGGATACTTGAATAAACTGTCTCTACAAACCTTGTTCCGTTTGAGGAGCATGTGCTGATAGATGATGACGACGTAGGTTGTCGTTTCGTGTAAACGACGCACCACACACACGACAGATCTGTCGATTGGCATTATGTGTAGCCTCCAAATGTCGTCGTAAATTGAAGTTCCTACTGAATGTGCGTCCACAAATCTCACATAAATGTTGGTTATTCATGTTCAAAAGGGAAAAACCAATCACACAAATAAACTTGTAATAAGCAAGTAAATAGCTTTGCTACACACAAGGCGTCTAACACTGAACTGACTGTAAACAGTAAGGGAGCTGTCCTTAAATAGACCGCTCCTCTCAGACGGGGGGGGGGTCCAAGGACACGTGCCGGGTCACGTGACTGCTCCTCTGCTTCTAACTTACTTTGTTATTATTTTTTTATTTATTTTCTTTTTAAGAAAGGATTGAGGGTCAGGTTATATTATTCTAACGATATCAAGAATTTCTCTACTGCATGGAGATATTGCTGTTCATGTTTAATTGGTAGCCAACACTCCTCATAATCATCAATTAAGGCTGGAGTATAGCACCGACAATCCAGATCATTCTGTTTAAACACTCCATCCTCCTCTTCCACTGCTTCAACCGCCTAACACACCATTTCCAATTCTTCATTATTGAAGGTGCACTCCCAACAGTTCTCCTCCATAGCCTCCATTGCTTCAGCAGCAAAAGATGCTATTTCTAATTCTTCATTTGTAAAAGTACACTCCCAACGGTCCATGGTTGTTATGGATGTGGACAAGCTCTAAATGACAACTGAAGAAACAGTATGTTTACTCTAGGGATTACTCAACTTGTTTTCAGAGGTACGTTTCCACCCATTAGTCACTTTGAGTTTTCCAAACGTGGATTACTCAACTTGTTTTTCAGAGATACATTTCCAACCATTAGTCACTTGAGGGTTTTTTCCAACTGGAGTAAACAGATTACACAATCTGTTACATAACAAGCATCACCAGTACATCTCAAACTGCAGAGCTTTCTAGTTGTTCACTCGATATGAAGGATTGGCGGGACCAACCTTTGTCTTTGTACAAACTTTGTGCTTTTATAATAGTGGATCGTGTAAGTACAGAACGCGATTTGAAAACACTTAACCTCCCCGATAGTGTTTATAATGATTTGGTTCATAAGTTTAAAATAAGAGAGATTAGACAGTTATATTTTTTAGTGCGTCCAAAAATCCGAGCTTACACTAGACCTAGACCTGATGTGTATAATAGTGACAGTGTTTGAACAATGTAGACATGACTGAATATGCTGCAAAATGAGAGGTAAGTCCCAAAACAAAATCATCTGGGATCCGGATAACCCGGGGTTCGGATAATCTGGGGTCCGGATAATCCGAGGTCCGGATAATCCGAGGTCCGGATAATCCGAGGTCCAGATAATCCGGGGGGGGTCCCAAGGTCGTGGGGGGGTCCAAGGTCCGGGGGGGTCCAAGGTCCGGGGGGGTCCAAGGTCATGGGGGGGTCCAAGGTCGGGGGAGGGGTCAAAGGTCCGGGGGGGTCCAAGGTCATGGGGGGTCCAAGGTCGGGGGGGGGGGGTCCAAGGTCATGGGGGGGTCCAAGGTCATGGGTGGGGGGGTCACGTGCCGGGTCACGTGACTTCTCTGCTCCTCAAGAATTTTGCTGCTGTGGCAGAACCGGCCAATCCCCCCTACTTTTGGGTCAGATTGGTTGAAGTTCGATAGAGGTTCACATTGAGTACCATTCTCAAGGCCTCTGCTACAATGGGATTCACTTTGTAACTTATCTAACTTAAAACTATTCACAAAAACATTTACATTAACATTATCACTAAAACTATTTTCATTGACATTTCCGTTACAACTTTGAATGTTAACATTGGACAAGGTATGTTTCAATTCTTTTACGTTAGCTTGAGCAGCATTCAAATGCGGCTCACTTTCAATATTTTCAACTTGTTCTATGTTAGAATGCGAGTCATGCATTAACTCATCAGACATAGGCCTATGATTACTACCTATATTAGATTGTTATTAAGCCTAAAACTACATACATTGGCAGTTATGGTACTGCTCTGAACACTGACATTGAGTTTGATCTGTTCTGATACACTTGGAGCTTGGTTAGCGACAGTTTGGGTAAGATTCGGTTGCGGTTCGCTGTTTGTCTCATCTAAGCCTACATTAAAATGTGATTCATTTAACAACTCATCCAACTTAAAACTAGGCCTATCCACAATGACAATTTCCTTAGAGCTATTTACATTTCCATTAGAGTTTTTGACATTGCCATTGGACTCTAATTCCGTTTCTGTTTTCGAGCCTAGATTGGCCGTGCCAGATTCAGCACCTAGGCTAAGAGAGGTCCCCCCCAACTGCTCCCTAAATGGCTTAAAAGAGGTTTTCCCCATTTTACTAGTCTTAGGCCTACCACATTTGACTACACTTGCATTAGCATTGCCATTTTTAACCTCAAGCCTAAGCCCACTGCTACCGTCATGGTTGTCGGCCGAGTGCCATTTCCTAGCATCTTTAGCATAAAAGATGCAAGCCTTGCAAACCCAATCATCTTTATCGATTATGATTGTGAAAAGCCTTTTTAAGTTTGCTACAATGATATTTAGCATGAAACCAGACCTTACAGACAACACATTGTATTGCACTTTTCCCATCTAGGCCTAGATTACATTTCCAACAATGATAATCAGGCATTTTGCACAACTTAAGGCAATATATTAATCAGCCAGTGGAAAATAAAGTATTTAAAAAAAAACATTCATTACTTACAGACCGGAATTTTTAAGCCTCTACAACAAAGGAGCTTGCAGGTTTGGACAGTGATAGAATAATTGGAAGGACTGGTTCTGCTTTCCTCTTCAATGATCCAGGTCGTGAACGGGCGAAGAACACCACCGTAGTAATTGTACGCAATATGAACAAGATGAACCCTAATTCTCTCGCTTTTTTCCTTCATTACTTTCATTTAGTATTTTATTTAGTTCCTCTGTAGTGTAGCGAGATTTTGTCCCGTATCTTCTGTGCCAGGAGAAATATGACACCTTTCTTCTTCCCCATCTTCATAATAAATCTGTAAAAAAAATAAGAGTGTATATATGGTTCTTATGTTTTAAAATATAATAACTGTAAATCCTTAAAATTCAAAAGTTTTTATTTCTCTTTTAGGTTTTATTTAACTTTTTTCATAGTCCTTAGCAAAGCTATGACGTTATGTTTTCCCATTCTTAGTAAAAAAATATAGAAAAAATGACCAAGTAGCCTGGAGTGCTTATCATGCATCTCGACAAACGGATATTACAGTAACACCTGGAATAACCTCACTTTTACCTTTGTTCGAAGAAAAACCTGCAAGCATTGCTATGGTAAATCACGGAATTGATGTTATAAAAGCTGTTACTGAGAGTTGCAATTCGAGACAGGTTCCAGTCATGGCTGTTGATCAACCATTGTTTGCCTAGCCAAGTACGTTCAGTGGCGATGGCCAGAAATGTATGGTGAAAATAAATATTTCGTTATGATGGGAGGGCTTCATATTGAGATGGCTCTCTGGAGCATGATCGGTGATCTGCTTCAGGATTCAGGATTCAGGATGGGTTGAGTGTCTTACTGAAGCCAAAATAGCATCATCTGGGACAGCTAACTCTTTCTTGAAAACATCGCATCTTACTAGGACAAGACACGCACACCAAGTAACAGTTCTTAGCTTGGCAACACTTCAAGACAAAGCATTTAAATCTTCGCCTGGACCACATGATGATGATGCTTTTGCACAATTGAAGAACGACATGATTGGGAAGAATCCAACGTTTGAGTTCTGGAATCTTATCCTAGAATTAGAAATCAAAGTTTTAATGTTCGCACGTTCACACCGCGAGAGAAACTTGCCACTTTACATTGAAGTTATGGAACAACTTGCACCTTGGTTTTTCATTTTTTATCACACAAATTATGCTCGTTGGCTTCCTGTGCACATAAGGGATATGAAGTGTATTCCAGACGGTATCAAGGATCAGTTTCAAAAATGCTGGTCGTTTCCTAAGACTAGCAGGAAATTCTCAAGCATGCCTTTGGATCAAGAACATGAACAAAATAACAAGATGGTAAAGGTTTCAGGTGGTCCAGTTGGTCTGACGGAGAATCGGAATGCTCTCAAAAGATGGATGGTTTCCGGTCCTGAGTTGACACGTCTTTTGAATGAGTTTAAAAACGACATAGACCAATCCAACTGTGATGGTAAAAGTCATGAACAAGGGTTTTCTACCCAAAGAACATTCCAAGCTCAAGTTAACAATTTAATTGAGACTATCACATTAAAATTCAACCCCTTCTTGGACTGTGACGAACTAATCAACATCTATAGTCATGACTGTGTTGGAAAGGATGTCGTAATTGAAATGCGAGCAATGGAGAGTAAGGCAACAAACCAGTATTCAACATATGTAAAGGATGTTCTCATAGATAGGACAGTTTCTATTAACAAGCTCCTAAAAAAGAACCATACAATAATATTTCAGAAACCTGGAAGTTGCTAAAAAAAACGGAATTCTGACCTTAAGTATGACCTAAAAAGTGACTATGGACTGCTCGCTCAACTCTTTAAATCGTGTCAAGTGCGTAACAGCAACCTTTCTGAATTTTTTGCGCATGAAAACCACCCTTGGCCACCAACAATCGATAAGTTAGATTTGTTGTCTTGTCTACCTCCAGTCAAAGATCATACAGTACCAAATTTTGATGTCACAATCTTTGATGGACCTTCCATTATACACGCACTTCCTCGATTCGAAGCAAGTACTCTTGGAGAATATTGTGATACAGTGTTCATACCGTGGATAGATAATCAAGTTAAAGGCTGTCTAAGAATAGATGTTGTATGGGAAACTTACAAAAAAGATAGCCTAAAAGAAACTACTCGTATTAAGAGAGGAACGGGAGGAAGGAGAAAAGTAACCAAAGAAAAAAACACTCCCTCAAAACTTTGCTATATTCCTCCAGAATCCAGAAAACAAAACTGAGCTATTTAGTTTGTTGGGTGATTGTACGAAAACTTGACAACTTTCATATTGCTTTTTTAAAATATAAAAATGGTATAAAAATTACTGGTGTAGGTAAGGGTGTCTATAATAATGTTTTAATAGTGGTCACATAGTTTATCAAATAATACTCTAAAAATTTTAATTTTGAAATTTTAAGAGTCCAGGAGATTGACATAACCATCCAGGGTACTGACAGAAACACGGTTTAAAAGCAATTAGATATATGAAGGTATATAATATGAAAAGACAACATTTTAATTTAAATTTTTTTATTTGTTAATGTTTAACATACAAAATTACTTACTGTTATAACATAAACTGAGCCCACTTAAACTAGGTGTAACACACTCTTAAAAACATTGAAGTTTAAAAGTTCTCAAGGAACCGATACTGAGAGGCTCGATTTCCACAGGGCACTGGAGGATTTATAGCTTTTAAAATGTCACCAACAGGATAACGATGGATGTCTGGTTTGGCAGGCCACTTCCATCCATTTGGTCCGCTAGGTGCCATAGCGCTGACAACTACATAATCACTGTTACTTATGTTAACAACTTCTCCGGGATACTTTTTGTTTTCATATAGTACTACCACCCAATCATTTTTTTCAACTCTGCCACTGAAAACAAAACAAATTATTTAAAAAAAGCACATCAATCCAACAATTAAAAGTTTTTAATTAAATTAAATAAGGCTTTTTAAATTTATTAAAATGAATTTGTGAAAAAATATTAAAGTGCAAAATGAAAATTCAGCAACAATTAAAAAGTATGTATTACATTACCTTTTATGGTTTCTGCAGTAACTTTAGGCGAGACATCAATGCTGTAGTGCGAGCACTTTGATTGTAATGGACATTTCCAGCAACTGAGTGCTCTGTAATCCACCTTTTGTGTTTCAGTTTTTTGCTTCATGTCAAAAGCGACCTGGTGTATCTTCATTGTACCTTTGATAGGTTCTAAGTTTTTTCAACTTACATCAAGTATTATCCTTTTTTATATCTTCCTCTGTTACATGCCATAAATTAACACTGGGACATTTCACTTTAACATTAGAAATGAATGCCTCGACATCCATTATATCGCTTCCCTCTGCCACACAGCGATCAGCCGTTCTCCTAAGGAGGCCTCCTATCCCATTAGGGGCTCCCTTTCCATGCCCTGATTCAGAATAGTTCCAGGAGCAAGCTGTGAGCCCCGGGAAAATTTTGGGTAAATGCCTCTGCATCATGAAAAACATTGTCTTGTTCCTGTATTGCCCCGATGGGCGGTCACTCACAAAATGTAACACAGAAACTTCTGGGTAATTCAATTGAATGTGATTTAAAAGAGGAGCTAGGTGAGCCCCATATTGCTGCAGGTTTATGATCAGGAGACTCTGAAACTGAGCAAAAGGACACTGGAGGTTTATCTTTAATATAAAAGACTCCGCTGTGTAAAGTTATTTGATTTCTTGAACTTCCAAAATGTACACTCTGTACTTCTTTTGCAAACTTCCCATTAAACTTTTCACTGAAGTCTACATGAATTTGGGCTTCATTTTCTTCTAAACTTTCTTTTTTCTCTCTGATAGCGATATTGTTTTTTCATGTTTCCGCAATGTGATATGTACTTTCCTATGGATTGTTCAAGTACCTCAACAGCGTCACAAACTGTACAGTTAATACTTTTCTTTTTTGTTTTTTGCACAATCATTACTTTTTGTTTCTTAACCTTTTTTTCTTTTTCTGTTGCCCATTTGTTGTAAGTAATTAAGTCTAACGCTGGTATTCATTATATATAATCATACAAGCGATTAGATTTCCCTTGCAGAGACCACACTTGTGGAGCAAACAATCTTCTTTTACATGCTCACTTTTGCAGCATAAACTTTTTACCAATTCTCTAGGAGAGCTGTAGTCAATAATGTGCAAACCGTGTAGCTTAGCTACAAGCATATCCATGTTATCATGTATCTTGCAAAGGCAAGTATCTCTATCGTTTACTGTTGGAGTCACAATCCAATATGGCTTTAACCTACAAAACAAAGAGTAAGAGATGCTTTTTCTTGTCTCTTTAACAAATTCTTCATGTAAGTCCTTCATAGTCTTATTCAATAAACGCTTTTGTTTTTTAACTTTGCATTTAGTTTTCGAATCTTTTTCTTGGGCATTGTCGATTGTTTTCATCACATTCTAGGAACTCCGGACTACTTCTTTTTCTATACAAGCTCTTCGTAAACGTTCATACTTTTCATAAACACTGCTTTGGTTTCACGACCAACAAGATTATTTTCAGGTGCTTTAGCTTTATATACCCGCATTGAGTTTGAATTAAAACTAATTCGAAGAATTTGTTTCTGACTATTTTCTTTAACTTCCTTATATATTTTTGGAGTGATTGGCAGACAAATTCCCCAAGACAAGTTTTTTCGTACTGAGAGACCTTTTGACCATGAAGTAGCTTTTTCACTTTAGTTCTAGGAGTGGCTGGTAGGGTATTTGGTTTAATCCTTTCTAGCAATCGCAAGTAATGACGTTTATATTTTTCTGCCTTTTTGTTGGCATTGTCAAACCTTTTTTCAGCTTTGAATAAATCTCTGTAAATTTTTTAATTTCTTTTCCGAATCTTCTTCTTTCCTGATGACGTTCTCCCAGCAACATTGCGGGGAATAACAGGTATGTCAATATCACTATTAGGTGGTGAATTATTCTCAACAAAAATGTCTGCTGCTTCCTGTATAGCTTTCTTTTCTCTAGATTTCTTCTTAGCTCCCTTCCATTTTTTTCTAGTCATTCGTTTTTCTCTTGACGTTTGGTCTTCAATTAGTTTCCTCTGACCCTTTTGTAACCTTTTTAAGTAGTTTGCATGATATTTTTCTTTTTCTTTAGCTGATAGCTCTGGGTCATTCTTTCTTTTCTCTTGGCGTCTTTTTCTGCCTCACGTTTTTTTCTCAGTCTCTCTTCGTTTGACTGTTTTTTTTTTTAGCTATGGGCCATCTTTTCCCCATTCTGGAAGCAACACAACTCATTAAGCTACAATTGAGATAAAAAATATTTTTTATTAGGCTAGGCCAACTCAAATTATATCCAAACAAACAAAATTTGAATTCGCCGTTCTTAAATAACTGAAAGTCATACTGATCCTTAGAACGTAGGCTGAGTCAACTCAAAATTAATTAATTTTATTGTGTGGGATTCAGGAGTCATGTGTCACTTGTAACACTACCTCAAGGAATCAGTAATAATTAATAAAACGTGAATTAACTTTCAATCAAAATGATTATTTTTAAATAACACATAGCTAGCACTAATCTTTTAATCTATATAGAAATTTCGTTATAAATATTCAAAGTAAAGAAACCAGACATATACAACAGTATTGACCTAAAAAGGCATAATGTAATATTTTTGTTTAATATAAAAACAGCAAATTGTCGTTTTGTCAGACTCCTGTGTACAATGTCAGACTCCTGGCAATTCCATGACAGGAGACTGACTACCAGGAGATGACATTTTTGTACAAATTCAGTTTTAAAGACCACATGGTTTTTAGCTTTGAGGTTATGTCATGTCAATGAAAAGGAGACTACTTGGTAAGACTGATAAAGCTCAGTTTTTTTTATAACTCATTGTTGTACGCATAAGCATAAACCAGGAGATTGACACAATGAATATATACTCACCTGTTTTTGAAGAATTTCTTATGATGACTAAATTGGAGCACTGATAAAACCATTAAACATCACACAGTGACAAACAGTAACCACAGAAGATGGCTGCCAGCTTTCCAAAACTAAAAGTCTCTGAGGTACAAAACAAAAGTATACTAGAAGTCTGACCGAATACCTAGGTACAGCATGTTTTTTTAATGTTATACATGATAATTTTTTTTATTACTTATAAACCTAATCAACACTTGATTGAGATGCCATTAAGGTAATTTGACTATACTGAAGCATATTTATTTAATAACAGATGAAGGAAAAGTTGAAAATACTTGGAAAGTACAGTTGGGGACATGCCAGGAGTCTGACATTTTTATGTTATTTAATTTTTTTAAGTGTATTATAATATTTTTGGTATATCATTTTTATTGTATTTTAGTAAGTAGACCATATACAAAAATAAAATATTTTTATTTCACTTGAAACTAAACAATACAGCTATAAAATAGCAGGGACAATAATTGTTGACTTTTCGTAGAATCACCCTGTTAAGTGATGGAGTCGCGGCCCATGAAGTTCAAGATGGTAAGGAGTTGTACATTACCTATGGGAAACGTGTCATATCCAAAACCAGTAGCACAAGCATGCGGAAACCGACGAAGGAGAAGCCGACGCGAGAATGTGTCTTCATATACAGGATGCATTACAAAAGGGTGCAACTTACATCCTTATTAATTAGCACAGTAGATACGGGTGTAATTGTAATACTGATCAGTCTATTTTTCAATCTTTTAGAGTACAAGCCTAATTTTTAACTGTGGGTGGCTTTTGGTAAGGAGAAGCACTTCCAACACTATTTCATCAATGCCATTTGTCAAGAGCTTGGAGAAGAAAAGTCGCAGGCACTGTCCTTTTTCCATGCATTTACAGGCTCAGACACGACATCTCAATTCGCGAGCAAAGGAAAGAAAACTGCTTGGAGAACATGGAAAGCCTGTCCATCAGCCACTGAAGGATTCCTGTATCCTGTAAAATATCCTTTTGAGACTATAGATGAGAAATCAAATGAATTTGAAGTTATCGAGCGATTTACGTGCGTCCTGTATAATGGAACCACCGAACTAGTCATTATTAACAGGCTGAGAGAGGATATTTTTGTGCAAGGAGGACAAGTAAATATGATGCATAATCTCCCACCCACACGGGACGCACTAGTGCAGCATGTAAACCGATGCAGCTATCAGTCGAGCATATGGCTGAATAGTTTGAAGTATTAACAGGCTGAGAGAGGATATTTTTGTGCAAGGAGGACAAGTAAATATGATGCATAATCTCCCACCCACACGGGACGCACTAGTGCAGCATGTAAATCGATGCAGCTATCAGTCGAGCATATGGCTGGATAGTTTGAAAACACTCCAAAATGCCCCGTCCCCGGCCAAATTCGGATGAACAAGTAACGGCGAAACTTGGCAACCGATTTGGATGACCATTCCAAAAGCAAGTAAAAACTGTAGAGAACTGATAAAGTGTGGATGTAAGGCTGAACCCCTCTGCTCCAAAAGTTGTTTTTGTAAAAAATCAGCTCTTGTCTGTACAGCTCTTTGTAACTGCAAAGGTCACTGTGGTGCAGAAATTCTCTAAGTATGAATAGTCTTACGGTACTTATATTTTCAAGAGATTTTAATAATTTTAATTAAGCTATTTTAATATAGAATGTAATAGTGATTTTATCCTTTTTAGAAAATACAGTATTATCGTCACAAACATGGTTTATTTTCATTTTTAGTATAAAAATTAAATTGATCTTTAAATATACTCCGCAAAATCAATATAGTGCATGCAGGCATAAATAAAATTTAACTTTAACAGGTTCTCTCTTCAAAACTATTTGAGTTACTTGAGAGATTTTTACCTCATTTTGTAGCAAATTTTATTGCGAATTAAACATATTATTATTATTATTATTACAAATACGTATCCTTGACCATTTGGGTGATATATAGCAAAAACTACAGTAGGGTAGAGAAATATATCAAATTTTTAACTTAACAGTTTATATCTTCAAGACTATTTAAGTTATCGAAGTGGTTTTTATCTCATTTTATAGCAAATTTAACTGTGAACAAAACATGTTGAATGCAAAATGGCGTAAATCTGCCTTTTTGGGTGATATTAGGCCATTTCAATGAATAGTTCAATTCCTCTAAAGAAAACAAAGATGGCGTCGTATTTCAAGATGGCGGACCTGAAAATTGGGCACCCCCCATAAATTGTTTGTATTTAGGGTATGGAAGAAACGTGCAAAGTCTGTAGCTTTAATCCATCGGGTCACGATCATTTCGCTTATCCACCACACTATAGACATTAGAGGCAAGACGTAATACATAAAGCAAACTGTTGAAAATTAAAAAAAATTGATTTGTATAAACGAGTCAACAAAATAAGACAAGTTAGTTTATGTTAAGAAATTAAATAGACGAGACAAAACAAATGTAATACAAGATAGTTACAAATGTTATAAAAAAAGACATAATATTAAACAATTACATAGACGAGACAATAAATATATGTAAGACAAGTTAGTTTCAAATGTTACAAAAGAATAAGACATAATACAAAATTAAATGGACGAGAGAAAAATATGTAAGACAAGTAGTTTCAAATTTCATGAAAGAATAATACGTAAAAAAATTAAATAGACGAGAAAAAAATATTTCAGGCATGTTAGTTTCAAATGTTTTAGAAGAACAAGACATATTACAAAATTAAAAATTACAAGAGTTAACAGCAATACCGAGATCAAGAAGAATATCACATGGTAACTACAATACTACTCTTTACTAACTAATCACTGAATTTCCTTTAACCCTAGATTGGTAACGCCCCCAAAAAAAACGTAAATGGTAACGCTTCGTCTGGGAGACTACTTTCTAAAAAAAATGGTATTACACAAAAGTTTTTTTTACAAAGAATTATTTTATTGCTCACAATACTTAAAGAAGGTGTTGAACTTACAATTTTTAACGTATTAGAGTCATTCAGCACATTCTCGGCAAACTTTTCCCTGGTGTTCTCCACACATCGCCCGGGAACATCGGTCACAGAAGTATGCTGTCATCCGTCGCTTTTTTGAAGGACAAAATCCGCAAATCTTGCGTCCTCTATTTTGATTTGGGGTGTTTGGAGTCACAGGAACTTCAACCTTAAGAATACTGGCAATTGTTTGTCTGAGGGGCCTGTTCAAGTTTGTTAACTGTAAACGGTGTTCCAACCACGGTTTGACCAGTTCACAGTGTATTGCTTTTGCAAATTGCCTTCTTGACAGTGGTTTTTCTCCTTTAGAGAGCTTGTTGTGGACGTAGATAATGTAGGAGTTGACCAACATAATATTTATCATTCCGTAAAACACGCAGAGTGGCCATCGCTGTTGAATTATATATAACTTATACATACAACTTACCATAAAATGTTTATTTTATAATCTGATTTATCCTGTAAAAGTAATATCAGCTGTACTATTTCTGTTGTTATAAAAGGAATTAATTCTTGTTTCTTTGCTAAATTGTTTAAACTTTTCTTTAAATAAATTAATGATTATTTCGTTGTGTAAATGGCTGTATTATTGAATATGGTTGCTAAAGTCCCTTAGCTTAAAATCCACTGCCATCATCAGGTTATCGAGCCCAGGACAAATCAAATTTAGGTAAAGGAAGTATTTATTGGAAAGTAGCTGGAATTATGGCTGAAGAGGATAAATACAAAATTCCTTTATTTGATGGGACGAATTTTAGCAACTGGAAATTCCGTATGAGAATACTGCTGGAAGAACATGGTCTAGAAGAGTGTATAGAAGAACCATACTACAACAAAATAACATTGGAAGAAAACGATCCGAAAAAGGAGAAAGAATCCAAAGAAAAGGAACTAGCTGATCTGAAGAAGAAGGACAGCAACTGTAAGAGCAAAATAATACAAAGAATTGCTGATTCACATCTGGAATATGTCAAGGATGCGGAAACATCATTCGATATGTGGAAATCGCTGAATGATACTTTTGAAAGGAAGGGAATTGCAAATCAGTTGTTGCTGAGGAAGGCACTTCTAACAATGAAGTTTAACTCGTCTACTGATAGCATGGAATCCCATTTCCTAAAGTTTGACAAACTTATAAGAGAATTAAGGTCGACTGGAGCAACCCTAGAGGAAACTGATGTGGTATGTCATCTACTGTTAACAATGCCAAGTGAGTACAATGTAGTAGTTACTGCTTTGGAAACTTTATCTTGTGACAAATTAACAGTAGGATTTGTTAAGAACCGTTTATTAGATGAAGAAACCAAAAGGAAATGTAATGTTCAGGGCAAAAGTAAAGAACTTAAGTCATCTGAAGTGTTTGTTGTTAAGGAAAGTAGGCCTAGATCGAATAATAGAAATTATCAATCTGAAGGTTCAACTAAAGATAAAAACCAAAGTCATTTTAACTTTAAATGTTACAATTGTGGTTTAGTTGGACACAAGCGCTCTGAATGTACTCGAAGGGTTCCACAGCGGGAAGGGAAGTTCAAGCCTTCTAAAGGGAACATTGCCGCTGCAGAACCGGAAAGAGTGGAAGAAGAGGAAACAGCCTTTATGGGGAACACAGTCGAGCAGATTGAAAGGTCTGTTGAATGGTGCTTAGATTCAGGGGCTACAGAACATATGGTAAGTGACTTGAGTTTACTAACTAACATTCAGATGTTGCATACTCCAATTAAAATTAAAGTTGCCAAAAATGGCGAGACTCTGGAGTCCAAACAATTTGGAGAAATACGTTGTAACACTTTAGTTGGGGAAAGAGAAATTAAAATTAAAATCAATGATGTTCTTTATGTTCCTGGTTTATCTATGAATCTCTTGTCAGTTTCTAAGCTAGATTCTAATAGTCTTAAAGTTACATTTGTAAGTGGAAAAGCAATAATATCTAAGAATAGTAAGGAAGTTGCTGTAGTTTGCAAGGTGAACAAGTTGTATAAGTTAGTAATGAACCATTATGAAATTTGTAATGTTTCTGGTAGTTCATATGAAAATATGGGGGAACTGTGGCACAAGCGGTTAGGCCACATTAGTAACAACGGATTGAAGAAGTTGCAAGGTTTGGTAGATGGAGTAAACTTGCCAAATAAAGTTGTACTTTCTGAAATTTGTCAAAGTTGTGTAGAGGGGAAACAAACCAGTCTCCCTCACAATCAAATAAGAACTCGAGCTAAGAGACCATTACAACTTGTTCATAGTGATATTTGTGGACCAATCAATCCACAATCGTATGATGGTAAGAAATATATGCTTACATTTATTGATGATTATACTCATTTCACTGCTGTTTACTGTCTGGAAGCAAAGTCTGAAGTATTTCATTACTTCAAATTGTACGAGGCAATGGCAACAACTCACTTCAATCTAAAAGTAAGTCGTTTTCGTTGTGATAACGGGTGTGAATTCATTTCGAATGAAATGAAGGAATATTTTGAAAAGCAGGGTATTCAATTTGAGTTTACGATTCGCTACACTCCACAGCAGAATGGAGTTGCTGAGCGAATGAACCGAACCATTTTGGACAAAGCTAGAAGTATGATTTTCGGTACATCATTGGACAAACGTTTTTGGGTGGATGCAGTGAAAACTGCGGTGTATCTGATTAACAGATCTCCTACTTCTGCTTTGGATAAAAAGGTAGAACTATGGTATGGGGAAAAACCAAATCTACAAAAACTGAGAGTTTTTGGTTGTGTAGCTCATCTTCATATACCTAATCAACTGATTAGAGGGAAGTTCGAAAAACGTTCAATGCGATGTATATTTATTGGCTATTGTGTGAATGGTTATAAATTTTGGTGTCCCGAGCAAAGGAAGGTTATTTTTGGTAGGGACGTGATTTTTGAGGAAACAAATTTTGTAATAAGGGAAGTGGAACAAGCTACGCATGATCCAGGATCGGAAGATGTAGATGAAGCTGATAAGGAAGAAGATGAAGATGAACTCAATGACAATGTAAGTACCAATGGTGAAGAGTTGAGGCGGAGCACCAGAAGTCATTTAAGACCCAAATACCTAGAAGACTATATCTGTCAAGCATTTCAGGCTGAATCGTACGTGGAAGAAGTACCCGAAACCTATTCTGAAATAGCAGACAGGGCAGACAGAGAATTCTGGTACGAAGCTATAAAGGAAGAGATGGACTCTTTAGTCAAGAATGACACATGGACACTAATGGAATTGCCTCCTAAAAAGAAAGCCATTGACTGTAAATGGGTTTTTAAAATAAAGAGAGACGAAAAGGGGGAAATAGAAAGGTATAAAGCTAGGCTTGTGGCAAAAGGTTGTTTGCAGAAAAAAGGATATGACTATAATGAAACCTATGCTCCTGTTGCAAGATACACAACTGTTAGAATACTTCTTGCAGTAATCAACAAAGAAGAACTACATGCTTATCAAATGGACGTAAAGAATGCATTTTTACATGGTTTCATAGAAGAGGAGATCTACATGAAACAGCCAGAAGGATTCGTGAAGAATTCAAACTTAGTATGCAAATTAAATCGTTCATTGTATGGCCTGAAACAAGCTCCGAGGTCATGGAATACAAGATTGCATGAGTTTCTAATGAAACAGGAGATGGTTCAATCTCAACATGATAAGTGTTTGTACATGAAGAATGAAGGAGATAGAAAGTTGTACATATTAGTTTATGTTGATGATTTGATTATCGCTGGAAATGATGAGTCGATGATCAGACAGATGAAGAAGATTCTTTCAAGTGAATTTAGTATGAAAGATCTTGGAGAACTATGTAATTTCTTGGGAATATAGATTGAAAGAAATTCAAATGGAATGTTTCTATCACAACCTGTGTATTTAACAAATGTTTTGAAGAGATTTGAAATGGAAAATTGTAAAGGTGTAAAAACTCCAATGGAATTGAAGTTTGAGTCAAATGGGTCAAAGGAAGTCATTATCGATCAGAAGCCATACAGAGAACTCATAGGTTGTTTAATGTACGTGATGCAAATAACAAGACCAGATTTGAGTTTCGCTGTGAACTACTTCAGTCGTTTTCAAAGCAATGCAACTGAAGATCATTGGAAAGGATTGAAACGCATTTTAAGGTACATCAAACAAACATTGAATGAAGGACTTTTCTATTCTAAGGAATCAAATGAGTGTTTGGTTGGGTTTGCAGACTCTGATTGGGCGAGTGATATTGACAGGAAATCAACTTCGGGTTATGTATTTCAAGTTTATGGATCAACTGTTAGGTGGGCCACAAAGAAACAAACTGTAGTGGCTTTATCGTCAACAGAAGCAGAATATGTTGCCCTTGCAACTGCTGTAACTGAAGTTGTTTGGTTGAAGAATGTTTTAAAGGACATGGACCTGCAAATAAGTGATCCAGTAATTATTTACGAAGACAATCAACCGTGTATACAACTTTTGGACAAAGTGGAGCACCGCAAGTTGAAACATGTTGATGTAAAGTATAAATTTGTTCAGGACTTACACAACAGGCATGTGATTAAAGTGAAATACATACCGACACAGAAGCAACGAGCTGATATATTTACCAAGAGTTTGCCTTTGTTAAGTTATGAGAAGCTGAAAAAATGTTTGGGTGTTTTTGCTCTTGAATCAGGAAGATAAAATCAAAAAACATTTTATGTTAATTTGAGGCGGAGTGTTGAATTATATATAACTTATACATACAACTTACCATAAAATGTTTATTTTATAATCTGATTTATCCTGTAAAAGTAATATCAGCTGTACTATTTCTGTTGTTATAAAAGGAATTAATTCTTGTTTCTTTGCTAAATTGTTTAAACTTTTCTTTAAATAAATTAATGATTATTTCGTTGTGTAAATGGCAGTATTATTGAATATGGTTGCTAAAGTCCCTTAGCTTAAAATCCACTGCCATCATCAATCGCCTTGTCTTTCTGCTGGCCGACATCTGACCACACATCTGATCGAGTGAATCTACAGCTCCCTTTGTAGTGTTATAACATTCAATAATATCGGGTTTGTTGCTCTGATCATTGATTGTTGGGTCACTGTGTGTTGTGGAGAGTAAAAGGACAACCCTCTTGCTTTTAGTTTTGTACGAAACCATTGTCTTGTGACCGTCGAAACAAAACATTGACGAACCTATCGGTCTGGTTCCTGGATCCTTCATCTCCGGAGGAATCTCTGGCTTGTCACGGCGCAGTGTTCCGACTAAAGTCAAATTCATTGGACTTGCTAACATTTCTTTGGCCAAAGGTACTGATGTAAACCAATTATCGAGAGTTACATTGCGATTTGATCCATATATCGGTGCAGTCAGTTCCTTGACAAAAAACATTGCTTGAGGAACATCTCTTGGAGTTGTACCCTTCCCTAGGTAAGGGAGAGCATTGTACATATACTTGGTTCCTGTATCACAAAGCATGACTATTTTTAAGCCATATTTTGAGGGCTTATTTGGCATGTACATTCTGAATTTACATCGCCCTCTGAACGCGAGAAGCTGTTCGTCGATCGTAGTATAAGAACCCAGCTTGTAGTTGTCTTTACAGGATTGTATAAAAAGGTCCCATATTTGCCTAATTGGCGCGAACCGGTCTTCTTTTGTCCTTTCTCCTCTTGTTTCCACCGCATCAAAACGAAGGCTATTCAACAGAAATAAAAATCGCTTGGCACTCATTACTGCCTTGTACCTTTCTCCACAAAATTCACTATTGAACAGCTCTTCAGTGTTCAAGTGATTGTCCTTTTGGGCAGCTGTCAAAATAAGTATGCCGAGAAATGCATCAAATTCCTCATGGACTGTTTGTGAAACTGTTGAAGTTATTCCTGAGTAGTTTTTTTGCTGTCTTAGGATGGATTCATTGGTATGTTTGATAACAACATTCTTCATCGCTTCATTAAAAAATAAAGAAAAACATTCTAAAGGAGTTACCTTATTTTTGGCATCACCTTGAGGCCCTTGACGAATGTGGACAATGTTTCTAGCTGCTGTTCTGGTATGGTGTTGAGGTGGTTTATTCCTCCAAGTTTTACCATTTTTCCCTTTCATTACTTCAGTGGCACAGATAACATGATTTGGATGAGTTGATTCAGCAAGGTACACTGGGCGACTATCATTCACAGCTTGAGGAGTTGGAAGTTCCCTAGCATACGTATTTATCACATGTTCAATAGTTGCTGAAACTGTGTCTTCGTCAACCTCTTCCATATTTTCGACTGGATTTAGCAATACCTCATTTATAACAGGTGGCACGGTCCCTTTATCCTGGTTGGCAGTATCAGATGAAGGTAAAAAATGAGTAGCACTTGTAGTCGCACCATTATCATTTATAACAGGTGGCACGGTCCCTTTATCCTGGTTGGCAATGTCAGATGAAGGTGAAAACTGAGTAGCACTTGTAGTCGCACCGTTCTGGGTAACGATGTTAGATGTAAAGGAACTGGAACAATGACTTTCAATAACATGGTCAATAGTTTTGTTGATTAATTCATTACTTCCCAGACGAATATTCGGACGTTTTAGGTCTTCTGCATCATCAGAATCTTCATCACTATCAGGTTCATAGGTCGGGTCAGCATCGGTGTCATCAGCTGAATCTTCCATTCCCGAAAAATATGGTTTATCATTAGCATCTTCAGAAAGAACACTTTCGGCATCTGAAAAATCCTCTTCGAGATATCGCTCAATGTCTTTTTGCCTCTTCATTTCATTAGGATCCATTTTTAATAAAAAAAACTACTTATTAGTATTTGAAACTGTAACGATAAACACGAAAACTTACTGTAAAAAATATTATAAAAAGCAATGGTTTATTACACTAACACTACACACAACAGAATCAAAAAAATAACGGTAACGGTAACGCTTCGACTGTCAGACTACGCCGTGCAAACGTAAAAATAACGTAAACGGTAACGCTTCGTCTCTCAGACTACTCGCCCACGCACAGACTGTAATATGAGCCGTAGCGCGTAACCCCTCCTCGCGGACCGCCGGGTGGGGGCGAACTGAGTTGGCAAGAGCGGAGAAGTAAAACAAATGGACGGTTTGCGCGCGAAATTCAAAAATGTGTTTTGCGTAGTCTGTGAGACGACGCCTTACCAATCTAGGGTTAAAGGAGACTAGGCATTAGGAACCTTTCACAGGGGGCTTAGTTGGTGTTAACAAAGGTCACGCAACCTCTCCTAGCAAATAAAGGTTCATCCAATGTAATAACTATGTCCTGAAGGGGCACAAAGTCAATGTCATCATTAGTGGATCATACAAATTTGTCACCTTTCTTAGAAACATACTTTACAGATGTTTTTCTCTTTTCATTTAATGACACAATTTGGCGAACATAATTTTCCACACCATTTACTTAGGTATGGAACCACCCCCCCCCCGATTTCGAAATTTTCTGGAAGTTGTGGATTTTCACAGCACTGTTCTAAATTAAAATGATTGTTCACATTTTCTTCTACGGGTTGCTCTTCTTCCCTTCCGTCTTCAGTTTTGGTTTTTTCACAGTGTTTTTATTCATTCCTTGGAGCTTTCTTTTGAATTGATTTTCTGCCTTTTCTTTCTTGATTTTCACTTACTCTTCTCTTGGAAATTTTCTTTCAGCTACCGCCGATTTTGTTCTTCTTCTTCAATTTTTTTGTGGTACTCCTCCCAAAATTTAGATGTCACAACTAGTGACTAGTGGGTTTGTATTTTTTCCTTTTTACATTGTTGGGCTTTGATTTTTTTCGGCCACAAAAGCAATCTTTAAATGGAGATGTTAAATCTTTTGAAGGATGGTTTGGTCCTGACAATGGCGATGTTGTTTCCGGTGTCAAGGCAGGTAGAGATGTAATGGCAAACAGTCTGAAGAATCGTCTGTTCCACGCGTGGGAGTTCCTAATTCAACAACAATTTTCGGAGAGGGCGTAGAAAAGATGGCTGAAGGCTGCACGTCATTTTGCGTGAAAATAATAAAGGGGTATCCCATGAGCAGCTGGGTTGGTGAAATTCAAAGGCCGGGTGGAGGTTGTCATCGGAAAATTAAAAAGTTTTTGGGGGAGAGTCCGTAGTGTCGGTGGGTACTGTTATGAGAATGGTCCCTTCATCTTTGAGGAATGTCCCACCTTCGAAAGGCTCCATTTCCAACACTACACGGCGTCAGCGCGCTCAACGTCGACGTCGACATGCATAGCGATATATTCAAATGTAAGGTGGGCACTGATGCTTATTGACGCGTCAACAATCAGCGCGAGCAGCGTAGGAAACAGTCACCATTGTTCGCTTCACATTTTACTTAAGCGCAATGACGCTGACGTCGACGCTGACGCAACGACGCTGACGTCGACGTCAAGAACGTTGGCGCTTGACGCCATGTTGGAAAGGGAGCCTGAACAAATTGACCTGTTAGGCCTAGTTCACACACATCGACTTCGCGCCGTGCGCTGTGTACGGCACGACGTCGTGGAAATTCAGTTGCATTGGGGTAAAATGTAAGTGTTCACACGCCTCGACCACGGCGGCCGTGGACATCACGGCGTTATTCAAACGACGACGCGGCGACGAGTCGATCACGGCCTGTTGGTTACAATGGCGCTATTTGAGCGCGTTCATACAGATCGACGTGGCGTCGTCCTGACTCGGTTTTGCGCATGCGAAACGAGATCTAGTCCAGTAGAAATCCCTTTAATCCCAGAGTTTACTTGTTGTTTGGAGAGGAGACACTTAAAATGACTCACAAGAGGAAGAGAATAATTTAGATGTGGTTGATTTAATTACTCTAATTGAAGAACAAAACAATGGATATCAAAACAATCGCTCTAATCATAAAAAATTAATATTACATTCTATTATTCTGAAGGAGTTAAATCAATCCTCTGTTATTGAGAACTATTTCGATGGTTAAACTTCATTGGCTGTCCTGTATCCCGGCGTTTATAGCGTTTATTATGTTTCAACAGAAAAAATGGAACAGTAGGCAAATTAAGTAAAGCTAAACAGACAATAAATTGGCAATTTCTTGATTTCTGATTTTTTTGATTTTTGATTTTTTTTGATTTTTTTTATTTCTTATTTGCCTCCCACAGCCTTCGATTTTTCGCTATGCATAATTTTTACCACTTAAAGGATGAAACATTTTACTGAATACAACTATATTTACCGTAACAAATGAATATTTTAACACGAACGCCAGCAGAGAGGGCTCCACGATTAGCAACTTGCTGATTCTATGTACATATGTGTAACCTGAATTCACATGTAAGAATGCCCAACGTATCTAAGTGTAACAGCCAATCTCTCCACTGGTGGCATTGCATCCCTCATTTTCGTGTTCTGTTTTGTCAAACCTAATTGCACTTTAGTAAGCAGTTCGTGAAATGATCCAATTGACATACTGAAGTAATTGAAAAATTTGTTATCATCACTTCTCACTAAAAAGAGTGATAAAAGCGCCTGCTACAGGTCTTTGAACATTCAAAGGATGAATCCATCTAAGCGTTTGAATCATTTCGGCGTTTCTTGCTTTGTGAGTATAGCAAATATAGGCAGAGCATCTTTGTCCTGGCATCCATCTTGACAGACTGAAGAAGTCCCTCCCCTAGGGTACCGACGGCGAGAGGCCACGGCACGGCGCGAGTCGTCTCGCACCAGCGCAGGTCGTGGAATGCACAACGTCGTGCCGTACACGGCGCACGCCGCGAAGTCGATATGTGTGAACTAGGCCTTCTTCTTCTCGAAAGTATTATGTTTTTATTTATAATTGTAATTATTAACAGCTTTGTACTTTTTTTGTAAACTATTCTCAGGGTAAGTTCTTTGCCATCGGCAGCGATTCACAAATATAGGCTGGGTTTGATATAATGCCCTCTCTCAGAAAAGGCCGCAGCATCAGTTAAGATGCAAGAGCTAGTACCTTTTTTATTTGTAATGTTAGTGTCTCTATGTGTGTGTTGTTAAGCCGCAGCATCAAACCAGATGGAAAAGCAGTATGCCGAACGTGTGGTATTAAGAGGAGGTTAAAGACAATTCGGTGTCGCCCTCGCGGTCGAGAATCGTACTAAAATTACTCCGCGATAATAATCGGAAAAGTAGTATGACGTAGTAAATAACCAGTTTTTCTAAAATTATGGTCTCAACTAGCATATAAAGTACTCTTTTCCACTTCTAAGTCCAAAATATAGTTACAGAGGCTGATATAATATCGTTGCTCGTTTATATAAATGTTTAAACAGGAATTAATGTAGTTAATATTCCTCCGTGGCGTCGGTGATCATCGCGTGTAAACGTTCACGCGGTCGCATTTTCCGGCGGTATATTTAGATGTAGAGAATATTATTTTATTGCACCTTGAAGACAAATAAATTCAACACTAGGTTCGTGAAGTACATTTTTCATTTTCTTTTTACATTCCGAGTTATTTTAGCTCAAAATATCAACTAGCTAAAACCCACTATTTGAACTCCAACGCCAATTACTCTTGTATTTGTTATGATATCGGAAAAATAAAAAATTAATATCGAAAGGAATTTATTTCTTTTCATTTAAAAAAAAAATAACATCGGGGCATGGTTTTGCGCGATGTTGTAAACCGCGAAAATCATGAAAACGCCCTTGTGTGCGGGGACGCATTCTGACTAAGGTTTTCGATCGAAAATACAAAAAATTACGTATCAAATTAAAGAGGAGAAAACACCCTACAAAATATTACCATTTGGTTCCATGATTCTAAGAACTGTAAATGAGTAATTACACCTCAAGTTCAGCCGATGATTTTTAAGTGATTGTTAATAAAGTAAATTCGACTATGCAAATTCAGAGGCTGATTACTCTTATATGTTTCGTATAATCGTAATTGAAGTGGTACTGTTTTGTAGAATTTGCTCTCCTCTTCAATTTGATATATTTCGTCTTGATTTTCGTTCGAAAATTATAGTCGACAAGCGTTCCCAAACACAAGGGTGTTGTCATGATTTTTGGCGGGTTACATCATCGCACGAAACCATATCCTTACGTTATTTCTCAACGTACGACGATAAGCTACGTATCAATACACCCGTTGCAGCAGACCTGCATCTCCAGCGAATTTCCATAAAACAAAATTTAATTATTATGCCTTAAGCATAGCAACGATTGTGCGAGTTATAAACTTCAGCCTTGTTCTCGTACAGTAAGTCATAGGAACGTCCGCATAATTAGACCAGTTCATAAATTGTAAACACCAGGCAAAATTGTGGCCCGGATCCCACGTTAAAATGTAGGCCCCTTAATTGAAATTGGCTGTTGGGCTATTAATTAACAGTCCTGTCTAAGGAACATGTTGGCCTTTGTCAGTAACAATACTACAAGATCGCGCCAAAATCATCCTTCATTCATCTGTCATTCATACTTACCTGGGTAGGTCGCCATTTCAAGCCATGTATAATGTGTAATATTTAAAGTATATATAGCCTATGATATGCTAATTCATTTTTGACCTACTTCTATCCCTTTTTAGGATGGCTTAAAATGTAAAATCCTAACATTCTTCGTATTCAAGGGGAAAAAGAACTTTCGAGTTGTAACGTTAAAGTCTGGTAAAATATTTTTAAAGTATGATAAATTACTTCAATATTAATCAATTGTGCTGTCATTAAGTGATGGGAATTTCGTTTTTTTTAAGTTTAACAAGGTATATTTCAGTTTATTCTTTGCCCTCTGGCAGCCTGCCTGCCTACTGTCTTTTAATGTGTCAATTTGTAAAAATAACTTAACCTCTAAAATGCAAAACAATGAACTCCACTTAAGTACTTACTAATTATGACTATTTAACGAAATAAACGCCTATATTAACCAAAATCTCAATCCATTTTTGGTTGTTATTTGTGTTCTATTTCCGTTGGAGCTTTAAATAGTGTAATTAGTGTTGGTGGATGTTTGTGGTAAAACTTAAAAGGCTGCCTACTGTCTGTCAAGCTGATGAAGAATGCATTTTTTTATATATTTAGTAGTATTTTGACATTATCAGTGACATAATGCGCATGAACGTTGGTTTGTAATACTTTATTTAACTGAGCCAACATAGTAATAAAGCCAACATAGTAATATCATGTAGTGGGCAGTGGGTATGGCTTAGGCCACACAATGTTTCAAAATAACTAATTAGATATCGGAAAATGTTGAATCTTTCACATAATGTTTAAAAATATATAAGCTATTTTGGTTCTAATAATCAGATTCTCACTCCCATTTCATGGAAGGATTAAGTTACAAATCAACTGTTATGCCATCAGGCCTATGAACTTGGTGCATTATATCTTGAGCCATGGTCTACTCTATTGCGGGAGCTGTAAGGTGATGTTTATTGTAAATAATATGGGGCAATAAACAATGTAGGCTATAAACAAATTTCAACTAAATCTCATGTCGTTAATTTGCAAACAGACTTAAAGTGACAGCTGTGGTGTCCCGATGACTTGCATTAGAGGTCTGGCAGCACTAGTAAATGGCATGATTGCACCTAATGATTCGAAAGCCATTTTCTTCATGATATCAGGAAAAAAGAAAGAAGTGTGCAGTCAGCCGGTGTGATGTAGGCCTAGTTGGGCTCACGCAACTAGCGCTTATGACAACTTGTCCTACATTATATAACAGTTAAAAAATTACGATCAAAATATTTTTACGGTCTCAAATCTGTTGTAATACTGCTAGGCCCGCCAATTTCGTGAGCCCTACCACGTCATACATACCAGCTAACTATGCACACACTTTACTTTTTTTCTTTAAATCATGCATTTTCTTTACTTTAAAACAGATGACTTTATTTAAAACCAGTTTCCCAGTTTTACGGGTGTGACCTTATTACTTGAGATGGCCACGAATATATCAACAACTACCACATTGACTAATTTAGGCCTAGCTGAAAAGTTTAAACATCAACTTGTCTTGTCTTTGAACAAGTCGATTGGTCACCGCTAAAACATCTGCTAGTTTGGTCGTTCAAACTAGTAAGTAGATTAGGTTTTAATAAACCCAGTAGGTGATAGTACAGCTGGTGACTTCTAAGCTGGCACTTGACCGATCGATACTCAGTCGATACTAGCCTAATTAAAAAACATAATGTTCCGTCAAGCGGGTTGCGGCAACGTCCTCGCGACCCGCGTGAAGGCATTCGTCAGCGGAAATGTTTGCAGACTGGTCTTTTTCTTATACCTCTACCACTCTCCACTCACCCCCGCGCCTATACTGCCCGCGTGAGGCCCAAGTGCCAGCTTAGAAGTCACCAGCTGTATCCGTTGGCGATAGTATGAAAAAATGGCTGCCATTTTAAACAAATTGAGATGCAGTATACTAGTGCAAACTCAAAAATCATTGAGACTACAAATTTTCTCCGAGTTCCATGTAGTTTGACTAAAACTAAAACAGCTCAAGTCATTTAGGACATTCTTGAATTAATTCGTCAAACCTTTGTATTCATTTTATCACTGACTGTCAAATATTACTTGTTTATTTAAGTTGTCATGTTTTGTTTTGAGAGAAACTGATGAGCTGCACAGCTGTGATATCTGAGCAAGACTCTCAGCCAGACTACTGTTTTGACTTAAAGAATTCTGAAGCAAGGCAAGGCCCCACTGAAAAAACAGGCCATGCTGCAGCGATCCCAGCGCTGCGCCACGTCACACAAGTAGGCAGGGAATTAACATCTTATGTTTACATTTTTTTATTGCTAAATGTCATATATCCCTTGTTTGTTTATGGTTTTTCTGTTTACATTTAAAAATATTACTTGTTTATTACGTTTTCTTGTTTTCATTTAAAAGTAACTGATGAGCAGCACAGCTGTGTGAGTCCTGAGCCAGACTTTCAGACCGCCTACTTGTTTGACGTCATAAATCCCACAGCATCGCCTATATTTGTAGTGTGTCCTTGAGCAAGGCCTGTTCTTTTAGTGAGCAAGACATAAAAACATAATGTTCCGTCAAGCGGGTTGCGGCAACGTCCTCGCAACCCGCGTGAAGGCATTCGTCAGCGGAAATGTTTGCAGACCTAAACCTAATGATTCTTATCTAATTTAATCATTCTCCGAAACATTGTAACCTGTACGCTTGGATATCGAATTGCAGAGGTCCATAGGGTAAACTTTGACATGTGAAGATAGGGCCTAACCCAAATTTAATTTGATTCAGCCTATAAACTGATCTTCGTGTGATAGAGGTAATTTTAGGGTCTTCAACTTTCTGAGATAATCTATAATCGTATGATAATTTAGGATTACATTAAATGAATTTACATTAAATAATTTTCATTAAAGTAATTCAAATTCATATTTGAGATAAATTAATACCTGAGGGAAATTGATGTATAAGCCTCACCTCGTTACTCGCACCGATTAACGATTATTAGGCCGATTACTAGGGCTCGGTGCGCTCGTTACTAGCGCTTAGGACGATTTCAAAACAAACCAGTTAATACAACTCAATCAAATTATTTTGTATGGTCTTAGTTCTGCAGTCAAACCGCGAGATCCGCTAGTTTCTTGAGCCCAACTACGTCATACGCTTGAACCAGCAACCTTCAGGCTATGAGGTGAGCAGTGAACAGTTTGTCCTCTCGGCTCTCTGGTCAGTTTGAGTTGTCAAGATTTTTTTTTCTAGACGAGGGCCAGGCTTCGAAGTTTTCATGGACATGCACTGCAGCTTAATTAGCTATACACCCTCAAGGTTACGGCATTATCCCGTAGCAAATTGCCATTGGTGATTGGTGGGTTTTTTTTGTATTTTGTGTCTTTCTACGCCAGTGGCGTTTTTTAACGTTTTGATCGGGAACGGTCCAAACCCAGGTCTTGTTACTATCTAATGGCGACCTTTTGTTAGATAGCATCATTAATTCAAGGCCCAATGACAAATGGCAACTGGACCCAGTTTCGATCCTGTCAGGAATCGAACCGGCGATCCCCAGGTTATGAGGTGAGCGCTTTATCCGCTCAACTATCCAATCAGTTTTGAACGCGGATCTTGGGAGCCGAAGTCCCATGTTCTACTTCTACGCCAGGCCGCTCCTAAGTTGTAAGGATGAGCTGATTCCCAATTGTTGAGAACAGTAAACTCGCGCACCATTCGACTTGTTTAACTGTTTACTCTGGAGGAATTAATTGACTGTTGCGTACTAACTTGCCTTCCTTCTAATACTCCTACTCTACAAACCTAAACCAATGTTAAAATAATTCGAGAACCGATTTGGTGAGAGTTGATTGTATAATCGAGGATCATTTTCACCAAAATGTTCTTTTTAATAAAAAAAATTAATTATAGGTTTGTAAAGAAAATCCCAAGATGTTTAACAGAACAGCAGGGATGATGGGGTTATCCCTGCCATTTACAGCCAGCCGGCATTTTTTCTTTTAATTTAAATCTTGGACTGGGCCACTGCAAGTATAGTATAAGGGTGAAATGTAACATCCAAAGCTCAGGTTACATTTAGTTTGATTTCATGTAAAATTGCCAATATTTTTTAAAATTCATTTAAAGTATTACCAAGCAAAATGTTGTTTTCAATTTTTGTAGCTGGTTTTAAACTATATAATAATATTATATTTACACCTATTCTTTTTATTTACTTTTAAAGAAACTGAATTTTTGATATAGTATGTGCATTCTGCAAAATCTTGATCAATGAACTTTTAACTATTCAAAATAAACACACATGGAATATTCATCACCTGAAAATTTAATCATATGTTCAGAATTGTATTTTAAAAATCTCTTAAATCAGGGTAGCTGTACTTTTGGAGGGAAAATTAAAAATAATATTGGACAGCGTACTGTGTTTAGCACACCCAATATCTAAGCAACGGATTGACGTAGTATAATAATTCAAGATGCTAAATTGATTGTTTTTTTAAGCTGAATTCAATTTTAACAATTAAATTTTAATAAAATCAGTAAAAATGTGTTAAATCTTGAAAATAAATTTTATTTCGTGAAAAAAACCTTCTTAAAGTAAACCTATCTTGCTGGTTTTCGAACTCGAAGTCATGAATGACGCTTTACACATTTGTTCCAAATTTCATCAAGATCGGACATTTTTTACAAAAGTTATCGCGCCTACGGACAGGTATATATATATATATGAAAATGAACGAACGGTGCTTTTAGGGTCTAGGGACCTCAAAATGAAAAGTTACGGTGGTCCCGCGCTTAAGTCTCACCGTGCCGCCTACGGTAATAGCTACTTCCCTATAGGGGGAAATTCGCTAAAATGAAAAGAATTAAATTCCTCACAATAAGCATTTATTATTTATCCGATATCATAACAAATACAAGAATAATTGGTGTTAGAGTTCAAATAGTGGGTTTTAGCTAGTTGATTTATTGAGCTAAAATAACTCAGAATGTAAAAAGAAAATCAAAAATGTACTTCATGAACCTAGAGTTGACTTTATTTGTCTTCAAGGTGCAGTAAAATTATCTTCTCTAAATTAAAACATATCGCCAAAAATGCGACCGCGTGAACGTTTACACGCGCGATCGCCGACCCCGCGGAGGAATATTTACTACATTCATTACTGTTTGAGCATTTATACAAGTGAGCGACGACATTATATCAGCCTCTGAAGCTTTATTTTGGACTTGAAGGTGGAAAAGAGTACTTTATATGCTAGTTTAAGACCATAATTTTAGAATATCTGGTTATTTACAACGTCACACTACTTTTTCCGATTATTATCGCGGAGTAATTTTAGTACGTATCTTGACCGCGAGGGCGACACCGAATTGCCTTTAGCCTCCTCTTAAGGAGGTATGAACAGCTAAAGTAACAGTTTTCCCCATTTAAAATGCATTGGGAATTTGTTGGTAGTCTGTATATCGAAAACGGTTGGGTTTAATAAAAGATACAAAAGAATAAAAGTGCCTAAAAATGTTAGTTTAGTTGACGTTTAATCATAAAATATTTTTAGTCGAGATTTAATCGTGGAAATGTGTTACTTTGAATATGATTTTACTCCATAAGAAGTACATGGGATGGCACAGTTGAATGGACACAATGCATTTTAAATTGGGAAAAATCAAACTTCAACTGCTCATATCTGCTGAACCATTGAGTTTAGGAAAAAATTAAAAAGATTAATAAGTTCCTAAAATTAAGCGTAAAATCCAAAAACGCCCTAAAATATAGGGTGTTCCATAAGAAAAATCAAAGTTGTCCGCCATATTGGAAAATGGCGGCCATATTTTTAAATTTCTAAGTGACTCCAAAAAGCAGCATTAAAAATTAAGGGAAGTGCCCCATAAGAAGTTCTTTGTCAGATTTACAATAAAAAAGTTAGCTATTGGTTCACTTTAGGTGAGACACCCGGTATATATATATACTCTTTTCTGCATGTACATGTATACAGGAATTGCATGTTTTTGATTGCATGTGTACATCCTATGCATAGGGTTGTGTATGTTTAATTATGGTTTATGTTTATTATGAAATAGTTTATAATTTTGTTTTATTACACATACTTATTATACTTCATGTTAAATATAGATGGTAGAAAGTGACATGCAGTCTCACTTAAATAGCAAACCGCTAAGTATTTTTACCATAACTGCTGATCCCATTGTCATCCCACTTTGAAATTTTCAACATATGTTGTCCACATTGCAATGAAAATATATGTAATTTTCAAAATTTTCAAAAAACACTATCTCAAAAAAATTTTGAAATCATTTTTTGAAATTTTTGAAAAAAGATTTTTTAATTAAAATTGGTCAAGTGTGGCATCATATGAAAGCCCTTGAAATCCTTACATTAGGCTCATTATTATATTAGCTCATTTTAGGTTTGAGCGCACATCAAAAACAGTGAAAATTCCGATTAAAAAAAAACAGCAAAAAAAGTATAAGAGGTAGAATTTTTTAAAATTATTTTTGAATTTTGCACCCAAAAGAACAAGTAAAGTTTCATCGAAATCTAGGATGGTCGGATTGAGTGCCTTGTTGGTTTTACATGGAATGACCCCAGATTTTGGGTCAGCCAAAACGGGACGCTGACCTCCAGGGGTGTGGGGGGTATGGAATATCACCCACAAAGAGAGGGGGGTCCGGGGGTCCACCCCCGGAAAATATTGAAAAATTAGGAGCATTTTGGTGCTTTTTTAGACTCTTTCAGATGGAAAATATGTGCTAGACTCTAGTTCATTTTTATCATTAGGCCTAATTTCAAGTTTCTAGGAAACTACAAAAGAACCGAAAAAGTTTATTTAAGAGTATTTTACGTTAAAACGTATTTCCACACCCCCCTAAAGAGAGGGGGGTCCGAGGGTTCCTCCTCGGAAAACTTTGAATAATTAGAAGCATTTTGGTGGATTTGTAGACACTTTCAGTTTGAAAATATGTGCTAGACTCTAATTCGTTTTTACCATTAATTTTAAGTTATTAGGAAACTACAAACGTACCGAAACATTTTTTTAAGAGAATTTTACATTAAAACGCATTTCCATACCTCCCACAAAGAGAGAGGGGTGCGGGGTCCTCCCTCGGAAAATTTTGAAAAATAAGGAGCTTTCTGGTGGGGGCACAGATTGAAAATATGTGCTGTACTCTAGAACACCTTAACCATTAATTGAAGTTACTTGGCAACTGCAAAAGAACCGGAAAATGTATTTTCCGATAACGGACAGCTGGCGCAAGCAAGTACCTTTGTTTTGTTTCTAAACTGTTAGTGTCACTAATTGAGGGTGTTGTTCGACCGCAGCATCAATTAAGATGCAAGAGCAATATGTCGAATGTGTAGCGTTAAGGTCGCATCTCCAGTGGACAGCTGGCGCAGGCAAAGTACCTTTGTTTTGTTTGTGTACTAATGTGAAATTTACTTACCAGATTCACCCAACCTTTTATGTATTTAAATCGAATAAATAAGGAGAGAGGGATATTTTAATTTACTGACCTTTATTTATTTGTTTTACATTAGGGACAATCCTAATTTAGCGGGTGACACTAGTCACCACCAACAAAAACCTAGGATGCAGAGCAGAATGCCCTCAAGGAGGACCGCAGCATCAAAAGTGTTTAACGCCTCTGAAAAACCCGTCCAGTCGCGTCCAGTTGTATGACTGTGGAGGGGTTTCCTCCACTTCTTCTGTATGAGTGCCTACACTCTTGTGTGTTTTTACTCATGGTAAAGTGCGGGTCTAATGCCCTAGTGGACTAGCCACTTGTCAGTATTGTTGATGCGTGTTCTTCTTCAGTTTGGTCTCCGGAGTTGTGGGACCTCCTGGTCCAAAAGCTGACGGATATGTTCCCAAGGTGAAGTTGTTGATGCCTCTTCGAACGTAGCAGTCAGCCGATCGATGAAGGTTTTGATGGTGGGGATGCCGGTTGAGTCTCGGATGACTGAGTTCCTGACGAACCAAGGTGACTTTGAAGCTCGGCGAAGCGAGGTGTTCTGAATGGAGAGGATTTTCTTCCTAGCAGTCTGGCATGTCAGGTGGAACCAAGCTGGGGCTGGGTAAGTGAGGAGGGGACGAAGAAGGGCCGTGTAGAGATTTACTTTCGTGCGAGGCGTCAACTTCGTTGAGCGGAGCAGAGGGCCGATGGAAGCCAGTCCCTTCTTGGCAGTGGCACAGAGGCGGTCGATGTGGGGCGTCAGTGTGAGACGTTTGTCCAACAGGACTCCAAGGTACTTCACCCTAGTTTTCCAAGGTATATTGACACCGTTCAGCATCAGGTGTCGGTTGTCTGCCTGCTTTATTGACCTTGTGAAGGTGATTGCTTCGCATTTGTCAGCGTTGACTTTTACTCTCCATTTGGATAGCCAAGGTAAAAGTAGATCCAGTTGCCGCTGTATGTAAACGCGGGTCATCCTGAGGTTGGCTGAGGTGGCGGAGAAGAGGGCGTCGTCCGCGTAGAGAGAGAGCTGGACCATAGGAGCAACAGGAATGTCATTGGTATACCACAGGTACAGTATCGGGCCGAGTACTGATCCGTGTGGCACTCCGGACAAGATTGGGCGAGAGGATGAAGTAGCGCGCCCGACGCTGATGGAGAAGGTTTGGTGGCTGAGGTAACTCTTCAACAGTTTCCATAGGCTGGCAGAGAGCGGGGACGAAGCCAGCTTGTACAGAAGTCCCTCGTGTCATACTCTGTCGAAGGCCTTGCTGAAATCGATGAGTACCGAGGTAGCGTGATGTTTTCTTCCCACCGCGCCAGAGACTAGGTTCAGGACCCTGCGAAGCTTTAGAGTGGTGGAATGACCTCTTCTGAATCCGAATTGTTCCGTCCTGATGGAGTTGAAAAATTCCTCAGGGAACCTGGCCAGGACTATCCTTTCGAACATTTTGGATATCACAGGTAGGAGAGAGATTGGCCTGTGGTTTTCAGGGAACAGCTGGTCCTTTCCAGGCTTTGGTACCATAATGACCTTCGCGTGTTTCCAGCTAGACGGGAAGTGCGATAAGCGGAGGCACGAGTTGAAGAGACAGGTCATGATGACAATAACCCAGGCCGGTAGATTTTTCATCGCAGGCGTACCCAGGGAGTCAGCATCAGGAGCCTTCTTCGGCCGAAGTCGACTGATAAGCCCCTTAACTTCAACCGTGGACACAGTGGGAAATCGTTCGTCTTCATCAACTGGGGCGTATCGTCCAAGAAGTCGTCGACCAACTCGCACGTTTCATCGTCATAGACGTCTGCGTGGGGGAGAATTGGTCCTCCATCGTATCCGCGAAGGCCTCAGCCCGGTCTTCGGGGAAGTAGACCAGGCCTTGTTGTCCGTGGAGAGGTCTTTTGGCCTTTTTCTCGCCTCTGAGGGCCTTTGCGACTTTCCAGATGCCGATGTGGGAATCCGCTTGAGCCTCCACAAAGTCGTCCCACTGTTCTGCCTGGTGTTCTGCCAGGAGTCGGGAACATGTCCTCGCCTGTCGGTTGAAGAGTCGTTTTGCTTGGGGGCAACGTGTCTGTTGGAAATCCTTGCGGAGGCGTCGGCGCAGGCGGATCTCTTCTCTTAGCCACAAGGGAAGTGGAGGCGGGGCCATCGGAGCGACTGTGGTAGAGGAGGCAGTCACCGCTTCTTGAAGGAGGTTCGTCAGCGTTTGAACCTGTCGTCGAGTTCCTCGGTGGTTTCAGCTGGAGGTGGGGATGGGCGCGCTCTGTCTGCAAGGAAGTTGGCGTATCGTGTCCAGTTTACCCTCGTACGTCGGGTAGGTGGGTAGTCAGGAACTCCGTCCGTGAAGTCGAAAATCACCGGGATGTGGTCCGAAGAGAGATCAGGAACTGTGTAGACGTTGACGAACCCATTGAGGGAGCAGGCCAAGCCAATGTCCAAGATGTCTGGGCGAAGGCCCACGTGGTGGTAGTGGGATCAACAGGAGCTAGAACATCGACGTGGCGGTGTGCGTCAAGGTATCTTTTGAGGTCTATTCCAGTGGTGTTCCTTTTCCTCGATCCCTAGTCTCGATGTTTGGCGTTTAGGTCACCAGCCAGTAGTGAGGGTCTTCCGGGTTGGAGGTCAAGAAGTGGGGGGATCGCCGTCAAGAAGTCGGCGATCTAGTCTTCTGTTTGGAGGGTTGTAGGCGGATGACACTTGCAGTTCTTCTCCGCCATGTTGTGTAGCGATCGTGGTGATCTCGATGCCAGGTTGGGGGTTGCGAAGTACAACTCGATGGGTCACACGTCGATGGACGAAGATCGCCGTGCCTCCGCTGCGGATTGGCTGTTGTAGTCTGTCGGTTCTGTAGAGTTGGTAGTTCCGGATGTATAAGTGGTCCGTAGAGTGTAGGTGGGTCTCTTGTATCAACGCGATGTCTACGTTCATGTCGGTCAGCAGTTGGGTCAATTCTTGTTTCTTGACAGGCAGCCCGTCGGCGTTCCAGGTTAGTATTCGTAGTTTAACCACGGTGCTGTTTGGCAACCGCCTCCGCCAGACGCGTCACTGTCGCTAGCATACTCTGCAGCGAGCATACTCTGCAGTTGGGTGATCTCCGCCAGGTGCGGTGTTCCCTGTGTGGATGTTTCACGCTGGGCTGGGCTGCTGAGCTGCTGGGCAGGGCTGCTGGGCTGCTGGGCTGCTGGGCAGGGCTACTGGAATGCTGGGCAGGGCTGCTGATGTGCTGGGGTATCTCCATTCTTTGGCGGGGAGTCCGCCTCACACTGGGGTTGTCTTGTCGAGGTAAGGGTTTGGTAGGCAGTTGCGGCTGTTCTGGGTCTGTGGAGCTCGGGGAGTCAGGGGAGTGCCGATCTGTACGGTTTGCCACGTTTCTCGGCTTCCTTCGGCGCTTGCTTCTTTGCTGGGCAAAGCCCTCATCATCCACGTTGTCAGGAACTTCTTGTTGTGGTGGTAGGCTTGGAGGCGGTTGCAGCTGCGTAGCTCATCTTCTTTTGGGCCTTGAACTGTGGGCATCGCCTGTAGTTTGCAGAAAGTTCTCCATTGCAGTTACTACAGCGTGCTGGAGCTGTCGGTTCTTTTAGACAGAGCCTCGATTCATGGTCAGCACCGCAGCGGACGCAACGAGGGTTTCTGTTGCAGTGGCTCGATCCGTGCCCGAATTGTTGGCATTTGTGGCACTGGATCGGACCGCTTGGTCGGTTGAATTTCCGTATTTCAACTTTGCAGTAGAATATCTTGGAGACTGTGTAGACATCGGTGGGGGGGCGTTTTCCATCTTCTGTCTTCAACGTCAGGAGCCAAAGTCCAGTTGGCCGTCCACCTCTGGACTTGAGGATTTTTGCTTCGATCGCGACGAGTTCCCCCATGCTGCGAAATTCGTTGACGACTTCATCCGGTGTCAAGGTGGTGGGGAGACCCTTCACAACCACCTTCAATAGTTTGTCGGTCGAAGTTGCGAAGGTTTGAAATTCGATCTTCTGATCGAGGTAGCGAGGTTCTGAGAGGTAGCGTTGGATGGAAAGAAAGTGTTGGATGGTCGATGTTTTCAAACGAAGCTTCCTTGATGTGCAGGTTGCTGTGAAGTCGTTTTGTACCAATTATCTAATCGCAATGGAGCGGGCTGCCCAATTCTTCGGAAGGTCGAGGACTACTAGGGGGATTTTTGGGCCTCTTTCAACGTCCATGTGGTCTGCGGAAGTGCTTTTGCTGGCACTTCAGGAGTCGATGCTGATGCTGATGTTGATGTTAATTTGCCCATGGCGGAGGTCACAGGTCGATGAGGTTCTTCTTTTAGTGAGGCAACATGGCGGCCTTTATTACTAAGGCCGTGTTTTCCAGACCACGACGGGCGTGGTTTCCCCTGGCACCTGCTTCCCGCGGCCATGGCGGGCTTCTCCCGGGCCCTAAACCTTTTTCCGGCGTGGACTTGTCCCGGGAGGACCGGCGTTGCTGGGCAGGGCAGCTTCTCCAGTGTTTCGGTGCCAAGGCAGGAGTTCAGCAGGGTGGCCAGAGGTCCAGGAAGTGCCGGGGGGCCATCAGAAACATCCCCGGTACAAGGAGTGGGTGCCGGGAGGGTCGGGGGTCGGAGCCGGAAATCCGCCGATTGGGGCGTGGGCGGGTCGTCGGCGTCGTCCTCAGTGTCCATCTCGCAGATTTTCCTTTCTTCGGAGTTTTCTTCAGAATCGCCGAAAAATTTCTCAGCAGTAATGGCGACTCGTAGTCAGTAGTCCCGATGAGGCGAAGTATCGATGTGTCGATGATGTCGATATTCGGCCGATGTATCGATGTCTCGATGAGGTCGATGTGTGTGTCTGTGATTAGTGTGAGAAGTGTGAAAAACCCGGTCGTATGATTGTGAGCCTTGCTCACTGCTGGAAGAGTTCCAGCGCTGAAAGCGCTTTTACTCAGGGACAACGTTGGGTCTATCACCCTAGTAGCCGTAGCTACAAGTCAACTGGGGTTCAGTGGCGAAGTTCTTCGATGGGTTGAAGTCGAAGCTGGGGGACATCCTGCTCCACGAGTTGGCGAATATGGTCCCACGGCGATAGCTCTGTCGTTTCTTGGAACTTGGCTTCCAGTCGATCCACGAAGACTATGATGGTGGGGACTCCAGTCGTCGCTCTGATGGTGGCGTTCCGTACAAACCAAGGGGAGCCGGTGGCTTGACGGAGCGACAGGCTTTGGACAGCCAGGAGCTTCAACCTAGCAGTCTTACAGGTAAGGTGGTACCATGCAGGGGCTGCGTAGGTGATGACAGGTCGGAGGAGAGCAGTGTAGAGTCGAACCTTCATGGAAGACGGCAAGCTCGTGGAACGAAGGAGAGGTCCTATAGCCGCAAGACCTTTCTTCGCTGTAGAACACAGCCTGTCGACGTGCGGGGACAGAGTTAGTCTCTTGTCCAGGATGACCCCCAGGTACTTCACCCTGTCTCGCCACGGGATGTCTGCTCCATCCAGTGTGAGGTGGCGGTTGTCAGCTTGTCGGAATGTCCTTGTGAAGATGATGGCCTCACACTTTACTTTACTTTTACACTCTGCATTTACCTTCACCCGCCACTTGGTCAGCCACGGGAGGAGAAGGTCAAGTTGTCTCTGGACGTACACTCTCGACATCCGCAGGTTGGCTGAGGTCGCAGTAAACATGGCATCGTCAGCATACAATGATAACTGGACCATTGGGGCGACAGGGATGTCATTTGTGTACCAAAGGTACAATATAGGGCCGAGCACCGAACCCTGGGGAACGCCAGAGGAGACAGGTCTTGTTGAGGAGAGGGAGCGCCCAATGCTGACGGCGAAAGTCCTTCGATGTAGATAGCTCCGAAGGAGCTTGAATATTCTTCCAGGCAGTGGCGAAGCGGCAAGCTTGTAGAGTAACCTTCATGCCAGACACGATCGAAGGCTTTGCTTACGTCGATCAGCACTGACGTGGAGTGGTGTCTTCTCTCCATCGCTCCCGAGATGGTATTCAGCACCCTTCGGAGTTGCAGATTTGTCGAGTGCCCGCTCCGAAATCCAAACTGTTCCGGCCGGATGGACGAGAAGAATTCTTCTGGAAATCTCGCCAGCACAATCCTCTCGAAGATTTTGGAGAGGACCGGCAGCAGAGAAATCGGCCTGTGGTTCTCCGGGAACAGTGGATCCTTACCAGGCTTCGGTATCATGATCACTTTTGCATGCTACCAGGTGGACGGGAAGTGCGAAAGGCGGAGGCAGGAGTTGAAAATGCATGTGATCATCACGATCGCCCAAGCTGGTAGGTTTCGGAAGGCAGGTGTCCCGAGGGAATCCGGGCCCGGCGCCTTCTTTGGCCGGAGGCGGTTGATCAGGTATTTGACCTCTTGCGTGGTCACCTCCGGGAGCTTCGTCGTCTGGAGTATAGTCGTCAAGGAAGTTGTCAACTATCTCGCATGTCCCTTCGCCGTACACGTCGGCATGCGGGGAGAATTGATCCTCCATTGTGTCGGCGAATGTCTCCGCACGGTCTTCAAGAGAGTAGACAATGCCTCGCTGGCCGTGCAGTGGTCTAATGGTTTTCTTCTCCCCACGAAGCGCTCTGGCGACTTTCCAGATGCCATCGTTCGTCTCCGCTTGGCCGTCGATGAAGTCATTCCACCTATTGGTCTTGTGCTCTGCCAGAAGCCTAGAGCATCGCCTCGCCTGGTGTTGGAACAAGTGTTTGGCTCGGGGGCAGCGCGAGCGCTGGTAGTCCCTCCGGAGACGGCGAAGTAGAAGGATTTCTTCTCGCAGCTCCCTGGGTAGCGGAGGTTGAGCTGTCAGGTTGACCGGTGAGGAAGAGGCGGTCATGGTTTCACTCAGGAGTTGCGTCAGGTCTTGGACTTGTTGGTCGAGTTGGGCAGCAGTTTCAGCCGGAGGCGGGGGAGGTTGAGGCCGATTAGCAAGTATGTTGGCGTACTTAGTCCAGTTAACTTTAGTCGGGCGGGCAGGAGGGTAGTCCGGGGCTCCATCGATAACATCAAAGATCACGGGGACATGGTCGAACGAAAGGTCAGAGACCACGAACACATCAATGTGACCAGCAAAAGAGCTGGTAAGCCCGATGTCCAGAATGTCGGGGAGATGTCCAGCATGATGATAGTGTGTGGGCTCATCTGGGGCCAGAAGGTCGATATGTTGGTGTGCATCCAAATAGGTTTTCAGATCTTGGCCGGCAGCATTCCTTCTTCTGCAACCCCAGTCCGGATGTTTAGCGTTCAGATCGCCAGCTATCAGGGCAGGAGATCCCGGACGGAGTAGGTCGTTTAGTAGTCGGTGAGGCAGTCGTCTCTGCGGTGGATTGTACGCAGAAGAGACAGTTAGTTCTTCGTCCCCATGTTGGACGGCAACGGTGGTGACTTCGATCTCCGGCGGTGGGTTGTGCACGATGTGTCGATGGGCCACTCGCCGGTGAACAAGTACTGCTGTTCCTCCGCTGGCGAGGGGGTGACGCAGTCTGTCCGTCCTGTACAGTGTGTAGTTTCTGATGTAGAAGTGGTCAGTCGGTCGAAAGTGAGTTTCCTGGAGAAGTGCCAAATCAACGTCCATGTTGGTGAGTAATTGAGTCAGTTCATGTTTGCGGTCGGCTAGCCCGTTGGCATTCCAGGACAGGAGCCGTAGTCTACTCATGGTTGTGGGAGTTCAGCGCATCAACCAGACGTGTCATCAGGGCGGTTACAGTCCTGAGCTGGTCGAGGACAGCGTTGATGGCAGATGACAAGTCAGGCGGGAGGCGTTGAGCAAGTGGTCGAGTGGGAGTCGGCGCAGCGGTGAGGTACGAGTGGAGTTGTTCGTAGAGTGGTCACGTGTCTCAGGTGAAGAATGAGATGCAGTGTTCGTCTTCCGGGTAAGAGGAGGTGAGGGGAGCGTGTCAACAGTTTTACGTGGAGCAGGGGACGGTTGTTCAGTGGAAGTCAAGGTTGGTTCTGGTCGGCCGGAAGTTTCAACCGTTGCCGGTGGTGAGTGTGGCACGGAGTGTGATCGTTGCACTCGGTTGGTAGGGTTTCTTGGCGCCCTCCGCCTACGACGTCGTGATGGTTCAAAGCCGTCATCCTCAGTTGCTGGAGCTTGTCTCTCCTCTGAGTCTTCTTGTCGAACAGCCGGAGGCGAGGCAGGTTGAGAAGTCGGAGGCAATCGTGCCCGGGCAACGGCTGCGTAGGTCAGATTTTTAGCCTGCTTAAACGCTTTGCATTCTCGGTAGTTTGCTGTGTGGTTCTCCCCACAGTTGCAGCATTTCGCTGGGGCAGTAGCTTCTTTTAGACAAAGGTTTCCCGGGTGCTCGTCGCCACACCTGACGCAGCGGGCATTACGGTGGCAAGTACTTGATCCGTGCCCGAAGCCTTGACAACGATGGCACTGCACGGGGCCTGCAGGACGGTTATAACGTCGTACCTCCACTTTGTAGTAGAAAGCACGGTCGATGCTAAAGATGTCAGCAGGCGGCTTGACTCCGTCACCACCGCGCAGAACCAGCAGCCAGAGGGAGGTGAGCATCCCTCTCCTAGTCTTCAGAATCTTCGTTTCCACTACCCCAAAGCCGTCAGACTGAAAGTTTTCCATGACCTCTTCTGGAGTAAGGGTAGGTGGGAGTCCTTTGACAACAACTTTATGAAGTCTGTCGGTCGGTAAGGCGAAGGTGTGAAACGGTAGCTTTTGGTCATGCAGGTATCGTTGAACAGCACGGAAGTGAGCGACAGTCTTCACCTGCAGTCGTAGCGACTTTGCATTGCAGGCAGCGAAGAAGTTGTCACCAATCAGCTGTTTGATCGCCACGCAGTGGGCTGGCAACTCTGTGGGGAGGTCCAGCAGCATAGGTGGGATGCGTGGTTTTTTTGGTGTGTCCGTGTCCATTTCATGGGAGTTTTCATCATCAAGTGAGGGCAAGGTTTTCCTGGTCTTAGAGGTAAGCTTCTCCGTTTCAGAAGACGGACGCTTGCCAGTAGGCTGTCGGCCGTCTTTTTCAGGTGATTTTCGGGATTCAACTGGACAGGGGTTCCCCTGGCACCTGCTCCCCGCAGCTATGGCGGGCTTCTCCCGGGCCCTAAACCCTTGTCCGGTGCGGACTCGTCCCGGGAGGACCGGCGTTGCTGGGCAGGGCTGCATGTCCGTGTTTTTCCGATCTTCATTCCCAAGGCAGGAGTTCAAGAGGGAGGCCAGAGGTCCAGGAAGTGCCGGGGGGCCATCAGAAACGTCCCCGGTACAAGGAGAGGGTGACAGGAGGGTCGGGGGTCGGAGCCGAAAATCCGCCGTTTGGGGCGATCCCGGGTCGTCGGCGTCGTCCTCAGTGTCCATCCTGCAGATTTTTCTTTCTTCGGGAGTTTCTCAAAAATCGCCGAAAAATTCCTCAGAAGTCCCGGCGACTCGTAGTCAGCAGTCCCGGTGAGGTGGAGTATCGATATGTCGATATTCTCGATGAGGTGGGGTATCGATATGTCGATATTCTCGATGATGTCGATGCTCGCTCGATATCTCGATCTTCCAGCTGGTGTCGATGATGTCGATATTCGGCCGGTGAGTATCGATGGTCCGAGTGAGAGTGTCGTGAAAAACCTGGGGACGGACGGGACGTCTCCTTATATAGGAAAGCTCAGCTGACGGGGAGTCACGTGATCCCCCTCACCTGGCAGCAAGCTGCAGTTTTCCAAAATTGTGGAGCCACACTGTTGATCCTTTACAATGTAAACAAACTTATTTCTAACGTTTTTAATCTTTACAAATTTATCGCTAATATTGTATTATGACCTTTAAACTAATAAATATCAACTATTATACAATAGGGACAACTATGTACATAATAAATACTATCAAAATATGAAACGTGTTCTTATTTGTAAGTGACGATAGCGGATTAACCTAACTTCTCACTTAAGTAATTACTTTACATATTTACATACTTTTGAACTATTTTTGTGGCTGTAATCAAATGAAATTTAACAATTAATAGAATATTTTAACCTAAGCCTACAATAGAAATAAACAAAACATAGCACAGTTGATACAGCTATGCACAGAACAGCTAGGCTTAGAAATTTATTAATCTAGGCCAGCAAAACCTGAGTGATTTGGGTTAGGCCTAGGCCCACAAAGAAACATTACAAATGACTTCTTCTTGGGTTTCTCCTTCGATGGTAGACTGCAAAGGAGAGGTCTTAGGTGGAGGCAGAGGTGAAGAGACCGGCTGTGGAGACAGAGGTGACGGTGAAGATAGGCTGATTGGTCAATTAATTACTCTTCGGTTCCTTCAGGTTTTAGAGTTTCTTCTTCAAATCCTTCCACAATGAAAAAAATGGATTTGTCTTCCACCGAAGTTCCTTCACTCCAGTAAGAGGTCAAGACTTCTGGTTGATTCGACTCTACAAAAAATAAAGGTGTTTTTGTAGAGTCAGGATGTTAGTGTTCGTTGTTGTACAATTGGGTTTAGATGATGCACCAACGATTTTTGATAGGTTGGCATCTGTGGCATTAAGGGTTAAAAGCCCGCAGGATTTGAACCCGTGTTTTATGGTCTCGGGCTTCACGGGGTTGCTATCAAGTACTTGTTTTACTGAGGGAGCGAAGACCTCATTCTTTAGCTTCCTTCCGCCATTCTCAAATCGCCACTTGGTTACCGCCTGCTACCACGAAACCTTTAAGGGGTGGAATGATGCCACATCGAATGGTTGGAGGATGTGTGCGGCATTAGAATACAAAGCTACAAGGATTACTTTCGTCTTGGAGCACCGCTCGCCCACCTCCACACTCATGTGAGAAGAGTGGCCGTCCATATGCAAAATCACTGGTCGTTTGATTTGATTTTGTGTTAGGTAGGGCTCGAAGACACTTGCAATTCTGTACATTCGTAAAATTCTTCGCAGGTCATCCAGCCGTTCTCGGTTTTTCCTGCGCCCCACTGTTTTGGAATGATTGCGATCACTCGAGGCGGCCACCTGTCGTAGGGAAAAACTGCCATGCAGGGGGTCATTTTCCCATTGACCGAGCAATTCGACAGGACAGTTACATTTTCTTTGTCGTTGTTGCCCGACACCCGATAGACGGCGTTGTCCCTCCGTCCAACAATGACCTTCCCTTTGTCTGGGCAAAGGAAGAAGGCTGTCTCATCGCAATTGAAAAACCCTTGAGGGGTTCTTCAGGATTTCGTTAATAATTGTTTCCTTTGAGATATGATTTGACTTCCTCAAACCATTCTTCTATTTTTCTTGCCGTAACATTTGTCCTGGCCGATGTTCAGTTTCGGCTCTCCCTAAAAAGAAAGTTCGGGTGCCTTTTGAGGAAGCACTCCACCCATCATTTTGTTGGAGCACCCTTTTGGAAGATGCCCTCCTTCCCTAACTTTTTTATCATTTGTTGAGTGCTCTGGATGAGCTCGTCTGTGGATATGGGGAACCCAGCAGATTTGCACTGGAACATCCACCTCGCCATGATTTTCTCCTCCTCTTCCCCGAGGACAGGCTTTCTTCCCGTTCTGTACATTTCTGAGGTCCTCCATGACAGCTTTTCCAAAAGCGCCACTCTCCGTACTGTCTGGCAGCTCCAGCTACTGAATGCCCGCTTCTAAATGCCAAAATCGCTTTGTGCATGTCGTCATCGGTATATATCTTCCTCTTCATAGGAGGTTCCTTCGGATTGGCCGGCGGCAGTCTAGAAAACATTGGTCATATTTGTCAAAATTCCTTATCTAAAGTGTCTTAAAAAAGATATTCAAATTAATTTATTTTAGGCATACTGTATTAGGGGTTTTAACGAGTTTTAAATTAATGTTTATGTTTATACTGACGAAATATCTGTATATAAATGTATACTTACGGTTTCAGGTATAATTTGCACGTATTAAAAAAATTAATAAAATATAACCAGTCAAAATTTAATGAATATGTTAAAAATAATAATATAATATTGAGATGTCGACGTCAAGTTATATAAGTCAACATAAAACTTACGTTCGACACCTTGTTATTTTTACATAAAAAAGTATAAAAAGTTGGTTTAATTATGTTATTTACATAAAAAAGTTTAAAAAGTTGGTTAAGTTATGTTATTTATCATTACTAATATGCAATTAATAAGGTTCTATATGAAATAAATCGGTTATATTTTATTACATGTATTACTAATTTTATAATACGTCAATGTTAACTAAAATGCCGACTTTTAAGAAACCGAGAAAAGTTTATTTTTATCTAAGAATTACACTTATAAATATACATGTATACAATATTGTTGATATAATATGTTTCCATCAACAAGATCAAACTAAATAAATAACCAAATTTAAGCAAAACTAACAATAAATAAACTTTTAATGAGATGTCGAAGTTTTACTCTCATCGAGATGTTTGTCATTACTAGGAGTACGCTCTTATGTCGCGTATAGGTCGAACGAAGTGCGGTAAAACTAAATGAATATTTTTTTTTTTTGGGTAGGAGGTGGAATGCGTTTACGCACACTGAGGGGCTCGTTGTCCCCTCAGTAGTGTCGGACTCCCACGAGCTCGATGTCCCGTGAACTACCGACTAAACCACCTCCCTCGGCACCGAGGACACTAGCCTGGAACTGTTTCACACATTACTTCGGGCTAGGCCTTTGATATTACGCCGCTAGGGCAACCTCCGTGGGGAAATGCTGAGGATTAAGGCCGATCGAGGTCGACCTTTTTCGCCCGAAGAATGGCCTGGACGTAGTGCTGGACACAGTTCCAGTTGCCCTCTCCCTGGAGCATAGCTCCGACGATGTTGTTTGGGCTGACGACCACGCCGATCTCAGATGAAAGTGAGGCTCGGCGGACGTGCCAACGGTCGCACTGAAAAAAGGTGTGCTCGGACGTGTCTGAGATGCCGGGGCAATACAGACAGTCCGGGCTGGCGACTTTGCCCATCCGGTGCAGATAGGCTCGGAAGTACCCGTGTCCAGAAAGAAACTGGGTCACGTAGTAATCGACCTCGCCGTGCTGCCGCTCCACCCATGGTCGGACGGATGGTATGAGCTGGAAGGTCCAACGTCCCCTCGGCTCGGCTTCCCAGTCGCGCTGCGCTGCCAGGAGTCGAAGCTGCGATCGCGCTCTTTCCTGGCAGCTGTTTCCCGGCCCACTTCAGGCCTCCTCCGGTAAATCGCCTGCCTCTCCCTCGCGAGGAAGAGGACGGGGATGACTCCGGCGATCACCATCACAGCAGGCTCGGAGACTGTGCGGTAGGCCGAAGCGACCCGCAGAGCTCCTCGACGCTGGACTCGGGCAAGCCGGTCTCGGAAGACTCGCTTCTCGAGTGCGTGAGCCCATACCTCCGCCCCGTACAGCAAGACTGACTGGACGGCAGTCATGAGCAGACGGCGCTTGCAGGAACGAGGACCGCCGACATTGGGCATAAGCCTACCAAGGGCAGCGACACCCTTAGCGGCTTTGTCGGCGGCGCGCTGGATCTGCTCGCCGAAAGACAGTCTGCTGTCGACCATGACTCCCAGGTACTTTGCAGCAGGCTTAGTCTCGAGTGTGACGTCACCTATCTGCACCGGGAACACGGTGTTTATCCTCTTTTTGGTGAGGACGACGATCTCCGTCTTACTGATAGCCAGGGACAAGCCGTGATCTCGCATCCACCCGTTGACCTTGGCCATTACTACGCTGAGCCTCAGTTTTGCCTGCTCGACGTTCCTCGCAGCGATCTAAATGAATAATAATAATAATAATAATAATAATAATAATAATAATAATAATAATAATAATGATAATAATAATGATAATAATAATAATAATAATAATAATATATTTAATGTTACAATCGTTAAGAATGTTACATGTATAAATAGTATAAAAATATAATTAAAATTAATAGCTCAGTCTGAGTTCTCTTCCATTACATCTTGGTTACTTGCATTCTAAAAATTCCTTTATACTGTAAAATGGGTTTTCACTTAACCACATTTTCAAGTTCATTTTTAATTTTTTTAAATCGGAAGTTTTTATTGTGTCAGGGAGAATATTGAAAAATTTTGCTCCTGCATGAGGGCTTTTTTCAAACATTGATAAATGGTGATTTTGCAGGTGGAAGTCTCTTCTTTTTCTTGTTGTATGACTGTGTATTTTTTCATGTCTGGGTACATCTCTGGAATTTACTAACATTATAGTTTGATAGATGTAAATATTCACTACAGTTAAAATATTCCAACTTTTGAAAACCGGCCTTCAGCTGTCCCACTTTTTCAAGCCTGCCATAATTCGGAGTGCTTTTTTTGTAGGACAAGAACTCGATTTAAATTATTTCGGGATGAATTTCCCTATAGAACTATGCCATAAGTTAGTTTGCTTTCAAAAAGTGCATGGTATGCAATTTTTGCAGTTCCTTTTGTACCAATGGCCAATGATCTTCTTATACCGAACAAAGATGAGTTAAGGTGTAAGCAATGTGGTTGGAAAAAGACGAGTTATTGTCTAGTATAACTCCTAGATGTTTTGTGAATTCTATAGTTTGAAGATTTGGCAGTCCTGAAATTTTGTTCTTGTGAGTTCCAAATATCAATTGTTTGGTTTTTTCTTCGTTAAAAACTAGGGCGTTATCAGAGCAATAGTTACGTGCCATATTAACTGCTAAATAAGACTTAACATCAAGATCTTCTGTTGAGTCACTAGCTGAGATAATTGCTGTAACATCAGCATACATGTGGCATCGTCCATAAGGGCTGACATGGATGGGCAAGTCATTTGTAAAAAGGGTAAACAAGATAGGCCCTAGGACTGATCCTTGAGGCACACTTCTTGTTATAGGAAGTGGATTTGACCAAGCTTTTCTTATTTCATTGCATTTGGTGCGAGTTATCTCTACAATTTGAATTCTATCTTCTAAGTAGCTTTTAAACCATTTCAGTGCTTGCCCACAAATGCCCAAGGAGGTGAGTTTATGAAGTAATAGATGTGACTCAAACAGTCAAATGCTTTACTCATGTCGACAAAGATTCCAGTTATATTTTGACCATTTTCGATATCGTCTATAATATTTTCAATTAAGTCAGTCAATGCTGTGGTTGTTGACTTACCTGAACGGAATCCATGTTGACTGTTCGTGATGAGCTTGTTTTTATCTAAGTATTGAAGTAATCTTCAAGAATGATTTTTTCAATGATTTTTGAAAATGTTGGCACTAAAGAAATTGGCCTGTAATTGTTCATTACATCTCTTTTTCCTTGTTTATGTAGAGGAATAACTTTCGATGTTTTCATCAATGAGGGGAAGACTCCTTGTAAAATAGAAAGGTTGGATAGGTGTAGAAGAGGCCGTAAAAGTTCTTCCTTACAATGTTTGATGATTCTTGAAGAAATTCCGTCAATTCCAGTGGATGCTTTAGATTTGAGTGAATCAATTATACTCAACAACTCTCCTGAGTTTGTGAAGGCAAATTCTGAAAGTTTCGGTCGTTGTAAACATATGTTTTGTTTTATAGAGTAAGAACTTGGGATCTGACTTTGTTTTAAAGTCTTTCCGGCAATAGTTGTAAAGTGCTGGTTAAATGTTTGGGAAATTGTAAATGGATCTGTGATGATTTTGTCATCTACAACCAGAAAAACCATTTCATAATTTGAAATTGTTTTGGATCTGCGTTCTTCATTGATGACATTCCAAATTGCTTTGCTTTATTATCAGAGGTGGCAATTAGTTCGGCATTAACTTCACGCCGAAATGCTCTAAGTTTTAAATCATGTCTTTTTTAATTTATTTGCCTTTAATTTAAATAAGAAAGCTAATAACTAAAAAAATAAATATTTAAACGTATAATTAACTACTCATTTATAGATTAAAACAATCTTTGGGATATAAATATGATATAGTTCAAATTTCACGAATTTTCATCAAATAATAAGAAAGAGGAGTTAGTTCACAAAGAGTGATTTTCAAATCGAGTATAACTTACTTAGTTCGAATCACTTCGTTCGAATTATGATTCAGTATATTTTCAGCACCCACTGTGTATCGGACCTCTGTTTCTTCGATCAGGTTACTTTAAAGTTCAAAAATTGACTTAAATAGGTCTACCTGATCATTAGATATTGCATGAGACTCTTTAGAGGCCGTTACATTTATTTTATTCAATGATTTTAAAATTAATACTTTTTCAAAATTTGATCTCAGGGGTTTTTCTTGTATAATTTAAGATTTCATGAATTTTTTCAATATTTCTTTAAATGATAAAACTGGACTATAAAATCAAAAATTATGTTATTCTTACTGAATTGCGTTTATCTATAATTCGACTCTGGCAGAAATAGGCCTAGTCGGAAATAAGAACAATTTATGTTAATTACAATTTTTGATTTTATTCCAAACAATTTTAGCAACTTTACAAGTTAGTATTCTTGGTTTTAGCACACAATTGTCTTTACATTTCTTCTGTATAGTGACAGTTAATATTTATAATAGTTCATACATATTTTTCTACTTATCCGAATTGAAGAGGATGAACTTCTGAAGTGTTTCGTCCCTGCATCACGCCTCGCTGTCTCGTCTCGCTGTGTCGTCTCTGTGCACCGACTCAGTGAATCCGATGTCGTTTGCGATCGCCCGATCAAAAGACTCCTCCGGCACGATAAACGTTCATCTCCCCGTGGTTAACTAATTCGGATCGTATAAATGGAAGACAACTGTCCGACCGGTATATAACTGTCACTGCCGTTAATTTTCGGATATGTCTTTTCAAATTCTTTCTTCGAAACTAATACGGTGTAACAAATCGCTTTAATAAAGTCTTTAAGTCAGCGAACTGGATTGCCGGTCGAACTAGAAAGTGTTGCAATCATCTATCAGATGAATTAAACCCGCACAACGTTAATGTCTTTCGTTCTGACAAAAAATGAGGGCGATTCTTCCGCGCTTGGCAGTTTTGTTAAGCGAATGTCCCTGTCGCCTCTGGTGACGAATTACCGCAACACACCGACCAATCAACGTTCACGATTGTGTTTCCATGATCTACCATCGATAACTTTACGGTGTTTAGCGCTCCTAGAAGCAATTTTGAAACTAAAATTAGGGCGTGGCCTACGGCAATCTTCACTCACTGCTGCACTCCGTGGCTGCAATCGAAACTAAACATGATAAGCCGCAGCAACCCCAGTGACGACATGGAATCTTTTCAAAGTGAATATTGCCCAAGGCCAGATCCCACGAGTCTAAAAATAACTTGTTTACTCCCTTTCGACTAATTCTCACGGGAACAAATAATGCATCGTCCATTTTGTTGTACAATCCTTTCCCATGGAAACAAATAACTTATTGACAACATTCTCGGCCGTTTTTCGACATTTGTTGCGCAATCTTATTTTCAACCACTAATTTTTTAATTTAATTTTACTTTCCGACTTTCATTTATTTATTTATTATTATGATAATTTAACACCCGTCACAACTGTCGATACAAAAAAAGTAAAGTGGAAAGAAATGTATGTTCGACACCCTCTTAAATTAGGATCCAAAGCATTTTAAATTGATTAAAAGGTGATAAATTAATTCAAAAACGTATTCTGAATGACGTTTAACAAATAGGAAATAGTAAACACTCATTAATATTTTAAGGGGATTCGGCACCGAAAATGCCAATTTCATTATTATTGCCAATATAACCACAAAACTTTTAATGGTTATTAAATGCACACTCAAAAGCTAATTTATTGAGAAACATTTTTTTTCCTCCCCCCCCCTTACGAATTTTCTTGTGAATTACCGTAGTAACGCCAAAATGTTGATATAACTCTAGATCTAATTATTGGATTTTCAAAAATAAACTATTATTTTGTAGCTTGTAACATTCTCTAAACATTTGGGTAGAATTATAACTGTAACCTTATAAGTAAATGTTTTATAGAATCAAGAATTTGTGTTTCGCAAAAAAATTATTTTTATGTAAACAATTTATTTTTTTTAATTTTTCTAAAAAGGTCTACATTCATGATTCTACCCAAATATTTAGAGAAATATGCCCTAAGCCTACAGTAAAAATTTGAATGATGTAGCACAATTAGTTGTTGAGTTATACCAGTATTTAGTTATAAAATGGCCAAAAATCTGATCCACGGGAAATGCGCGTTGAAAGTTACACTCTGTTTCATGACTGAATATTGTGTTATGGTTCAATTTAGCTGTACACAAAGGCAATTCACCATAATAAAAGGTTTAAGACTGTAAAATAATCATCTTCATAGACTTTCTGCTGCTTATAATATTTTATTGGCATGAACATAGAAAATGTAAGTTCGAAAAAATAACAAAATAGGCTATCGCCAAGATTTGCCTACTTACATCAGCCGTAAAACTTTCAACATTTAAAACTCCCCGGCTCCATATGTCAGTCCTTCAGCTTCTTTTCTTCTTTCTTCTTCTCTCAACTGGGCTTGCTTCTTTTTCCTCTTATATTCAGAATATTTCATATCCTTTCGAGACTTAGATAATTTTAGGCGTTTCTCATCAAAGCGTTTGGCAATCTTTGCCATTATGGATCCAGGGCTGATGCCTCCAGTGGTCTGAATCACAGAAACACTCTTGATACAACCAGTGTTATATTGGCAAATGGCATCACACACACCAATTTCTAATCTTGTTCTGGAAAAAAAAGATGTTTTGGGGCACTTCGACCATATCCCTCCGTGGAGCGACTCGTTGGCATTTTGCGTCTTTCCTGACACACATTTTGCCAGTAACGATTCTGTTGATAGTCTGGCGTATAAGGGAATGATTTTCTTCAAAACCTGTTGATTTAGAGGGGTTTTTAACATAGTAGCATGACTTGCTGGTTCTTCGTTGTTGGCTTTTGCGCGGTTAAAAAAACACCAAGATTCCGAACCTTTAGGGCACTTGCTGTGCTTTGGGTTACTGTCGGTCGAACTACAGTGATCTAAAGTTGCAAAAATGGCAGTTTTCATTTTGCTTATATCCCCTAGGTTATTTTGAATGGCGTTTCTATAGAAAGCTGTGAGCTTATCTATGGTTGTTCCCTTCAAACTTCCATGTTTTTTCCCTCCCAGAGGTTCTCCGGTGCCGGTGTTATCGGCAACAACTTTCCTCAGTCCAGTACCTAACCTCTTTGCCACATGATTTAGGCACTCAACTTTTTCAATGTGTGTCACCATACAGATTTAATTCAGTTAGATGGGAGAATGTTTTTGAGTCCCCATCAGACACAACAGTCGTGTACCGAAAACCGTACTTTTCAGAACGCTGCCACAGCCTTTCCGCTGCCACAACTTCCATGTTAGGAGATGAGCCTTCATAATTCTGCTGGCATTGGCTCTTATGGTTTTCAAACCAGGTCTCAAAGTCAGCTGTCTCGAGCTTACTCTTCATCGTCTCACAAGTCCGGCAATATTTTGTGAGCACCTCATAATCTATGACCATACCGGTCAGAACCTCAACGCAACAGCCAACGCCATTTTTGGAGGTAAACCCTCTCTTTTGCCAGCTACCATCGTAGCTGACACTTATATCCATAGGGCCTTTATAGTCTAAGGGCAGGTTTTCAATTTCCATGTAGGCCTTGCGGACTTCGCAACGTGCGGCCTCTAAATTGGCTTCGGCAGATTCTTGAGCAATACGGTGAATCTTATTCATGTGCCAACTGTAGCTTTTCTTCTGGATAGGTTTCATGTTGAGGTACATGCCAAATGTTTCCATGCCCCCATGTCCCTTGCCTAGAGAAATAAATGCATGTACCATACGACGGTTTATATCAAACGGAGGTCGACTTGAGTTGTTATTCGCATGGCCTAGCCGTTGCGAAGTTTCAAATTTGGTTGTGTACCCACAGCTCTCACATTCAAAATGTAGAATGGAAGCATACCCCTGCACAGATTGGTTGTATGATAAAGTTTTATTAAAACAATCAGGACAAGGGAATGAATACAAGAATTTTGAAAGTAGGCCTAGATCAACAAACATGTAATTAGGGGCAGAACTGTCTGCTTCGACTTTTTCATTGTAGGTAGTGTAGAGAGCAAACCCAGTTGGTTTTTCACAATTTGTTTGCTCTGAATTAGAATTTGTTTGCTCTGAATTAGAGCTACTAGTACTAGGCTCAACAAGAGTCACATTAGGCCTACTTGAGTCCTGGGGAACACTAACCTCACAGTCATTGTCTCTAACCAATGTTTCTAAACTAGGTTTTGGGTACCATTTACTAATGTTCTTCAAATTCTTCAACTTGAGGGCTTTCTTTTTCTTAGAAACTCTCACCATTGTAAAAAAATAACTAAATATTTAGTAAAAGTTTGTAAAACACAGAACTCACTGACAACTCAGACAACACAGTGTTTACAAACAATGCAGCAGACAATGCATGTTTTTTATTTTACTGTCAACCAGCTGACCATTCAGGGTAGGCAACATTACAACATTTCTGTGCATGTATAACATTATAAAACTAAGTACTATATAAAAACTATCACACAGTTTTTGTTATAAAGGTATAGTCAAACCTTTCAATATAAAAAGTCTTACCATCAAAACTCCAACGGTTGGCCAGTTTTTGTACGCGACTCGTGTGAATAAAATCTTTTATAACTCAAAAACTAATTGAGCCACATGATTCATTTTTCTAGACAATGTGCAGGATATTATTTTCTGCGTTTTTAGGTAGAATAGTTCATGTATGTTCCCAAATAAAGTAAAAACTTATACGTACACAGATAAAACATATATAAGTTACAAAAAATTTTTAAATTGTTAAATATATATTTATATACTTGCAGTAGTAAAACTACCCAATTAGTTAGAGGAGATGTTATCCTGCAACCTAAATTTTAAATCATAACAAACAAATAAATAGCTCTGAAGTTATAGCATATTTTGTGAGTTGACAAAATTCGAGCGATGCAGCGTGGTAAAGCAGTGCGACATTCTAAAAAAATATTTAAAAAATATATTTCTACAATTTTTTTTACATTTTTATCACTTGTATTGTATTCTATAACAATATAAGTAACAAATAACACTTTTTAAAAAATTTGAAAATTTTGAAATTTTTTTGGCGTTTTTGGTGCCGAATCCCCTTTTAATACAACAAACTTTTTGTAAGGTTGACATTAACTCCAATACCAATTATTTAAGCGGATTAGTAGAAGTTTATCGATATCGGATGAATAGCATTTATGCTAATAACAAACCAGTCACAGATATCGTGATAAGTTTCTGTTACAATAACGTAAATCATCGTGATAAAAATAAAGAAAGGCAACTGTTTAATAGGCTTTTTTTGAAATATCGAAAATATGTTTCATGCAAACGAAGCAGAATCAATTTTCGACACCTCATGTTGATATTGAGAAAAATGTCCGAAATTAAACTTATGTTCGATACCCTCTTAAATTAGTAGACAAATCATTTTCAACTGGTTCAAGGATAAAAAATTAATTCAATATATTACACTGACGTTTTAGAAATAGATAATGGTAAACAATCATTAGTATTTTAACACAACAAAATTAACGTAACACTGACATTAACTTCAATGCCAACTTTTCAAGAGGATTGGGAAAAGTTATATTGGATGTATATCACTTCAAAAAATAACAAACCAACCACAGAAATCGTGATAAGTTTCTGTTATTAATAACGTTAAACATACTGTTAAAATTATAAATGGCCAACTCTTTAAAATAAGCTTTTATTAAAATGTCGAAAATATGTTTCACATAAACGACGTGGAATAAATTCTCGACACTTCATGTAGTTATTGAGAAAAATATCCGAAATGAAACTATTCGACACCAATATTATTTATTAAAAAACTTATTTCCATGTGGAATCAGACATATATTTTTATTCCCATATATTTTATATTAAGGTTAAATTAACACTTAAAGTAAAAAAAATACGCTTGAATATGGTTTGTAGTACAGTATATCTAGTTGCTTACGTTATACAGTAGCAGGAAACAGTAAAGTTCTTACGTGAAGTTGTTAGCCCTTGCACTGCCTCCTGCCTCCAAAGAACTGATCCAAACTTACCAACGCAAATCGCGGGAAGATCGCTGATTGGCGCGCAGAGCGAAAAAAAGAACGCTCGACGTTTTAAAATCAAAGACGACCAAATTGAGATCCGCAGATCCGCGGCAAACTTTAACGCGCAATAAACAGTTTCGGTGTCGATATTGAGGTTGCTGTCGATGATCGGTGATTTAGATTTCCCAGTTTCTAAAGTTGAAACTATGTTTCTAATAACTTGCTAACATAATTGTTTTTATATAAATCTATACTCTTATAAAGAAGAGGTGGTTTCTGTATGTATGTGGCAAGTGAACTCGAAAAATACTGAACTGACTGGGTTGAAATTTTACACAGAGGTAGATCTTGAACGTGGGAAACACATAGTAGTTCCTTATATTCACTTCCTTAAAATCCCCTCGGGCTACGCCCCGTGAACGTCCTCAGTTTTAATGTTTACATTTTTGAGGAATATAAACATTCAAATATTGAAATATAAACAGCTGTGGATAGTCCAATTTGATAGAAGTAAGATCAGCTGTAATTTTCATCGTGAGCGAAGCGACGGGTAACTGCTAGTAAGTCAGGTCCAGTCTGCGGATTACGTTGATTCATTTTGTAACGCTTATACTAAATAAGGTAGACTGAAGTATAACTGACGCCAATTCTTGGGGCCCAGTGTGGTGGATGCGCGGTAGCAAAAACGGCCAGAGCGCATGCGCGACAACGCGTCGCTATAGCGCAGCACTGTCATTCTGCTCTCAGCCGTCAACAATAGCGTGTCACTACATGTCGTCCTAAAAACATTGACCGACGGAACATTGACTCTTATTGATGATTAATGATCTATTTTAATTCTATTCAATTATGTAAAATATTTCATTGCTATTTATTAAAGCGTCTTGATACTCTGAACAACGATTGACACAGAAGCAGTAACTACGTGCGAGCTGCCGAATATTCGCAGGCAGGCTAGTACACTGTCGGCCGCCGCTGCCGCTACTACTCCCTTCTCCTCCCAGCTTACCCACTCCCCGCCCCATGCGCGGACTGGGCCCCAAGAATTAGCGCCAGTTATAACCATTGAAAGTAAAATTTGACATTTCAATAACAATTTTATATTTACGTTAATGTTTAGCATTAAAATATCAAAATTACTTGTAAACTTAAATTTTTGTTGTATAATTTAATATAAGGACATGTTTAATTTTGATGAGTCAAATAATTTAGAAATATAGTTTTTGTTAAGTGTGCATGAAGGTGATTATTACCCCAATACCAGGGTAATAAGCACCAAATGATAATTTTAAGGAGTAACAAGCAACTACATGTTGAGATTCAAAAATGCAACAAGTGGAGTATTAAGCACCAAATGCAATGTGGAACTTTAAATCTGTTTATTTAAGGCTTTAGTATAACATTTTTATCAAATAATTTAAACTTGTTAAAAACATTAGTTTATTTTTATTTTTAAAAGCCATTAAATTTAAGCTCATGCTTAGTTTATAAAACTGTAGGAGCAGTTCTAAGGCATCAGTTCTTATCCGCATTGGTATCACACAAAATGCAAGGAACTGGCCTGGTGTTTGGTGATGTCGCATATTCCTGCACATTCCACATAAAACGATTTAGTGCATGTGTTACATGCTACCCAAACCCCTTCGTCGTCTGTCACACACACTTTACACAACTCAGGCAAAGGGATACAAGAATATTCAAGAGTTTCTAGTTCAACATCGTCAACTTAGTCACTTGAGGAGTTTTCATACGTGGATTTCTTTCTTTTTTTTGCTTGGCTGACAGTAGTCTTGACATTTGATTGTTTTCCCTTTTTACCTCGTTTATTTTTCTTCTCTTTCTCAATTCTTTCCTTTTCTCTTTCCTTGTCCTTCAGTCTTTCGAGCATGTTACTGTCCGTGACACATTCTCCGTACTGGAATAATCCGATTTGCGTGCTTTTTTCCTCTTGTTAGGGTTTGATGGTAGTGGAGAATTCTAGGAATGCGTCTTTAGTGGTGTCCACTACTGGAGTTGTTGACGAACCTGGTGTAGAACTAGGTATCTCCTTCTCTTTTCCTCTAGGAGTTTCTAGGACCGAGTGGCCAACATTTTCCACACACTCATTGGGAAAAGTACATTTGGAACATCTTTGGAACAATGAGCAATGGCTAACTGTGAGACATTTGAGGTTTCCAAACTTCTCTCTCCTAGATGTCCATGAGGAGTTTGTACTAGACTTCGCTGATCATCATTTGTGAGATGCGGACCTGTTGTTTTCTTTTTCTAGATGTGTCCCGTTGCCTCCTTGTTGCACTGTGGGGCAAGGCGTTCGTACTTCGTTGGGAAGGACAACTGCGTTAGGTGCTTGTGTTGCCTTCAGAGGTTCACTTCTTCGAACCATGGCGAATCCAGTACTTTCATGCTTAAAGGCCGAAGGTCTGTTGCCTTGAAACCACTCACAGCGTTTACCGCTTTGAAACCTTTAACCCAACATGTGTTCAGGATGGATGGGAAATTACTCTTATTTATTTTGGCATGTCCGTTTTTACGCTGCCAGTCCTGCAGGAGTTTCTTCTACTCTTTCTTCATTGGTCCAAAAACTCCCACGTCAAGTAGCCGCAGAACATGGGAAGAATGGGATGGTAGCCGAAGAATAACAATATTTTTTGCTATAGCCGCTTCGATCAATGGTATAGAAATGTGAGATGAGTAACCGTCGTATATTAGAACCCTGTTTCCTTTGATACCGCTGACTCTAAATACAAAGCTTTTTCAAACCAAGAGGTAAAAGCATCCGTTTCTATCCAACCGCTATCAGTCATGGTGAATATAGTTCCAGGCGGTCCATTATGGATGCCCAAAGCAGATTTCATTCTCTTTATAAATAACTAGCAGTTGCCCGTGGCTTCGCTCACGATAACAATTTTAACACCCGCTGTCTAAATGAAGATGGTGCCACATACTGAGTTTATGATTAAATAGATAAGGTACAAAAACTATTGGTGACTTTAATATAGTACATATCACCTAAATAAAGAAAAAACAAACATGATAAAAGGAACCAAACTATAAATCAGCTGTAGAGACCTATCTGTAGCCTACGTGAAGCGTAAACCGCCTTCTTGATTAAATGAAAATTGACAATTTCAAGGAAAGATCGTCCATTAAATTATGCAGAAAGATTTTAGGCCGTTGACCCCACCGAAAAACCCTGAAAACTTTGAATTTTGAAAACCCCGTTCTCAGCGGATGCTCACGCCCTATAGCAACGTCCATGAAAAGTTTCAAGGTTCGAAGTCAAGTTCAAGTAGTTTGGGCTGTGCGATGATAGGTCAGTGGTATTTGACAAATGTAAATTAGATATACTTTCATTAGCCAGAAAAATGTTTTAGGAATTCGCTAAGGGTGTCGCTGCCGACGGGAGTACGTAGAAATATTGCTGCCCCGCCGCACAAGGCATTTTTATTTGGCCTCTCTATACTACACATGCCAGCACATTCCAGCGCCCCCACCGATAAAACCCCTAAGGGTGTCGATGCCTGGGAAGGCTTATTTATACTCAGTAGGCCTAACGTTGAATCTGTGCTATAGTACAGAGTGCCCCTTAGGCAAGAAATACCCTCTTCGCAGCAGACCGAGCGTACTTGGTGAAGCAGTTTCCTGTTTCATGAAATTTTATATACGTAGAGTAGAAAATGCCTTGATTAAATGCCACCGAAGTATTTTCTAATGTTTTTAGGGTCTATTTTGAACAACAACAAAATAACAGAGCCGTCCCGCAATTTTTTAAAAATGGTTTACATTATCTCTTTTATTAACAGCTGTTATAAGGAAGGAAGGACTTTTAAGTATCTCTTGTCAGTGATTTATTTTATTTTTTACAGACAGCTGGTTTTACATTCTATGAAATGAATATAAACATTTCATCACTTATAATTGTGGCATAAGGATATTAATATGTGATCTTTGAGAGGGTCTGTGCGCGACCTTGGTCTGTGGTGGAGTCCGAGGGTCAGATCAGGATGAAAATCCTGATAAATGTATAATGAATGGGAAAATATTAACTTTATTTAGTACATGTCAATTAAAAAGAAATATTATAAACCGAAACATAAAACTGAATGAAACCATAAAACATCTGCAACGACGAATCCATCAGTGAAGGTAACTACCATCTGCTTGGAACACTGAAAATGTAAACAAAACGTCATCCCCTTAAATTATGGGGAAATTCAAAACAAACTTGGTCGAAATCAATTAAAACTCGGTTTTTAGAAGCTTGCTATTTAATTTCAAAAAGACGTACGCTAGTTTTAAGTCGTCTAAAACCTTCTCATATGTGCATACTACACAGGAAAAAAGTTTCAGCCATAACAGTAATCTAGTTTTTGCGTGAAAAGCGGTCTAAAGTGTGATGTTGAGCGTTACCAACACACATCGTGACATAAATTGAGATAAGGCTTGATTCGGATTCTCTGACCTTCAAAACGCAAAAATAACCAAACATTTCATAAGTCTAAGCAATGTACAGACAAAACTCTAATTTTATTTATATAGATTGGGGGGCACATTTTCCCAGCAGCCGAACAACAGCCAAGGTCAGATATCTGCTCTCTACCAGAGCCTCCCATGTTAGTTACAACCCGGGAACCTTTTTGAGCTAAAAAGAAACCAGCCGCAGGGTCAACAGAGAAACATGTTTAGTCATAGTTATGGACTTGCTCTACACGGGTGACCTGATATTTTTTATATGTTGTTTCCACACAGTTCAGCCACTTTTCACCGACATCAGGGGTCAGACTCTTTATCCTAACAACAGAGAGCTGTTGTGTTTTCCTTAAAACAATGTTAGGATGTCGAGACAGAAAACCCTTAAGCCAATACCGAAGCCCAGCAGCGGTCGCTTCCACCCTAGCATCGTGGTCCAGATTATCTCCCGATCGTCCAAGGCACAATGGATCCTGGCTGCGAAGGAAAAAACAAATAACTACTACGGATGTGTCGGCAAACTTTCGCCCTGCTATTCCCGTCTACCTTAACGACCATCTCACAAGGCAGAACAAAATGATCCTGGGTAGCGCACAAGCCTTAGTTGATCCTGGGTAGCGCGGACGCCTGGCTTACGCGTGGGCCTACGAGGGTAAAATTTTTGTCCGGAGAACCCCAAATTCAGCTGCGAAGAGGGTCCGTTCAGTGGGCGAGGTGGAGAACGCTGTCCGGACTTCCCCGACCAGTACCCAGCAGACGAAGGAGCAGATGCGGAAAACCATCATCTCGGGAGTGGACAACAACGGAAGTGACTAGGTCCTTATAACCGAACTGATACAGGTTTATGTTTTTTTAATTATATATTTAACTTGATATTGTATAATTTAGTTGTAGGGTTAGGCAGGGGTGGATTTACATATGGTCAAAAACGGGGGTGGAAAACGGTCCAACGGGGTCAAAAAGCACACGCGTGAGTAAAAAAAGGTCACCAATTTTGCCGAGCCGGAAATCCCGCTAGGGAATCATAGGGTCGTAATTATATTTTGGCCAATAATTCGTTTCGATGGTCGTTACTGTACGATTACTAGCTGGAAGTAATTACTGACAAGTTCATTTTCTAGTTGAATTTAAGTCATTCGGTTATTTTACTAGATGTCCTTTTTTAAGCTGACGCAATTTAAATTTTGTTTAAATACTGTTTGATTTTAACTTATCAATTCACTTCTAATTCCGAAAAAAAGAAAAAGGAAATTGTAGGGAATTACACTATAAAATGTATTGTAATATATAATAAATGGGTTAGATAAATATTTTTTTTGTCTTTCTAGAATTTTGTAGTTAGTTTATTAAGGCTCAAATAAACAAAGGTTTTGAACAGAGCATAGAATATTTTTTGTTTGTGTCTTGTAATTACGGACAGCAAAAAAAATATATTTTTGTTTATATTTCTCTATCCCTGAATAGTCACTAGGAAAGAATTTTTATTTTATTTTTGATTTCATGAGATCGGTATTTGATAGGAGGTATTTTTTGTCACAAGCTATTGAGTATATTGAGGAATATAGTTTGCTATGGAACAAAATTAACAATAGCAGGTTTGTGTTGCTTTAATAAAACAAAATATAGCTGAGCATTCTTAAGATCTATTTACGTTATATACGTTTCTTTTTAGTAATCCCTATAGTTGATATTAGCTCTTTTGTAGTTGCTCTTAAAAATGCTTAAAATGTTCCTCCCATAATAATTTATGTTTCAAGTTTCATGCTTCATTTATTTGGTTGTTCAAGCATATGTTTAATGTTTTCTTTTTGGTTTTTTGCGGGCGTTTGCCGTCGCTGATTGCTTAAAAACATAAGTCGGTGATGACGGATGTCCGCGGGTGTAAGAAGCAAAACATAAAATCATCATCACAAACAATGAAATGAAATGAAATGAAAAATGTCTTTATTAAAGAGGCGAAGTTAGGACTTAACCTCATACACAAATTAATTACAAACAACATTCTTAAATTATTATACGTTTGGAGAATAGAAAGTGACATAACAGATAACAATAAGGATTATTGTTAATATTCAAGGAAAAACAATAAAAATTATTCAATTGTAGTAATAAAGAATATAAATCTTTCAAGGAGATGATAATACCTAAACTATTAAGTGTAATCTATTAAATAAATAAATAAATAAAAACAAAGTCAGGATTTATTTTATTATCATGCACACGCTCATTCACACATGTCGCTCAAGACCCGCCTCACCAAAGTCTCAAAGCATCACCGCCTGCCCCGCTGTAGCAAGAGATCTTTGACTTCTGCCCCAAACAATGAATTTCAAACAAAGAATAAGTTAAATCTGGGGATCAGTTATTGAATGTGAACAGTTAATTATGTTATTTTTATTCATTTAGTAGGTATAGGTTTTTTTATATTTAGTTAGCGGTAGGTCGAATGGATGTGTCAACATAAAATCGACGATGTTTTAATAAACATGGATAATTTTAGATTGGTTTCTCCAAAAGTGTATGAAGATTTAAATCAATTTAAGTTTTTTGAAGAAGACAAATCAGATATTTCTGGCAGCGGTTATTTAAATATTAAAAATGCTTGCCTATTAATATAAAGATGCATGTAAATATACGTAGTTACAATAAGCACATTGATAAATTATTGGTTGTACTCAATAGTTTAAAAAAAAAATTTGATGCTATAATTTTAACAGAGACCTGGCAGAATGAATGTGGTATGATTGTATGTTTGGATGGTATGTTGCGTTTGCAAATTCTATTAGTATAAATCAAAATGACGGCGTTTTAGTGTATGTGAGAGAATGTTTTGATGTGTTTTCAAATGAAGTGTATCTGTGTGGTGCCACAAGTATAAAACTTAACCTGGCGCTTGGCAGGGAGCGGTTCACAATCTTGGCTGTGTACCGGAGTCCGGGATACGGCCGTGACCTTCAGCAGTTTATCACTGACCTTGCTGAGTATTGTGATAACCGGAGCAGGGAGGAGGTTCACTGGATTGTGGGTGACATTAATTGTTGTATATTGCCGGACACCACGGAATATTTATCGCAACAATATTTAGATACATTGTATGAAGCGGGCTTTATAAGTTGTATTAATGTTCCGACGAGAGTGTCTGCTTTTTCTAAAAGTTGCTTAGATCATATTTTTGTTGATGTTAAAGATACTTGCAAAGTTAAATCCGGGGTTATTAAATCTGAAATGGCCGACCATTATATTGTAATCGCTAATTTTCAATTAAAAATCGATGCTAAATCAAATAATCAGTCGTATGTCTCGCATCTCAATTATAATCAAGCGTCGCAACTTATTAATAATTATGATTGGTCTGCCGTTTTACGTGCTAACGACGTTGACACGAGTTGTAATTTTCTTGTAAATTCCTTGCAAGATATTATCAATAAATCTTCTTGTACGAAACGCTTTCCAGTGAAATTGTTCAAAATTAAACCTTGGATAACTAGTGGGATATTAAAGTCGATTCGCCACCGGGATAAATTACTTAAACAAGTGAAGAAACAACCATTTAACACTGAATTAATAAATACTTTTAAAACATACCGTCAAATGGCCTAACTTGGGACAGTTTTTAACTTTTTCAATGAGCTGTGTTGAAATGGCTAGCTCCATTTACAAAAAAAGTACCAAACCATTGGTCTATGACTCTACATTTCGTTTACCTTAATTTTGCACTTTATTTTCTTACACGCTCTGAAAAAAATATATGTTGGTGTCCCAAGTTACCCGCAAGAGTTGTGTAACTTGGGACATAAATGCATTTCTTTTCATAAATTAACTATGGAAATATATGGGGTAATTTGGGACATGTAATAACATGCTGAAACACAATAAAAAGGTATTAGTTTATTAAAACACTTAAACATGTTAACAAAACAGCTGGGTATCCTAGTCAATGTCCAAAGAAAATCTAAATATTTTTCTCGTTACACTCAGTGGCTGTAAAAAACCAAATTAATTGCTGGGTATCTTAGTCAATTTCAAAAGGAAATGTAAATCTTCCTCTGGACACATTCAGTGGCTGTAAAACAGCAATCACATGCTTGATATGAACTTCCATCATGACGTCAACTAGCGAAAAACTGTACACGTTAAAAGACTTCCCATATCTTCTCAGAAATTTAAAGGTGACAGTTTCTGATTCTGGTTGCAATGATGAAACTTGTCCCAAAAACTTTTTTCGTGTTGTTTTCGGGTCCCTTCATCATAAATAATGGATACTGCTGCAAATGTTCCAATTGGTAAGCGTTCAAAAGTTATATTTTCTTGCTCTAGCTGGGGTTTCTTATCCCTCGTCGTATTTTCTTCTTCAGACTCACTACTTTTGATATTCAAGTCATCCGAATATTCAGCCGTTGAAAAGTCTGCATCCGATTCGTCAGTGGAAGAGATGTACAAATCTTTTTCCTTTCGTGCATTCTTCTTCATTTTCAATTTAGGTTTTGATGTTGGCTTTTGAGATGTTGAGGTTGAAGGTTTTCCTCAGGAAGCATACTGTCGACAATACTAGCTCCGGCAGGTAAGTTCAACTTTTTCTTTCTTTGTCTTAAAGGTTCAGTTTCCTTTTCCTACTCTTCCTACTCCTAATTTCCTACTCTCTTCCAGGAATGACTCAAAAGAAGCAACCCATTCTTGGCTATCTGCTGTGTCATTCCCATCACTTTCTTCTCTCTTCTTAGGAAGACGCTTAAGTACTTGTTGCCGGTCTAATGGATATATCCTGATCCTTTAAATCCTGATTTAAAGTTCTGTGTTGTTTTTTCTATTCCGAGAGATTCAAGACATCGGTTTAGTAGTCGTGGAAATCTGTCCTTTGTTACACATCCTCTGTTTTTAGATTTCCAATCATCGAGCACTTCCCTCCATGCAACCTTTAATGGTTTAAAAAAAGCAACATCAAGAGGTTGGCATATACCAGTGCTATTTGGTGGCAACAACACAAATCTAATGTCATTTTCCATACATTCCTCTACAACATAAGGCGAAATCTGACTTAATAGGTTATCACCAATAAGAACTTTGGTTTCATCAGGGAACTTCTTGCAATAAGGTAAAATGACATTTTTGAAATAGTCTTCAAAAACGGTCAAAAGAAACCAACCACTCTTACTACGGTTGTACACACAACCTTTTGGACCTCCCTCACACCAAACGTTGTGTACAAATCTTCCGCCTTATAAACCATATAAGGTGGAAGCAGAGTTCCATCAGCAGTACCAGTAAACATTACTGAAATACTTGACTTTGAAGAATCTACTATCCTTTCCGGATGCCTACAACCTCGCCTGGCAATGACACTTTTTCTCCCAGGGTCGTCGGTAATATTTGTTTCATCATAATTGATAATCGAATATGGCTTGATACCCTTCAGAGTTTCTCCCAGTTCGTCAAAGTACATATTAATAGTTTCTGAGTCAACTTTAGCTCTTGATCGTTTTACATTCTGACACAGTCTTTTTGTCAACTTATCGTTGTGTCTATCCACAAAAGAACGAACCAAGTCCCTGCCAGGCAAATTCTTTTTAAATCGTTTTTCACTGATCCCTTTTCTGTCGAGGTAAGATTTAACAATCTAATATATATACAGCCGGATGTGTAACTCACTCACTGATTAAGGGATACGAATTCTAAACAACTTCCCGATGAGCTAGAAACCTGAAATTTTGCACGAATATTCCTTAAGGCATGAACACATCAGCAAATTCGTCAAAACCAAACATTTTTTATATTGAACCAACCAAAAAAAATCTATAAATTTTGTCATTATAATGCAACCCGCCATACACGATTTCCTGGCTGTGGGAATCTACGATATCATGGCAAAGTAGTTCGTTGTTGTTTTTGTTTTATCAGTTCTCATTGATCTGCGTTACCATCTGTTAGGATTCTGCTGTTTGTTTTTAAACACGAAAATACGGTGATTGGCAATTTTACAATATTATTATGTCCCTAATGTAAATAACAATAAGCACCATGTCATGTAGCTTCGGTTTATTTTCCATAAGTTCAATAAAAACTTAAATTTAGTAAAATATAGTTTTACGTTCTCGGTTTTGAAGTAATGAACATATTTTAACCCGAACTTTAAATCCCTTGATTGCTGAAAATCCAATCTTATCCCACTAAATACAGTATTAACGATTACAGGCTCTAAAACTGGATTGTTAATATTATATGTCTTCTCCAATGCTCTTGCATTGTTTTTGTAGAGTTTATTAAGAGGTAAATAATAACCACACTTAAACTCAAGGAACACCGTAATAGACAAAGTTTAAGTTATTCTTAGAACATACTATACCTATGAAATATGGAAAGTGAATTCATATATAATTGTAGGAATAATTTTAACCAAGTTAAGTTGAATTACAAGTCTCATTGTCACGTTGCACAACCTCTTACGTAACTGACTTAGGCCTACCATACACGTTCAGTTTTGCCTCAAGGCCGGGACTGTACAGTCCTGGACTGCGCAGTTGGCCGTAATCGTTCAATTCAGTTTCTACAGTTCCGCGCCAGTTGCTCTGTGATTTTATTTTACGTGAAATTCAATAAATCAGTATACGCTAATTCGCGCATGTCTCTATTGTGGCATTCCTTGCTTATTATTTCCCAAATGCTAGGGTGACTGCGGTATTTCTCGATAAATTCTATTGTTTGATCCTTGGTCCAGTCTAGTCTGACATTATGTATACGTTCTGTGTGTCATGTAACAATATAACTATGTAAAAGGTATACATTTACCTGAATACCAGAGTGACTACGTTTAATGGATTGCTTTATTTCATTCAAGTGCGTGATGGTTTCAACCTTGAAACGTACTTAATCCATACAACAAAACAAAATCATTCTGGTACTAGTGACACTCAGGTAAATTTATATCTTTTAAAATCATCATCGGGATTCAGAGACAACCTAATTTTGAAAAACAAAAATTAATACGTCTTAAGACTCTCACTCACAACACTAAAACAATGCTGAAGTAAAAGAGGCTATGTTCCCACTGAAGATAAAAAGCAACTTAATGACAGGTGCGCTGGGGCTGACTCAGTAGGCGGGGGGAGAGGTGGGGGTTTGCTTGGCCGGCGGGATTCGCCATACACGTTCAGTTTTGGACTGTACAGTCCATCAGTCCAGAACTGCACAGTCCCGGCTTCAAGTGTTTCCCATCCGGCCGTCCGGCCAACGATCTGCCTCAAGGAATTGCCATACACGTTCAGTTTTGGACTGTACAGTCCATCAGTCCAGGACAGTACAGTCCCGGCCTTGAGGCAAAACTGAACGTGTATGGTAGGCCTTACTTATGGTTTAAAAGATGCTAAACATACTCAATTTTCCGATGAGGCAGAAACACTATATTGGTTCTCTTATTATTTGATCCTATCTGTAAATAATTTGTTTTAGGTTCGCGTTGATTGTATTTAAAAATTTATGCCTGGGAAAAATCATATAGTTAACGTATTGTTAACGCTTTATAATTTAAAACTTCCATGTTAATATGGTATGCTAAAATAAAAATTCCCACCTTTTTAAAAAATGTTTTGGCTATTTTATATTTCTAATACGTATTTAAAGGTTTTGTGCAATTGTTCAACTTTCGTTATTGATCTACTATCCCGCTTACCCAACGACACATATACAATTTGTAAAATATAGAGCAACTGCGATATTATATCTTTCAGTTATGCACTCGTACTATTTAAAGTCTACTTTTGTTTTCTTGCTGACTTTTAATGTGGTGTTCAAAAGGCACCCACGGTGATTTATCATTTTCCAAAAACCCCGCAATTATACGTATTTTCGCCTCTTTTGGCTTCGTCAATCGGAAACATACCTCTCTTAGACCAAATGAACAATCGGCTACTGTACTAGGAAACACAATAAATTATATTATCCTTATAATTTCTGCGCACAGGCTGTTTCACGCATGAAGGAGTCGCCTATGATAAAACACTGTATGGCGAACTCCTTCAATAACAACGATTATGGCGAGCGATAGGCTAGGGATCTGCATAGTTTAAACTCCCCTGTGTTGTATATGTTTGTGTGATGATTCCTAACGACTTCCCCATGAGTTAGAAACATGAAATTTTGCAAGAACATTCCTTGGTTGGTAAAACTGCAGGGTAAAGCTGAAAAGAAAAAAATTCCACAGCCCACCCCCTAAAAGTTGAGGGAAAGTGGAGAAAATGTTAATTTCGAAAAGAGTACCTAAAGTATTTTTCGTTTTTGGGCTGCAGCGGCTATACTAGAGGTCCTATATGTACATGCTAATTTCGCTTGTGCCATCACTTAGTGTTTTAATAACTAGCCAACTTAGGTTTGGTTATAGGATTTTTATGGTATACGCGAGGTCATTTGCCAATTTTAAAACCTCTTTCAGCGCCTACGGCATTAAACTAGAGATCATAAAGAGTTGGAACTTCATTGAAATTTCAATTTCCCTCTATTTTATTTTTGAAAATGTTTGCCAATTTTACCCCGTATAACCCCCAAAAAAATTCGTCTAAAGTTTTAATTTACCTTACGGTTTTAATTTTTTGGCGAATTTATTTTTTGAATGAGATACCTAATTTTTGACAAGGATATAGTCAATTTCACCTCCCCCCACAAGGGAACATCATCGGGGGCCTGGGGGCGGAGCCCCCAGCGAGCCGAAAGCCAGTCAGTCCTATATCATAGTAAGTCAAAGGGAATCCCCAATCTCCTACTAAGGCAATGCACTGGGCTACAATCTGTTCACTTGCATCATCAAAAACAAAAGGTCGTCCAATTTTTCCAGTGTTTTGGTCCAAAAATCTGGAAAACGTGTCTATTAAGTGTTGACTTCGACACACCATATTTTTCTGCTGCTTTCCTCATGCTTAATTTTTGTTTTTTACCGCATCAACGGCCTTTTCTAGCGATTCTTTGTCATAATCATTGTATTTCTTTCTTTTTTTATTGTGCTGAGTTTTTCCCATCATCTGAAACACAAAAAGAAAGAAATGCTGTAATTATACATTCATATATATGTGTGTGTGTGTGTGTGTGTGTGTGTGTGTGTGTGTGTGTGTGTGTGTGTGTGTGTGTGTGTGTGTGTGTGTGTGTGTGTGTGTGTGTGTGTGTGTGTGTGTGTGTGTGTGTGTGTGTGTGTGTGTGTGTGTGTGTGTGTGTGTGTGTGTGTGTGTGTGTGTGTGTGTGTGTGTGTGTGTGTGTGTGTGTGTGTGTGTGTGTGTGTGTGTGTGTGTGTGTGTGTGTGTGTGTGTGTGTGTGTGTGTGTGTGTGTGTGTGTGTGTGTGTGTGTGTGTGTGTGTGTGTGTGTGTGTGTGTGTGTGTGTGTGTGTGTGTGTGTGTGTGTGTGTGTGTGTGTGTGTGTGTGTGTGTGTGTGTGTGTGTGTGTGTGTGTGTGTGTGTGTGTGTGTGTGTGTGTGTGTGTGTGTGTGTGTGTGTGTGTGTGTGTGTGTGTGTGTGTGTGTGTGTGTGTGTGTGTGTGTGTGTGTGTGTGTGTGTGTGTGTGTGTGTGTGTGTGTGTGTGTGTGTGTGTGTGTGTGTGTGTGTGTGTGTGTGTGTGTGTGTGTGTGTGTGTGTGTGTGTGTGTGTGTGTGTGTGTGTGTGTGTGTGTGTGTGTGTGTGTGTGTGTGTGTGTGTGTGTGTGTGTGTGTGTGTGTGTGTGTGTGTGTGTGTGTGTGTGTGTGTGTGTGTGTGTGTGTGTGTGTGTGTGTGTGTGTGTGTGTGTGTGTGTGTGTGTGTGTGTGTGTGTGTGTGTGTGTGTGTGTGTGTGTGTGTGTGTGTGTGTGTGTGTGTGTGTGTGTGTGTGTGTGTGTGTGTGTGTGTGTGTGTGTGTGTGTGTGTGTGTGTGTGTGTGTGTGTGTGTGTGTGTGTGTGTGTGTGTGTGTGTGTGTGTGTGTGTGTGTGTGTGTGTGTGTGTGTGTGTGTGTGTGTGTGTGTGTGTGTGTGTGTGTGTGTGTGTGTGTGTGTGTGTGTGTGTGTGTGTGTGTGTGTGTGTGTGTGTGTGTGTGTGTGTGTGTGTGTGTGTGTGTGTGTGTGTGTGTGTGTGTGTGTGTGTGTGTGTGTGTGTGTGTGTGTGTGTGTGTGTGTGTGTGTGTGTGTGTGTGTGTGTGTGTGTGTGTGTGTGTGTGTGTGTGTGTGTGTGTGTGTGTGTGTGTGTGTGTGTGTGTGTGTGTGTGTGTGTGTGTGTGTGTGTGTGTGTGTGTGTGTGTGTGTGTGTGTGTGTGTGTGTGTGTGTGTGTGTGTGTGTGTGTGTGTGTGTGTGTGTGTGTGTGTGTGTGTGTGTGTGTGTGTGTGTGTGTGTGTGTGTGTGTGTGTGTGTGTGTGGTCTAACTTAGGACGGTGTCCCAAGTTAGACCACACAGGTTCATTTTAACATTTTATTTTTATTTCTTGGAAGGTTGGCAAAACTGAAATATGAGAAGATGTATGAATCTTCACAGAAAGTGAAGTTATAACCTAGAAATACCTGATGGCTTCTAAGTAGATTGTTCTTTTCTCCACAGACAAAGTTTGTTACGAGTAAATTTTTGAAGAATAAGAACAAGCAAAATATAAATTAAATAACTATTGCTTACCTTTAATGCAGTGATCAAATAATGTCAAATTAACTTCACAGACACACTGAGAACAATAACCACTTGCTCTATCAATGGGCGCGTTCAGCCGCAGTCACCGGTGTGTAATCTACCAACCTATAATAAGTGAACGGTAGCGGTGGATTTACCACCTATCGATCATTGTTGTACATCCACCGATGTTGTGTATACGGTGGAATCGTTAAGTAACCGGACATTGCTGACAGTCAAGATGCGGAGGCTTTGCCTATTAATGACTATGGTAACCGGTTAGTCACCGGTGACAGTAACCGGTTAGTCACCGGTGACAGCGGCTGAACGCGCCCAATGAAACATCCAAAGCAGGGATGCTCCAGGCACTGATAGAGTAAAAATACCGTAATCGTCCCACATTACCCCACTGCCCCAAGTTAGCTCATTTGACGGTATAGAAATAATTTAAATACACTAATAAAACATCCAAAGAAGAATCGTACCATCACAATAAATTTCAGGAATTTAAGGGTAATGATTTTTGGAATCATTTAGGTGAGCTTACCGGGACTAAAAAGGAAAAAATTGATTTCTCGATTAATTATTTTTTGGACATAACAGTTGAAACTGAGGAGGGTGGCATTAAACGTGTCGCCGACTCTCTTAATGATTATTACGTTGGGGTTGGCGCTGGTCTGGCTAGTGCAATCCCCCCTGCGACGGAGTGCATTATCGACGACGCGAGGTGCGGTGTTGACTCTCTCTTCCGACTGCGGCCCGTCACGGAGGAGGAGCTGGCGTCTGTGGTCCAGAGTCTCAAGGGGGGTTCCGCTCCTGGGGTGGATCAAATCCCTGCATCTTTAATTAAAAGTTGTTTCCCGAACTTGAAAAATCCAATACTCAATATAATAAACAAGAGTATTATACAAATCATTTATCCAGCAGCGTTTAAAACGGGAAAAGTAATTCTTATCTATAAAGGGGGGACCAAAAACGAATTTGCTAATTTCGGACCAATAACTCTGACCAGAGTCCTCGCGAAACTTTTAGATAAATGCGTCAGTCAATGGGAAGGCTATCTACTCGACCAAAATATTTTATCGGAGCACCAGTTTGGTATTAGACGCGACAAAAATATTAACGATGATTTGTTTTCACTAAAAAAAAATATTCATGACTCAATTGGTCGCAATAAATTGTGTTCGACCAAAACCGACTCACAGTTAATTTGAAGAAGACTAAGTATATAGCGGTCTCTCTGAGAGCAGATCAAGATCCGCAGCATCTACAATTAAAATTGCATACTTTTGGTAGCCAGAATGAATGTGTATCGTGTGAATCTATTGGCATACTTGTGGTGGCCAGAATGAATGTGTATCGTGTGAATCTATTGGTAGAGTGTCGAGTTATAAGTATTTGGGGGTCACGTTTGATAGTCGGCCAAGTTGGGTTTATCACATAAATGATATTAGAATGAAATTAAGAAAGTTTATTTTTGTTTTTGGAACTCTTAGTAAGATTTTACCTCTAGATATCATCCGAAATGTATATTTTGTGTACGTTCAATCTGTATTACAGTATGGAATTTTGGCGTGGGGCGGGAGTTATTCTAGTAATCTTCATCCACTTTTTGTAACTCAAAGATCAATTATTAAAGTAGCTCTTCAAAAACCTAGACTTTATTCTTCAAATTTGCTTCTGGATGAATTCAAAGTATTTAATATTACTCAGCTGTTTGCTAGATCACTCATTGTATATATGTTTAAAAATAGTTTCGATTTTCTTACAGATATCGGTCATGATCACTTTACTCGCGCGTCTGTAAACTATGTTATCATCCCGCCAAGATTGAACAAATCAGTCAATAAAACCTGTTCCTTTTGTATTGCCCACATAATTTTAAAAAATTTACCGGATCATCTAAAATTTCTTCCCCCGTGTAGTTTATCCACGTTCAGAAATAAGGTTAACAAGTGGATTCAAGTTATGGGAAGGGACAATCTTGAGCGCTGCCTAAAATCCCAATATACGTGATGCCATCCGATACGTGTGTGAGAGGGTGTGTGTGTGTGTGTGTGTGTGTGTGTGTGTGTGTGTGTGTGTGTGTGTGTGTGTGTGTGTGTGTGTGTGTGTGTGTGTGTGTGTGTGTGTGTGTGTGTGTGTGTGTGTGTGTGTGTGTGTGTGTGTGTGTGTGTGTGTGTGTGTGTGTGTGTGTGTGTGTGTGTGTGTGTGTGTGTGTGTGTGTGTGTGTGTGTGTGTGTGTGTGTGTGTGTGTGTGTGTGTGTGTGTGTGTGTGTGTGTGTGTGTGTGTGTGTGTGTGTGTGTGTGTGTGTGTGTGTGTGTGTGTGTGTGTGTGTGTGTGTGTGTGTGTGTGTGTGTGTGTGTGTGTGTGTGTGTGTGTGTGTGTGTGTGTGTGTGTGTGTGTGTGTGTGTGTGTGTGTGTGTGTGTGTGTGTGTGTGTGTGTGTGTGTGTGTGTGTGTGTGTGTGTGTGTGTGTGTGTGTGTGTGTGTGTGTGTGTGTGTGTGTGTGTGTGTGTGTGTGTGTGTGTGTGTGTGTGTGTGTGTGTGTGTGTGTGTGTGTGTGTGTGTGTGTGTGTGTGTGTGTGTGTGTGTGTGTGTGTGTGTGTGTGTGTGTGTGTGTGTGTGTGTGTGTGTGTGTGTGTGTGTGTGTGTGTGTGTGTGTGTGTGTGTGTGTGTGTGTGTGTGTGTGTGTGTGTGTGTGTGTGTGTGTGTGTGTGTGTGTGTGTGTGTGTGTGTGTGTGTGTGTGTGTGTGTGTGTGTGTGTGTGTGTGTGTGTGTGTGTGTGTGTGTGTGTGTGTGTGTGTGTGTGTGTGTGTGTGTGTGTGTGTGTGTGTGTGTGTGTGTGTGTGTGTGTGTGTGTGTGTGTGTGTGTGTGTGTGTGTGTGTGTGTGTGTGTGTGTGTGTGTGTGTGTGTGTGTGTGTGTGTGTGTGTGTGTGTGTGTGTGTGTGTGTGTGTGTGTGTGTGTGTGTGTGTGTGTGTGTGTGTGTGTGTGTGTGTGTGTGTGTGTGTGTGTGTGTGTGTGTGTGTGTGTGTGTGTGTGTGTGTGTGTGTGTGTGTGTGTGTGTGTGTGTGTGTGTACGAGCACGAGAGCGCGTGTGTATGAGGTTAGTGTGCGTTTGTGTGAGGGAGTACAATGCGTGATTGCGATTGTTAAGAGAATGCGACCCCCCCCCCTGGGGGGGGGGTGAATGTGATAAGGTCCGAAATGATTGGGCCATGTCGGCCTTTTTTACTGAACTTTTTTATATCAGGCTGCTTTTTGTAACCTGCGTGTATTATTCCTTGTTTGGTCTGCGCCATTTTTTTTACTGAGTGGTTTTTAGTCTGATTTTGTAATAGTTAGTAAAATATGAAGATTATTTTAATGGATTTCTAATCTAATTTAATAATGTATTATTATTATTATTATTATTATTATTAATAATATTTTTTTAAATAGTGCAAAGTGACTGGACTTAAGGACTGCTGATTTGGCTCGGCTCTTGCTCACAAGCTTGGCTTTGCAGGGGCCCATTTCACAGTTTTTTTAAATGTATTTGTTCATTTTTGTAATGTATTGTGTGAAATAAATAAATAAATTGAAAATTGAATCTGGACCAAGGGGCCCACTTTCTCCTCGCCCTTTAGAAGTCAAATAATATTGGTGGACCATGAATCACACATTATATATTCGAAATCCCCAACCCTAATCTGCACATAGTGCAATGCCTTTTGCCAAACCCTTCTTTCTCCCTTTTGCCAAACCCTTCTTTCTCACTCCCACGCCGGCTGTGCAAGCATCACTTACTCTTCCAAGAAGCGAGTGGTATTCAACTCAGTGGTGTCATGGTAAATTCTCCAGTGCCGGAACGGTGTGTCCGAGGATTTCGGGCAAATACCCCCCCCCCCCCCCCCCAATGGATAATAACATTTTGTATAGAGATTTCCACTTTTTTAAGGGGATTGAAGCTACTTTTTAAGGGGATTAAAGCTAAATTTTAACAATAACCACACATTTATAATGTTCTAAGTTAAAATTTTGCGACTTGTGTCAGTAGATTTTTTATGTGGTTATCAATTAAAAACGTTTTAAATATAGCCTAACGTTAACAACAATAAAGGTTTAATGAATTTTATTTGAAACTTTGATAAGGTACAAACTCCCTCTAACAGTGTCTTTCAATACCAGTCAATAAACAGCATAATAAGCATTTTTAATGACTATGTCTAGACTGTGTTATTGGACACAGATTGAGATGGAACGCAAGATTCATACCACCATTTAAAAATTAAATTATTGTGAAAGGATCTAATTATTGTACTATAATAAATTTGTTATTTATTTTTTTAATACGCATTCGTATGTTTTTGGTGGGATAAAGGTTTGAATTTATACGTAAACATTTTACTTAGCATTTGATTTTAGATCTCGTCACTTAAAAAAAAAGGCACTGAGTATTGATTGATCAAGTACACTTTTAGTGGTTTAATGCAAGTCCGACTTGACCTAACTTTCGGCGAAAACTTTTCCACTCGGGACCTTATGAAAGCAACGTTAAACGAGTCCTGCCGAACGCACCGTGATCTTTCCTTAGTTCGCACTGTCCCGCCGAGAGCGTATTTGAGAAATACTTCAGACGAATTCAGCACATGTTTACTAAATATGGCTCAAGTTCACCATAGTTCAGTCAGGGTGAATGAGTGAATTTGACTTGCCCAAGCGTTTAGCGAGCATTTTGCCGCATTAGGCAGAGCGACGTAGATCGAGTTGTGGTCCTGGTGAATGCCTCAATACGCTTGCAATTACTTGAATTCACCCTCATTCAGCAAGAGTGAAGAGCCAAAACAAATGGAAAACTGTCAACAGAACAGACAGAACGACGATAAAATGATAAAATAACCGTGTACCGCAGTGAAAAAAATACCTGTGCAGCCGACTACGTACTGACAGCAGACGAACGGCAACTGCACGACACAATGTCACTATAAATGTATTTCATTTTGAAGACGTTACCCAGGGAAAGTACCCCGACCTAAGTTATGTTTATAAAAGAAAAGAAAGCAAGGAATTTGATATTTTCAAAGATATTAATCTAAAAACCAGTGCCGGAACGGCGTTCCGGCGCGTTCCGGCACCATGACACCACTGATTCAACTTCAAAAATTTCTGCTGCTTTTCTAATGCCCAGCCTACTTTCTTTAACAGCATCAAAAGCCTGAAATATCGCATCACTGTTTTTGTACGATCTTCTTCCCCCTTCACCAATACTTCCCAGCTATGGCTTCTTCACATACTTCCGAGGCATCGCACCTGAAAAGTAAGAGAATAACTATGTAGTTTTTGACTGCTCGGAATACTTTATTACATCAAATTATGGTTTTGAATAGAAATTTCACAAACTATGGTTAGGCTTTTAACCCGTAGTTACTTCACAAATGTTCCTAAAACAACTTTAAAAACTAAACCAAATTAATATTAGTTCTTGAAGTTTTTTATTTGATAAGTGCTTACTACCCCAAAATTCGAAGTTGCTTAATACCTCAAGTGCGATACATTTTAAAAACAAACTTCATGGTGCAAATAAGGCACTATAAACATGCAACACATTTCTAATTAAAGGAAATATGATCTATTTTATGAATAAGTACTTCACTACCAAATAACTAAAGAGATAAAAGAAAAACTTACCTATAGAATTTGATAACTTGAAGCTTCTTAAAGTAGTCGAAATATCCAAGAGCTACTTTGGCTTGCCAACATGCCAACTAATCCAGATTGAATCGTAGATAACACTATCACTGATGTCTTCCGTCTGCACGCACTTAATATCTACATTCTGTAGGACGCGCGTTTCGGCTTTCGCCATCTTCAACTACAATACTGATGCTGGTTGTGTGAATGGGGGTTTATATAGTAGCGACTGAAATTCCAGAAAGTTCCACTGTCTTCGATTTCGGCGTTTCCAGGTATGCGGTGGGGGCGAGGGCGAATTCCAGAGGTTGTTTACATCAGTGCGGCGCGGTGTGTTGACTTCTCCATCATTCTAGATTTTTCTTGAAACTTTAATTATATGATTTTCGTTTTTCCTATGGTGAATAGTTAATTTTTACGTATCAAATATTCATTAAAGATTTTAAATGTGTCCGTGCCAAGAACATCAGACTGTTGGTTAAGAATATTACCTTTTAGTTTTTCTTTATAAATGTATAAATTTTCAAATATATCTAATTTTGGTCCTTTTTCTAAAACTTTTAATATATCCATTGTGTCTTCAATTTTGCCGTATTCATGGTCTTCTTCAACAATGTGTGTAGCAAAATGTGACTTTGGAATATCTTGTTTTACAGAGTAAATATGTTCCTTAAACCGTTTTTTGAAGTTTCTTCCTGTTTGTCCTACGTATATTTTATTGCATGAGAGGCATTTTAATCTGTATACACCTGATTTTGAAAACCTGTCATCCTTTTCTATCTCATTGTGTAGTCTTCTTTTTAAGGTATTGTTCGTTCTGAATGCCACTTTAATGTTTCTTTTCTGGAAGATTTTAGCTAATTTATACATCTCCGGTCCAGTGTATGTAAAGCATATCCATTTTTCGTTGGTTTGTTTTTCGTTGTGTTCATTTTTACTTTTGATTTGTGAATTTAACCTTTTTATTTGATTTTTAGAAAAACCATTGTTTACTGCTAGCATGTATATTGTATTAATTTCTTCATCATAGGCCTGTTTATCTAATGGCAAGCTATTTACCCTGTGTAACATGCTCCTGAATGCTGCAATTTTGTGCTGATACGGGTGGTTCGATGAATTTCCAATTAAAACATCTGTTGTGGTTTCTTTACGGAATATTTTAAATTTTAAAGTTGGTACTTGCTTGATGATTTTCAGATCCAGGAAATTTATTTCATTGTTTACTTCTTTTTCAATGGTGAACTTGAGGTTTTTGTGCTGGTTGTTTAGAATATTTAGAATGTTTTCAAACTGTTTATTCGGATTATCACTTTGCACAATACAAAGACAATCGTCCACATACCTAAACCAAGCTTTTACGTTATAATTCGCTACAATATGTGGGATAACTTTTTCTTCTATATTTTGCAAAAACACTTCACTTTAAATAGATGAAATTGGCGATCCCATCGCTAGGCCGTCACTTTGGCTGTTAATAAAAAGTTAATAAAAAATAAACATATATCAAAGCCAGACCATGAGACTCAAATGGTAAATAAATTAAAGAAAAAGTTAAAAAACAACAGTTTATTAATTACGAAAGCCGATAAAGGTAATAGCATAGTAATTGTCGATAAAGACGAGTACATTAACAAAACACTTGAATTTTTAAACAACAATAATTGTAAGGAGTTAAAACGTGATCCCACGCCACAGTATCAGGAACAAATTAATAAAATGAAGAAATATGCAACTCTAGTTTTCAATGATTCAAGAATAAATATAGTAAATATGAATCCAAAAACGCCTAAATTAAGAGCACTTCTTAAAATACATAAGCAGAACGTTCCTATCAGGCCAGTAGTAAATCACAGGAGTGCCCCGAGTTTCAAAGCAGCCAAATTTATAGCAAATTACTTGGCCAAAAACCTTGAGTTAAAGAACCAGTACAATGTTAAAAACAGCACACAGCTAGCAATTGCATTAAAAGATTTGAAAGTTTTAGACAACACATATATGGCATCTTTCGATATAAGTAATCTATATACAAACATACCAATACAGGAAACAATAGTGCTTACATTTAATAATTTAAAAGATAAAATACCCAATGATGAGGCTGAACAGGTCAAATACATTTTGAACACGATCCTAAAACAAAATTATTTTCAATTCAATAATAAAATATACAGCCAAAGTGACGGCCTAGCGATGGGATCGCCAATTTCATCTATTTTAAGTGAAGTGTTTTTGCAAAATATAGAAGAAAAAGTTATCCCACATATTGTAGCGAATTATAACGTAAAAGCTTGGTTTAGGTATGTGGACGATTGTCTTTGTATTGTGCAAAGTGATAATCCGAATAAACAGTTTGAAAACATTCTAAATATTCTAAACAACCAGCACAAAAACCTCAAGTTCACCATTGAAAAAGAAGTAAACAATGAAATAAATTTCCTGGATCTGAAAATCATCAAGCAAGTACCAACTTTAAAATTTAAAATATTCCGTAAAGAAACCACAACAGATGTTTTAATTGGAAATTCATCGAACCACCCGTATCAGCACAAAATTGCAGCATTCAGGAGCATGTTACACAGGGTAAATAGCTTGCCATTAGATAAACAGGCCTATGATGAAGAAATTAATACAATATACATGCTAGCAGTAAACAATGGTTTTTCTAAAAATCAAATAAAAAGGTTAAATTCACAAATCAAAAGTAAAAATGAACACAACGAAAAACAAACCAACGAAAAATGGATATGCTTTACATACACTGGACCGGAGATGTATAAATTAGCTAAAATCTTCCAGAAAAGAAACATTAAAGTGGCATTCAGAACGAACAATACCTTAAAAAGAAGACTACACAATGAGATAGAAAAGGATGACAGGTTTTCAAAATCAGGTGTATACAGATTAAAATGCCTCTCATGCAATAAAATATACGTAGGACAAACAGGAAGAAACTTCAAAAAACGGTTTAAGGAACATATTTACTCTGTAAAACAAGATATTCCAAAGTCACATTTTGCTACACACATTGTTGAAGAAGACCATGAATACGGCAAAATTGAAGACACAATGGATATATTAAAAGTTTTAGAAAAAGGACCAAAATTAGATATATTTGAAAATTTATACATTTATAAAGAAAAACTAAAAGGTAATATTCTTAACCAACAGTCTGATGTTCTTGGCACGGACACATTTAAAATCTTTAATGAATATTTGATACGTAAAAATTAACTATTCACCATAGGAAAAACGAAAATCATATAATTAAAGTTTCAAGAAAAATCTAGAATGATGGAGAAGTCAACACACCGCGCCGCACTGATGTAAACAACCTCTGGAATTCGCCCTCGCCCCCACCGCATACCTGGAAACGCCGAAATCGAAGACAGTGGAACTTTCTGGAATTTCAGTCGCTACTATATAAACCCCCATTCACACAACCAGCATCAGTATTGTAGTTGAAGATGGCGAAAGCCGAAACGCGCGTCCTACAGAATGTAGATATTAAGTGCGTGCAGACGGAAGACATCAGTGATAGTGTTATCTACGATTCATCCAGTGCCGCACGGATGTCAACCGAGACCATCGATTCAAATTAATCCAGATTGAGGCTAAAGAGGTTAAAAGTTAAAATGGAGGGAATTGAAAGTGTAAATAATTGGAGGGAACCAATCACAATCATCAGCTAGTCTTAAGAATCCAACACAAGTTAGAAAAAAATAAACAAAATAAATGGTGCCTGCCATCTCTACCCATGGTGCTTATTACCCCGGCCAGTCTTAGGGCAAAAGAAATGGGCCAGTCTACCCTTAAACAAAACACTTTAGGTAGTAACTCTTCAAACAAAATATTTTGAGAACTTCCTGCTCTACAAAATGGTTATTTGGAAGCAATGCAGGCTCTATTACTGTTTTTTTTTTTTTAATTCAATGACATACTGTTTTAAAGGAAATTTTATACTGAAAATGTACATATAAAGAACGGTGGAACTGTTTAAAGTGCAGAGTAAGATATTTGGAAGTTGAAGGGAAAGGCTGCATTATTTAGTTCCGGCGGCCGGTCCTGTGACGTCAGCTTGACGGGTTGCGCAGAACGGCTCTAACCTCTGAGTCTAAATAGCACACCTGATTCTTTCACTACATGTATAACCAAAAAACTACACGTTTTACTTGTAATTTTCAAATTAACCTCAACGTACAACCTTCACCAGGCTTAAACACAACTTCGTTCCCGAATTTTTGCACTTTATTTTCATTTTACATCATTGAGTAGGCCTATCTACGCAGCGACTATTATTGTGCTTCCCACCCTGGAATTAAATTTCGTCAAGAGGGGGCTTTATCTCAAAACCTGATTATCCCTAAACCAAAATAGGGATGGCTGGATTTAGTTTTGGTGCTCCGACAACATCAGCTCCATCTTTCTCTCTTGGTGGTAACATGTAAGTAAATGTTATTTAGGCATTAAGCGTAGGCCCTAATCCTAAATTACGGTAGTTCTAAAGTTCAATAAGCGGTGTGTAAAATAATGTCGGTAACTCTAATGGTAAGGTCAAAATTTTACCCTCTGCGGGCTACAGTGATGGGAACTATCATAAGACCGTTCTCATAATTAGACCAGTTCATAAATTGTAAACCAGGCAAAATTGTGGTTCGGATCCCACGTTAAAATATAGGCCCCTTAGTTGCCATTGGCTGTTGGGCTATTAATTAACAGTCTTATCTAAGGAACACGTAAGCCTTATTCAATAATAAGATCGTGCAACAATCATCCTTCACTCCTCTGTCATTCATACTTGGCTTAAAATATACCTACCTATCTGGGTGGGTCGCCATTTCAAGTAATGTATGTAACTAATGTATCTTTGTGGTCGTTTGTAATTTCAACTAAACGGTATGGTACAGTCGATACAGTCGTTTTAAAAGTTTTATTTCTCCACTTGAAATTATTCAGAAATCTGTAATTAAAGCTGCTCTTGGAAAACCACGCCGATATCCTACTGAACAACTTTTTGATGATTTCAAAGTTTTTAGTATTTCTCATTTATACAGTAGAACTCTTATTTAGTATATTTTTAAAAACAAGCAAACTACATTCAGCCAGCTTAATCATAATTATTTAACCAGATCCGCTGTGAATACAGGGATTCAGTATTCAAAAATAAATCGAACAATTAACAAAACATCCTCACATTACTTAGCAGGTATAATTTTTTCAAAGCTTCCAGAATTTTTAAAACACCCTAATCAATGCAGTAGGCTATAGTTACTTATAAGAAACATGTAAATAACTGGTTATTGATAGTCGGTAAAGATCGAATTGATAGTTACCTCAGCTCATTGTAGCCTATTCATAGACTGTGTAAAAGCTGCTAGAGTGAATGTGTATGAGTGCGTACGTGCGAGTGAGTATGTGTATGGGTGTGTGTGTGTATGTGTGTGTGTGTGTGTGTGTGTGTGTGTGTGTGTGTGTGTGTGTGTGTGTGTGTGTGTGTGTGTGTGTGTGTGTGTGTGTGTGTGTGTGTGTGTGTGTGTGTGTGTGTGTGTGTGTGTGTGTGTGTGTGTGTGTGTGTGTGTGTGTGTGTGTGTGTGTGTGTGTGTGTGTGTGTGTGTGTGTGTGTGTGTGTGTGTGTGTGTGTGTGTGTGTGTGTGTGTGTGTGTGTGTGTGTGTGTGTGTGTGTGTGTGTGTGTGTGTGTGTGTGTGTGTGTGTGTGTGTGTGTGTGTGTGTGTGTGTGTGTGTGTGTGTGTGTGTGTGTGTGTGTGTGTGTGGGTGGGGGGGGTTGGCGTGTGTGTTTGTGTGTGAGAGGGGTTGGAATGGTATGAGTTGGGAGGAAGGGGGGGGGGCTGGGAATGGGTGCGTGAGCTTGTGAGATCCAGGTTTCCAGCGGAAATTAATAAATAATTTTATATATTGAGGGGTTCCTGGTAAAATCACCCAAGTCCATATTGTCAAATTTTTCAGGAGAGCAAAAACAAACTTTACAACTGCGCTGAAAATTCACCAATTAAGTTTATAAAATAAATATAAAATAATATCTTGTAGTACAACTAAAACTCTCTTAGTAGGCTAATATATTTTTCAATAATACTATCTTTAATAATCTTCAATAATAAAGTAATGTTATTTTAGTTTGTAAGTGCTTGCAGTGTCTGCTGATGAACTGATCTGGTGGGACTCATTCCTCACACACAGGCGAGATAAGCCTATGTGAGGTTTTTTCCATTTAAATATTTGTAATTTGTTGTATGTTTTGTCTCTGGAAAATAAATATAGATTTGATTTGATTTTAGTAGTGTAGGCCTTAATGGCTATAGTTCCGCAGAGGTGCACGCTTCACCACACTATAGGCCTACAGGGGACTGGGTGGGAATGAGGGTTATTGGTTACTGGGTGTGTAGTCAAACACCTCATACGATAGATAGGGTCCCCTGGTCAATAATGGGCACCCGTAAGAGAATTTAGGTTTTATGACAATGTTATGTGCTACAATAAAATTGTTTGATATTAGCATATATTTTACCTTAAAGATATTTTTATTGGCTACCAATTGATAAAAAATTTAATATGTTTAAAAGTATACAAAATAAACAAAAAATATAATATAGGGCATGGTGCAAAAAAATTAGTAATGATCACTGATATCTTAGAAATAAATGGACATGTTAGTAATGAACACCTTTAAAACATAATTTATTTCTTGGAGGAAACATTATTTGTTTTCAAATTTACTGTTTTAATTACTAAAAGCATATTTTCTCAGGTTATTAACACACTTAAAAAAGATTTTATAAAGTTTTATTGCGTTTTCTGAAATATAAAAACATTGGTAAAATGTTAAGTACATAAGCTTATACAATACAATATTCAATAATACAATATTAGATAAGTATACTGCCCTGCTAAGGAAAAAGGCAGTAACTGCAATAACCTGGTTTTGGGGAAAACTGGGTTGAATGTTTTTTGACTAGCTCCAATATTGATGAAGTTTTAGATATTTTTTTTTCTTACTTCCGGGGTAATTTTAACCTGTAGAATCATTTTTTACCATTAAAAATTGATTTTTTGCATGAAAACATTATAAAAACGCATTTACTGCTTCCCTCTTTCAAAATTTTGTTGTTAATGCTAAGCAAAAAGGCAGCATGTTCACATACTGCCTTTTTGCCTGGTAAAAAACAATGTTTTAGTTCTTGCTTAAAGGCAGTATCTACATAAACTGCTTTAATGCTTAGGAAAAATGTAAAATAACTACATGAATGCTAAGCAAAAATGCAGCATGTTCAGTTACTAACTGTCTTCCTTATCAGTAAAATGCAAAGGTTAAGTAGCCTTTACCCCTTTACTCAACAAATTTAAATAATATGCTTCCAAGAAGTATTTATTACAAGCACTTCCTATTAATTTATTAAATGATTTATTAGGAAAGAAAAGATGTAAAATATTTTAACAAGACATTTTATTATTTTTAACATCAATTTAATTAACTTTCAGTCAACATCATAAATATACAATTAATTAATCAATTGAGCAATTAGTAAAATTTATTAACTGAGATACAATAAATATATTTTTTAAGTTGTCTAACGCTTTAAGCTTACAAAATTAAAAACTTACCACAGATAAAAATAAATAATTTATTTTTAACAAAATAGCACACATAAATAACTTAATTATTTAAAAAGTATCTGAAATCTGTAACAAAGTTAATATCAGTTCAGTTCTGCCATTTTGAACATTTTCTTAAAATGCCTATCATATCCCTTATCACATTACAAATTTTCAAATTTTCACTATGAAACAACCAAAGCTAACTTAAGTAATGAGAAATTACATATTTCAACACCAACAAAGTCATAAAAAGTACAAATTTGGATAGTTAAGTATGTGATTTTTTTTAATTGAAAACTTATTACAGTTAGAATTTTTTACTTTATTACCTTCCAGGCTTCCGGTTAAAAAAATAAGCATTAACACTATTTAAAAACAATTTACCTAAGCTAAATAATTAGTTCATGAGATATTCAGGACTGAAAGTTACATCTTAAAATCTAACACTTTTCACAGCCCCTAAAATTTATTACTTTATTAACACTTGGTAATAAGTTACATAAATAAACAGTTAGAATTTATTACTTTATTACCTTCCAGGCTTCCGGTTAAAAAAATAAGCATTAACCCTATTTAAAAACAATTTACCTAAGCTAAATAATTAGTTCATGAGTCATTCAGGACTGAAAGTTACATCTTAAAACTTGACACTAATCACAGCCATTAATATTTATTACTTTAGCAACACTTATTAATATATTACATGAATAAATTATTGCTTTTTACTTAGTTGACAAATGAAATAGGCCTAGCCTACATAAATAACTCAATTATTTAAAAAGTAATTGATATCCTTAACACAGTTAATATCAGTTCAGTTCAGTCATTTGAGCATTTTCTTAAAATACCTACCACATCCCTTATTGCATTAAAAATGTTTACTTTTAACTAACATGAAACAACAAAAGTTAAAGTAAACTCAAATAGAAGTGGCGGGTGATGTCGGCACCATCTGTTGGTTGTGTTAGTAAAGATCAAGCTTTAAGTTTTATAATGTTTATATGCAATTTAAAGCTTGATCTTTACCATCACACTACCAACAGATGGTGCCGACATCACCCGCTACTTCTATTAGAGTTAACTCTAACTTAAGTAATGAGCAGTTACATTATTTAAACACCAATTAAGTAATAAAATGCACAATTAAGTAAAAATAAAATCATTTAACTTAAAATGGATTGAATCAAGTTGTAATGAGATCAAGTTTAATGGCTGAAAGCATGTTCCTCACATTGAAAACTTATCACAATAACAGGTAATGTTAAAATACAAAACTACACATATTAAGCCTTTAAAAACTGGTTAACTGAGTGGTCAAAGTCCACTTCACACAACTGGTAACTTAAGCCAAAAGTCCTTACGGTTTTCAGGAATAACCGACCCAAGATTTTTCAGAAGATTGTCTCTTTTTTCTCTTGAAAACCCAGCTGGCGTTTGATTTTGGATTGGGTCAGGCATTTTTGTCATGAATTTCTTTTTTAAAAAGTCCAAGTGCTTGTATTCATCATCGACGTAATCTGTTTTGTACTTCAAGGAGAAATCATTTCTTGAGGCTTTCAACTCAACAATGTCTTTTAAGTAAGGCCTACCAGTTGTTACCTTAAGTTTTGGTTGAGACGAGCAATCAGGGTAAGAAAAAAAGTCACTGACCTCCATTTTTAAGACATCGACCTTTTTGGAGTTGGCATTTCATACTGCCTCGACAAAATCATCAAAATCATAAGTTTTACTTTGTTTTTTCAGAGACAGTTCAACCTGATGGTGGAATGAGTCGGCACTCATATAAGAGTGGCCAGGCTCAAAATACATGAATCTTATAGTTTCTGCATTGAGTTCACTGCAGTTAACCGCATAAACTAGAAAGGACAGAAGGCACCAGTTCTTGTTTTGGGCCGAGCAATTGTCTAGCCAAATTATGAAATCTTTCACATCTCTGTTCTTTTTTAAAAACGCGTACAGAGCACTGACTATATCTTCCTTGTTCCGTCCTTTAATGGCTTCGTGCCACAGTACAGCATGTGGGTTTAAATTTTTTTGTTTCCCAACGGGAGCAAATGTTTCATGGTACACAATTAACCGGGGCGTAAACAGAACAGTCTTAAACATATCAATTCTTGGTATCATAATTATCTTTTGAAGATCGGCTGATACTACAATTGTATTTGGGTCTTCAGCTATATTCTTGAATTCCTCTTCTTGTGGCTTGGAAAACTTTTGGTACAATTCACGGGATTTTTTAACTTTATCTTTATGTTCAGTCCAGGTTTTACATAAATCACAGTCACTATCTAAATTATGTTCATCATGCTCATGCAGACGGAACTCTTCACACCTCTCGCACTCCTCATGGCCTAGTCTTGAGAAGGAGATCTTCATTTGTTGTAATATTTTTCTGTACAGTTCATAGGAAACATTCTCTTTGTATTGAGGATGCTTAGCAATAAAGTCGCTGTGCATGAAATTAATGTTGACATCGCTAGGCAAATATCTAGTGTTAGGGGCGTGTTCACGCCGATAATGTGAAATTGTAGGATGGAATGATTCAATATGTTCTCTTATTTCAATGTGTGGCCCAATGTTTACAGCAGGATTTTTGCCTCTTCCATCACCTTTGGGGCTAATACATCCTTTCGGAGTTTTTGTCAATACACTATAAACAACTTTATCATTTTTTTTTTTAAATCCTAACGTAGTCAGGAAAAAAACTTTGCAGACTTCATGTTTTTTGTCGTTTATGTCTTTCAAAAAATACTTAAAAGTATTGTTTTTCTTGAAATCTAAGTTATTGCTTGAGCGTCTTTGAACTTGTAAGCGTTCACAAGTATTCAAAATGAATGATTTTCTTTGAATAAATGATCCAGCCCAAAACTGTTGATTGATTCTATTTCTCTGATCTTCATCAAAGTGTTCCAAACATTTCTTTTTACATTTATCACTGCATGGTGGCTTCACACTATGTTTGTCTTTAATTCTATTCTCTTTTTCTTTTTTACGTTGACTTAATGGGATTTCAAATTTTCTTCTCTTCCTTTTCTCACCTACTCCGAATGTATTTTCTGAATTTGTTGAATCATTTTGACTTGTAGTAACTTCTTCTACTCTACTATCTTCAATGTCACAAACAACACTACAACTGTCAATAACTGTTTGGGCATCTAGGCCCAATTCTGCTAATAATACACTATCATTCAATTCTTCAAGAATAACATCATTGTCCACTAGCATTAAATCATTAATATCTTGGATTTCAGCCCCGCTATCTTCATCTGCAACCACCATCTAAAAAAAAAAAACATAGGTATTCAATAAAATTTATGGTAATTAAAAAAAAGTTTGTTTAAGCGAACAAAGATAAGCTGGATTCGATACAATAAACTGTACTCTAAACTCCAACGAATATGTTGAAGTCCGTGCGCCGATGTCACATGATGACGAAGAAGGTTCATAGTCCATCGGGCTGCACTTCGTCATCATGTAAGTACCCCAAACTATTAATATAAATCCAATGCTTTTTAAGGTTAAAACCTAAAAAAGTGGGTTATAAGAAATCCACTCATTTTCTTAGAGGCATACTCCGAAAAAAATTTAGTCGTCAAAACTAACCCTAAACGTAGTAGGGGGGAACTGAACCCTAATTGTATGCTTTGTTTAGTCTCAGCTTCAATACTTGAGTTGACCTAAAAATGTGAATAGATTATAGCCCAAAACAACATTTTTCTGGTCTAGTTTTAAAGGCTACAAATTATATGAGTTAACCAGCCGATGTAGGTCCTAAACCAGTACCAAGTTACTTTATTAGTTAGTTATCCTAGACAATTTTGGTGTTAAAAAATCCCACCAATGCTCTGTTGAATATTTTGTATAAAACCAAGATCTCGTTCAATTCAACATGTCTAAAATAAAACATGTGTTCTAAGACTAAAACATACCTCAACATTTTCAGCGGGCGAAATTTGAATGTCTGTATCGACATTATTTGGGCTGTCGTCTTGTTCAACCTGAACTAGTACCATGCACTGGTCATCTTGCACAATCCACGTTTTTTCCTCCTGCAAGAGAATAATAGGCTGAATCAGTTGAAATTATTTCAATTTAGATTATGAATTAATTGTGAACACTAGGGCTAGGCTTAAAAATTTACACAGTTTCTAAATTAATACCTTAACAACAACTGAAGGCTTAAAGCAGTTTGGCAAACTTTCATCTCCAACGAAATACATCGATTGGTTTATTTCGATATATCAAACGAATAATCGAATAGGTAAGGTTATGTTTGGTTAGGTTATCGATATTTCTAAATTAAAACATTTATCTATTTCGGAGGAGACTAACACCGAAATTTCACCATAAGGGCTACGCATAACATGTATACATGATTTGTGTATACATTTTTACATGATTTGTGTGAATAGGGTAGGCCTACATGACTTTGGCCGGCGTAATATACCCTAGGTGGTTGTTTTGGGCGGGGTCGCTGACAGAGAGTGAATGTGGAAAATTGATTATTAATTTTAGTTTATTTAAGTGTAAAATATTAGATTAGTTTATATTTAAATTTTGAATATATTTTTTATGTAGGCCTTGGCTATTATTGATTTTTATGCCAAGCAGGTTAAGACAAAGTTTATTTTTATGCTAAAGTGGCCCTAACTTTGTCTGTCAAAATAAAGAATTGTTCATTTCATTTTAATTTCAATAGTGTTCTAAGACTAAAACATACCTCAACATTTTCAGCGGGTGTTGTGTTTATATAGTTGTGATCTGTATAGACATTATTTGGGCTAACGTCTTGCTCATGCACATGTTGTTTTGCACATCATTCCAAGATGATTCCTTCTGCAAGAAAAGAATAGGCTGAATTAGTTGAAATTATTGAAATAAATTTAGATTATAAACTGTGAACACAAGGGCTAGGCTTAAAAATTCACACAGTTTCTAAATTACAACCTTAAAACTGTAGGCTTAAAACAGTTTGAGCAATCAAATGAGAATATATTAGGGCCTAAAAACCCTTTTTTAAGATACATAGGCTAACTAAAGGCAACAAAACAAACTCGCCACCGGAAGTACTAAAGTACCAAGTTACTTTTACACATGTCCAAGTTATCCCAGGTTATTTTTTTATTGAAAAATCGCACCAATGCTTGGATAAACATTCATTCGTTAATAGGCTATTAAGATCTTTAACCTATCATCTACTTACTGTTTAAGGTAAAATGTGTGTTCTAAGGCTTACCTCAACATTTTTAGAGGGTGAAAGTATGATTGTAATTTGATTTTCATCTTGCTCATCCGTATCCTGGCCCTTCTGAAAGTTCTGGGTTGTTTCCTTCTGTAAAACAAAAAAGTACCTTGGCTGAATTATTAGTTTCAATGATTTACATTTAGTTTACACTTTAAAAATTTTTGACCATCAGGACTAGGCATAAAAATGAATATATGTTAGGCCTACATGAGTGTGTTATTCAACAATCGCATTAAGTTAATGTTCAGTTAAATGTTGGTGAAATATCACGACATTTCCAATGATAAGTAACTAACCTGCCTTTGAATAAAAGTTTAGTTGAATAAAGTCAAATTTGCTCTTTGAGCGGATGACTTTGGCTGGCGTACCCTCGGTTGTTGTCTTGGGCGGTGTCGCTGACAGAAGTAAGTGTTAGAGTGAATGAGGAAAATTGATTGTTATTAGGCCTATTAAACGTAGTCATTTAGATGTAAAGTATTGGATTTGTTTATATTTAAAATTTGAATGTATTTTTTTATATCAGCTATTATGATTTTTATACTAAGCAGGTTAAGTGTAAGAAAGGGCCATGTGGTCCTAACTTTGCCTGTCAAAGTAAAGAAATTTCCATTTCATTTTAATTTCAATAGTGTTCTAAGACTAAAACATACCTCAACATTTTCAACGGGTGTTGTGTTTATATATAGTTGTGATCTGTATAGACATTATTTGGGCTAACGTCTTGCTCAAGCTGCACTACCATGCACATTTCATTTTGCACATCATTCCAAGATGATTCCTTCTTCAAGAAAAAAATAGGCTGAATTAGTTGAAATTATATTGAAATAAATTTAGATTATAAACTGTGAACACAAGGGCTAAGTTAGGCTTAAAAATGCACACGGTTTCTAAATTACAGCCTTATAAACTGTAGGCTTAAAACAGTTTGAGCAATCAAATGTGAATATATTAGGGCCTAAAACAAAACCCTTTTTTAAGATACATAACTAAAGGCAACAAAACAAACTCGCCACAGGAAGTACTAATTAAGTACCAAGTTACTTTATTATGTCCAAGTTATCCCAGGTTATTTTTTTTATTAAAAAATCGCAACAATGCTTGGATAAACATTCATTCGTTATCATTGGGATCTTTAACCTATCATCCACTTAACTTAGGGTAAAATGTGTGTTCTAAGACTTACCTCAACATTTTTAGAGGGTGAAAGTATATTTGTTTTGGTAGGCCTATTTATAATTTGATTTTCATCAAGCTCATCGAACATAAGCCTAGTCCTAACTGTCTCCTTGCCTTTCTGTGTGTTCCGAGTGGCTCCCTTCTGTAAGACAAAAAAATACCTTGGTTGAATTATGGTTTCAATGATTTAATTTGGTTAACACTTAAAATTGTGACAATAAGGGCTAGGCATGAAAATGTACATGATTGCTGATAGATAGAATCACTAGTCAAAACTTCCTAGTCTTAAAACAACTCTGTTTTGCTCAATATGCTACTAGGTTACCGGTATCAATATCCATTAACTTATTTTTATTTGTTGGCCTATTCAGTGATGACTATTAATTAGTAATAGTTTTTAGGATATTAATTATTTGACTGTAAGGTAAGAGATATCCAACTAGTTCAAATAACCTAAGAGAAAAATCAAACTTACCTTTGCTGCTCCTTCTTGGAAGATTTGTTGTTCATGTTTGCCTTGTTATTGTGCAAGGTGTACTAGCAGTTTAGATCTGCTTTTGAATGGTAAACTCATTTTAACCCAGTTAAATTCATACTTTGATTGAACATACAAATAAATAAATAAAATAACAGCATAAACCTTTATTCTACTCAGGTTAAATAAACACTAATATAACCAAATCACAACAAACAACTTCACTTCTGCAGACTCCTTCTGACCCTAGACAGTCACTCAGCTGTGTAGATACTACCACCAGGTGTTCCAACATTTCCTAACCAAAAAGGCAGTAAGAACTAAATACTAAGCATGAAGGCAGTATCTACATTGCATATACTGCTTTTTTGCTTAGCTTTTGTATCTTACTGCTTTCTTGCTTAGTATTCAATGAAAAACTGTGTACATACTGCTATTGAACTCGTTATATCTCAAAAACGGCTGCAGATACAAAATTTTAAGTGTGTTTTTCTGAATCCTCGACCCAAAAAACATAAGAATACATCAAAATCTAAAAATCCATAATTTTGCAGTTACGGCCTTTTTCCTTAGCAGGGCAGTATACCTAGTAATAATACTCTGTAATAGACAATCAGATTAAGGAGCCCTAAAAATATTGGTCATTTTTAAACTAAAAATAGACCCAACTTAAGCCTAGAGTCCTTTAGGCTCAACTGACATTAAAAAAATAAATGTATATAAACTTAATGAATATAAATGTAAAAATGTAGTAAAATCACGTACCCTACAATGTTATAAAATAGATTGGTCTTTGTAATTAGACGAAAGAGTCCTAAGATATCCAGGGAGTCCTAACAGTAGGGATTCAGTGAATCCCTTTCTAGTAATGATGACATGTACTTTTTAATTGAAGATGAAAATGTTTAACTGATAAAGTTTTCATAGTAAAGGCTTGGGTATCACTTAACTTAAGAGAATAATATTCAATTAGGCCAATCATTTTCATCTTCAATTAAAAAGTCAGTGCCACCATCACTAGAAAGGGATTCACATTCATGACATCCAAAACCAACCTCCTCATCTTCATCACTTTCATCTAGTCCGTACATATCGATGTGTTTCTTCGGAACACATCGGAAATGAAATGTTTTGTTACACATGTCACATTTTACCCATTTTTGTGCTATTCCTCTTCTTTTTTCATGGTTGAAACTTGATCTACATTTATAACAAATCCAGTCTTCCTCCACTTTACTCTTTTTTTTCCTCTTTTGTTCTTCTCCTCTTCTTTTTTCTTATAATATTTCTTCCATTTCTCCGAAGATACTATGGCTGGAAACACATCTTTTGATCTCCTTTTCTTTTTTTCTGGGGTTTTTGGCCAGAAGAGAAATTTTTTGAAAGGGCTGACAAGTTTACCTTCTTTGCGAGGTGGGTACGAACGTTTCACTGCTCGCTTCTTTGGAACTGTTACCTGCAGTACTAGTTGAGGGTAAACTGTTCACCACTAATTCTCCTTCCAAGGCAGGTATCCTATTAGTCTCTGTCAAGTAAGTTGCAGAAAGGTTATTTAGCTTACTAACTTCGGCTTTGTTGATAGGCGTAGATCCTTTTGAAATATCGTTTGCAATATTAAGGTGTGGAGAATCATTTTCAACAAGCACGATTTCAGTTCTTTGGTCTGCGGGTACTGAAATTTCCTTCACAGGGGTTCTTACTGTATTTTCTAATGTAGTTTCTTCCTGTGGTTCGATATTCCTCACAGCTATCAGAATATTTTCTTTCCGCCACAAATCAAACAGCATCTTAGCAGACTCCTCCCCTTCCCATGGCATCACCTCTTCTACTTCTCTGAACTTCTGTAAAAATATCAGGCTCAATTTTCTGTTCTAGAAGCATAAAAAAGGACCGGTCTTGAGTGTCGGGTTTGTCTTGGTCTTTGCTGTAATTTTGGTCTGTAAGAGGGTTCTCAATTTCTCGATTTCTAATACATTTTTCGAAATCAACGTTTTCCGCTTTGAATGGAAAAATGCCTGTTGCTTCAAAGCCATTTATCTTTGATCTTGAGGATAGTTTTCAAATTTCCATTTCCTTACGGCTTCTCTCCAGCCCCCCTTTAAGGATTTGAAAACACTCACATCAGCCGGCTGCATGATATGCGTACTATTTGGAGGCAATGAAACTAAGACAATGTTGTTGTCTGAACAAAAGTCACTGACTTCTGGGGTCAAGTGTGACTTGTGGCCATCAATGAACAATATCACCGGTCGCAAGATGTTCTCTTCGTCCAGAAACGGCACAAAATGGTTTGCAATGTATTAAAAAAAAACTTCGCTGTTGATCCAACCGCTATCCGACAAACCAACAGCAAAGTTTTCTGGCAAATATTCAGCGACATCTCTTGGCAACCTTTTGTAAGGGTAGATAACCATTGGAGGCACTGTTTTACCACTCGCTGAGAAACAGCCCATAACTGTGATTTGTTCCTTATCATTATTTCCTACAGTGTTGTATAGGTCTCCCCTTTTTTTGGGTCCAATGACTTTCCCAGTTTTAGGGCACAGCATGAAGCCTGACTCATCTGCGTTGAAAATACGATCCGCATGATTGAGGGTATCAAACACCCCCTCCTCAGTTAAAGTTATTTTAACTTCTTCAAACCATTTCTCTACATTTTCCTTAGTGACTGCTGCACGAGATTTGGTCAAACTTTCTGCATGCTTAACGGCAAGGATGGGGTGGCGTTTCAAAAAAGCCTTAAACCATGTCTCTCCAGGGAGATTGTTTTTAAATGGGTTTTCTCTTGGGTGTTTGTCAAAAATACTTTTAACTGACAAATGAAACGTGTCTTTGCTGATTGGAAATGCTTTTTTTGCCAAAGCAAGAGCCCATTTCTCCAGGAGAACCTTTTCTGCAGAAGTTAAGACTGTTGGAAGTCCCATTTTTCGGGTTTCAGGTACTTTACCTTGAATTTTTCTAATAAGTGTTGCCCGAGGAACGTTGAACTGGGCTGCTGCTTTTTTCTTGCTCATCCCTTGGTTTTGGACAGCGTCAATAGCCCTCCTCATGTCATCTTCACTATAAGCGAAGAAGGGACGTGTCTTAGCAGTTGGCATTTTCGGTGACTTCACCGGCATCGTGATCTGAAACACAAACTTTCAATATAGTATTTTAAAATAAGTTTAAAATAGTTTACAATCTAGCTTACATTATTAATTAACAGCTGGTACTTGTTCATTATTGAATCTGAATTCATGAGTAATGGACACCATGGTGTTCACTACTGAAATTTGGAATTTCAATAATGGACAATTAGGTGTCTATTACTAACTTTTTGGTTTATTTGTAATTCAATGATGGACATGGGAAGGATGAACCAGTAATTGATCAGTTAAGAGCATGATCGTGATCAAATAATATTATTACCTATTAACATAGTGTGAGGATGCTGCTCTCTTAACTAAAGTAGTAGTACTTTTTTTGGTGAATGCAACCATATAATTGAAATAATTTTTTAACTAAAAATTATATATATTATTTTAATTAATCAGTTAAAAAACACCAAGGTGGCAGTTATTGATCGGCCGGAGCCAATGATTGATCGGGAAGTATCCAGTGATTGATCATTAAATATAATAGTAGTTTAGGTGAGGGATTTTAGAAAACCACATGAGGGTCATTTTCAAAATTCATGCAACATTGCATAGATGGACAGGCAAATAAATAAACTTCTATTATATTAATGTTTTCCACAAATATTAATCACACAACTACTTGAGATTCCAGCCCCAGCAATATTCTCCGAGTTTACTGAAATTTTCTTTGTTTTTTCCATCATTTTATAAATTAGATCACAGAAAACTGTCATGAGTGTTACCGCAGTAAAATATATCGGTGTTTATTCATTAATGAGAATTATAATCGAAACACCCATATAAAACTACTTCTAATAATAATATATAACCTGTGCAAAATAAAATTAAAGAAAATAAATTAGTTTAATATAAATATTTAGTATTTCATGTCAGGAGTGTTACTAGTATGCCAAAAAGATAATTTACTTTTAAATTCATATGGATCCTTTAGCAAAATTTTATACTGAAACATGGTTTTTATTAGCATACAATAGCACTTCATACTATTAAATGTTTATTGTGTGTTATTTTTTTTAATCCAACTTAAAAATATCAATTTTTATTGCAGTAACACTCATGACTTAAGGTAACACTCATGACAGGAGGTAACACTCATGAGTAGGTGTAAGAGGTTTAATAAAATAAAGGCTCAAAAAGTTAAAAAAAAATTTATTTTAACTGAAAAATAATGGTAAGGCAAAATTATAACTAGCCTGTAGCCATAGAAAGTTGAAATTATGTGAATTAGTGGTCATAAACTTGACAAAACTTAACTAAATCTAAATAAACTCAAAGTGAAGAAACATCTTAAAATTTCTATGTTAACCCATTGAGGTAGTAGTTATTTTAGCATGCGCAGGACCTTTGGCAGCAATTAATTTCCCGTTTTTTGCAGTCTTTTGGTAAAAAAACCATAAAATCATTATTTTAAGAGATAAATCAGTAATTTTTTTTTTAATTGTAGGTCATAGTATTATCTATTATAAAATACAAAATTTTTTGCTTTTTTTAAAGTATATGTATTTTTTATGAGTATATATATATAAAATATATGTTGCACATTTTACACTTTTTTGAAAGTGAAGCTATTTTTTTCAAATTTTTCATTAAATAAAATCCCAAAATAATATATTTTATGAAAATATACATCAAACTCTACATAAAAATGAAATTTTATTTATCTATGTTCATAAATAAAAAAAATATGCAACATCAAAAGAATACATACCTCTCTAAATTTTGGTTTCAATTGGGTTTCCACGGAGATCCATGTCTACTAAAGGTTTTTGCACTTGAAATAAGTTTAAAATTAACACTAAAAATGTTATGTACACTATATACATGTTGTACTGGCACTTAAAAGTTTACTTTAGTGTGAAACTCCTTGAAGCATCGTTCGAGGTGCAACGGAACTTGGCACTTCTCACACATCCAGGGGGTTTCTGATCTCTTTTTGTGGGCTGTACACACCTTACATGCCCTTGTAGGGTGACTTTTATTTGCTGTGGGGGGTACCTTGACAGGGAAATGTGCCCACTGTTTACTTTGTAGTCTCAACGGTGATGCTGCGATAGGGGCGCGTCCTGGCGATGTACGAGCTGGAATTGGCACAGTTGTCAATATCTGTTCCACAAAATTCAGACGAAAATCAGTGAAATGCATGTTTTTCAATTTCTTGATTTTCTTGTAGACACAGAAGGCATTAAATAGGGTCATGTCCATTAAATAGAAAAATATCTTCTTATATGCTTTGACCGTGCGCCGCATTATAGGAAAACTAGACAGGACTTGGTCTTGCCGGTCAACCCCTAACATACCACGATTGTAGTCTATGATACATTTGGGTTTTACTACATCAACTTCCTTATTTCCTTGCTTGACTTTCTTAGAAACTGTCATGTCAATATCCTCATGCATAGTTGACAGCATGTGGACATCTTTCCTGTCACTCCATTTTACAGCTAAAACCCCTCTACCAGACCTTTTTACTGCTTCTCCTTTTTCCAGGTTAGCTTCCTTGAATGCCTGAGGCATACACCTCCTTTGAGGCAATACTGTTCCTACTGCATGAGTATTATTTTCAGCTAATTTGGTGTATAGGAGAGGCGATGAATACCAGTTGTCGAGGTAAACAATGTAACCTGTATGCATAAAAGGTTGCATCAAATCAAGAACCACAGCTTCACTTGCCAATACATCCTTCTCCTTGTCTTCGCCGACATAAATTTTGAAACAGCAACAATACCCTGAAGAGGATTCACATACCTTATAGATCTTTACGCCAAATCTAGCTCTTTTCTTTGGGTTGTACTGTATTATACCGATTCTTGCCCTCATTTTCAAAAGGGTTTCATCAAGAGCAAGATCCCTTTCTGGCTCAACCATATGTAGAAATTTGGTTTCTAGGTAATTTATCACTGGTCTGATTTTTTTGAGCTTGTCATGATTGACTTCAGTCTCTTCTGAATCATCGTAAAAATGAAGAAACCTCGATATACTTGAAAATCTCTCATAAGACATGGTATTTGAAAATATAGGGGTTTCGATGATTTTCCTATGGGACCAATACTGTTTTATGTCTGGTTTTCTGACCTGTCCCATATTTACATATAATGCAAAATAGACCTTCAACTCTTCTACAGTTACATCGTACCACTTATCATCGGATTTGAATTTTTTCCTGCCTGGGGTTGCCAAAAGCTTACGCGCATAGTCATTAGTTTCGACACATAGCATATTCCAGAACTCGTCACCTACAAACTGCATGAAGGTTTGCAGTTCTGTAGGGTTTTCCCCTAGGGCCCGCAAAGAATGTACATTTATGCCGGGTACCCCACGGAAATCAATATTATTTGGTACATTTTTTTCATCAACCCAAGGCCAGTCGGTGTCTTGAAACTTTCGTTTTTTAGCCTTCGGTGGCTTAGTACTGGAACCAGATTTTTTACTACTAACCTTAGGCTTAGGCCTAGTTGGTTTGGATTTGCAATTACTTGCAGGAATTTGCCTACATCTAGGCTTAGGCCTAGTTGGTTTGGATTTGCAATTACTTGCAGGAATTTGCCTACATCTAGGCTTAGAGCTTGAAATTTCAGAAAATTTTCTCTTTTTGGCACTTGGGACAGGTTCAATACGATTGCCATAAAAACTAGCACTAGGGACAGGTTCCACAGTTTGGCCTTCATCAATTACACTTTGGGAGGTAGAGCAATTTTCTTTGTTTTCATTTACAGTTTCTAGGTTTAGGCCTAGCTCATTTTCATTTTCTGGCCTGTTAGATTCTAATTCATTACCTGAATTGGGAAAATCGTCGTCGTCATAGTCATAAAATAACATGGGTGATTTCCTTTTTTCATTCACAGTTGCATCAAACTCAAGATAATCAACAGGTGTCTCATAATTATGTCCGTGCTGGATAATTTGATCATCGAACCCGTCATCACTAACACCATCTGAACTAAGATCATTATCACTGTCTAATAATCTATCTAATTCAGAAGTACGTAAACTTTTATAATCCATTTTACACGCAAAACATAACCACAAACGTAAACACAACAGTAGACGCCGGCAGACACATTACTCGAAGACAGTCAGGTGATGGGTCACAAAAATAAAATATTTCCAAGACACAGAATAACCAACCACGCAAAACTAAATATCCTAATACAGCCATAAGACAGGCGAAGAACATACCAGAGCGATCTATCGGAAATTTAACGAACTACGTCGTCAAACTATTGTGCAATCTGAACAACGAGTCAGACTCGTGTGTCGGCATTCGGTCCCGATCAGGCACATCGAGTCAGACTCGTGTGTCTACCCCAATGGGTTAAATGTTCATGGTAAAAACTTAGCGATTAGGCTACTGCAGTTCATTTTCTAAATTGAAGGGGAACTCGTAAACAACACGCTGCAATCCTTTTAAAACCATTTTTGGTTGGGGTAAAATAACTTTCACTTGCTTCAAGTCAATTACTGATTCGTCTTTTTCGTTTGTAATATAGCTATTTCCTTGTTTTCCATGTTTGCTCAAAAACATGACTGCATAGTCTCCATCCTCTTCCTCCAGGCATACTTTTGTCACAACTGCAGCATACTTGTGTTTCATTTTTTTTCTAGCACCACCTGCCAAAAATTGTTTTCACATTAAAAGTTTTAAGTGTTAAACCATTTGAAAATTGTATATTAGGTAGGCTTATTTAGGGTAGTAGGCCTAATTGAATTTTAGAGCAACTGTAAAAGTTAAGGAATTTTTAACCTGGAATATTCAGAGGGAAGGTCATGGAACTTTTACACATAAAAATTTATGTGTACGTGGAAAAATGGGTAGGCCTCGTAATTCCGTGTACCTGGAAAAACAATAAAAAAACTGCCTGGAAAACCTGGAAAGACAGGTTATTTCTCATTTGTTGATTTAGTTGAGATGCTGTTGATTATAAAGAGCAGACAACTTCATTATTTTAATCATTCTACCATATGATATATGATAATAATATAATTTTATTATTACTCACCTAACAGCTCTACTATGATGAATGCTCCTTGGGCAATGTTGTCTTTGGAGGGGATTTCAAACATGTGAGGTTGGAATTCTTCAACCGTCTCTCTCTCAACCAATTCCTCAAGAGTTATACTTTCATCATCGGTTTCTTGAAACGGTACAATACCCTGGTCCGATTCTGTTGATGAATCATAAATAAGGTCAAAAACGTTCCTTTTCTTTTTTCCTTTCAGTACATTTTTTTGCTTGTCAAAAGAGACAAACTGTGCCTGAAAAAAACAATTGCAAAGCTTCTCACAGTCCCAATTATTTTCTGCACAAAAACAGGACAATGGTCTGTAAAACATTTCCTTTTCATTGAATGTTATTATTTGGTGGATCTGCCTTGTACCCTTTATTGTTGACAAAGGAGTACTTGGTAGATGATCAGTGTATTTTTGGACATCATTTTCCGAGACATAAAAAAGTTTTATCTTCTTGGTGTTTTCTCTCATACTTTCAAAAAAAGTTTCTGCATTAGGGATGTCAAGTCCATGTGCAACTAGATGATTGCCCAACCGCTTGAGAGCACCTCCTACACCATCCGGTGCTCCTTTTCCGTGTGAGGATTCAAAAAACGACCATGTGCCATTTTTAAACCCCTTTTGGTGTATCAGGGTCGAGAATAAAAAAAAGTTGTTCTTTTGTTTGTACTGGCTGGAAGGCCCATCTGAAAAGAAATGCACTGTTGATACTTCGGGATGATTGTCCTTTAAATATTTAAGAATAGGGTCTAAGTGGGCCCAAATTGCCAGTGGGCCGTGGTCTTTTGAGGGTGAAACAGTAGAAAATGGTATAGGGCTTTCTTCAAAGACGTACAGTATTCCTGTGTGTAATGATACCTGTTTTCTACTACCACCGAAGTGAAAGCTCTGTATTTCTTCCATTAGCTTACATGAAAAGTTCTCAGAAAAATCTGCATGGATTACAGCTTCTGTCTTGGTAAGTCGTTCTTTGATTTCTTTGTATGCTTTACCTTGTATTTTGATATTAAATACATGCTTTGTAAATTGTTGCATTTCTTCTTGGAATTTTGTTATTAAGTCACCAAGAGTGCCTTTTAGTTCTTCTTTTGACGATACCTGTACTTTTATTTGGATTTGTTCACCATTTTTTTTCTTTTCCTTGAGTTCTTTTTTTGTCACCCATTCCTCCCACGATATCTCTAAATCCTTGTCACATTCTTCTACTGGTACGGTTTTATTCTTGCAGTCAGCACACAACTTATACATACATTGAGCTGATGACTTGTCACAGACAATAGAAGGATACAGAACATGAGGATCCTTGTCAGAAATTATGTTTAATTGCCTCAGTTTTGTCGACTTTAAGGTCAAATTCGTATGAGATTTACATAAGCATGTCTCTCTTGATTGTTCTGTTGCTTTAAGAACATAAAAAGGTCTATACCTAGTGAAAGTTGTATAGGAAATTCTGCTGCCATGCAATCGTACAAACTTTTTGTACAATGTCTTCATTGGGGCTAAAAGGTACCTTTTTTGTTTTTTTCACTTTTCTTTTTGTTACAGTTTCCTTCATGCCAGCTGTTGCTCTGCTTACATCATCGCTACAGAAGAAACTTTCTATAGTAAATCTTTTTCTATTCTCTTTAGCTTGACGATGTTTTACAAGCCTCATTGATGCAGAGAGCCCTAAAGTACGAGACACTGCTGCCCTAAGGCGGTATTTTTGTATTAGTCTAGATGACATTGCAGAACTTATGTGATGTTTAAGTTTGTGTGACTTAGCAGTGGAATAAGTTTTTTTAACAGAAGATACCATTACATTATGGAATTTCAATACTTTTGCCACTTTAGATTTCATCAATACCGTTTGTTTTTCTCTGGAACTCTTCGCACTGTCGCTCAAGTCACTATGCAGTTCATTCATCATTTGTTTTGTTTTAGAGTTTGGTGTTAAGTCGTTCTCGGGTGTCATATTCAATTTTTGATCTTCTTTATCTTTCAGCCTTTCCCACCTTTTTCTATATTTATCAGAAGTTTTCTTTGATTTATTAATTTCTTCTTGTAAAAGATGAATTTTTTTCTTCGATTTTTCATTATCTCGGACACATTTTGACCTAAAACGCAAAGTTACCTTACGACCTCTCTTTTGGTTACCATCAGAAGAAGGCCCAGGAGGAGGAGTTGAAGGGGGGGTAAGACAATTTTCTTGATTATTAATTTTTTTCCTACTGTTTCGTTTCCATTGATTCCATCTCCTTTTCATTAGTCTATGTTCTTTTTCCGTCATCTGGCTTACTTTCTTCCGTTTTGCATTTCTGGAACAAAATTCAGTATTTTGTATTTGTTTTAAGTAGCCTAGAAATATGTTGAATCTCATCATCTTGAAACAACAGTCCGCTTTTAACCTTTAAACAATATTTTAAAATGTTTTACACCGTTTTGGTAATAACAGTCTGGTGTGTTATGAAGGCCTTGTTTGTAATCCAAGCTTAGCTATAAAATGATCCACACATAAATTTAGTTTCATTAGATATAGGCTAAATCTGTTTTAATTTTAAATAGGTTTTAATATTTTAGGCTTAAATTAACACAATTTTCACCAAACCTTTGAGTTTAGGTCTAAAATATAAGTCAATAAATTATATCAAATAACAAACTATCAAAAATGTGTAGTTTAAAAGAAATAAATTTCATTAATCAGTTAATAATATAAACCTAGTTGTTTAACATTTAGAATAGTACAATAATTATTTTCATTGATTAGGCTATAGGTCGCCTTTTACAAGTTTAATTTAAGTGATAATCCACCTACCTAGCTTTGTGATTAAGTTGGTAGGCCTCTTCAAGTTGAGCATCCAACTTTCGTTTTTCTCGATATCGCTTTTGCTTTTCAGCAGCTGACATCTTTGTCTTTGCCTGTCAATAATAAAAATTTATTAAACCGATTAAATCATACATTATCATCAGCAGGTTATTGTTAGTTAGAAGTAATTTGAAAATGTTACACAATAAATAGAGCATTCTACTGAACATAACAAACAGCCATCTGAAATATAAGAATAAAGTACAAAATATCAAAACCCTTCACCAAATGTACCAGACTGGCTTCATCATAATTAACAGCTTAAATTTGACAAACAATGTATCAATTGTGATGAAAATATGTACATTAACATTATTGTCAGGAGTGTTGCTTGTCGGTCATGAGTGTTACTTTTTAAAGGTAACACTCATGACTGGTAACACTCCTGAAAAATTTGATTTGCACGTGCTGTAAATAGCCAACACAATGACTGGCGTATTTTGAGGTTATGTTTCCTGAGACAAAATACTATTCATTAATAATCAATGCTCAGTAATAATACACATATCACAATTTAAGGTAAATTATCTAGGTAACACTCATGAAAATGAATTAAAATACTCACCATGGTAGTTTTTATTGCTGACAATTTTTCTTCCAATTTTCATCTGACCTCCTAGTAAATCACTTGCCATGAAAGAGGAAACGCAATGGCCTATACTGCCAAATTAACAGAGCAATAACTCCCAAAAATCCCTTTTAAACTTGGGTAACACTCCTGAAGTAACACTCCTGACCGATTTTACGGACACAGTTAAATTTGCAAAACTGATAGAGAAATAAATTTTTTAAGAAAGCATATTTTACATTATATTGTTTCTTAGGTTCTAATAATTATATTAATACATTAATTATTGCCTAAATGAATGTATTTATTGATACAGACATATTTAAAGCAGTGACCAATTGGTTATGGACAAGCAATTAATTGTGTTTTCCAAGACATTTATATATTTTTTAATTTTCCCTTTGATGGAAGAATCTTAAAATTAGTGCCCCTTAGTTCAGAATTATGTTTCCTTAATGTAAATAATTAGAAATAATATAAAAATACAAAAAAAAAATAAAAAAAATTGAAAACCCCGTGGACTGCAATGTTGCATAAATTTTGAAAATGACCCATGACATAAGAACAAATAAACATGTTTAATAATGGTTATGATTCATAACCAGTGGTGTAGTGGTGCGGGAACGCGTGGTAACGGCGTTCCCACACTGGTTTTCAGAAACCCGGGAAAATCCCAGTGCCCCCTTTAGGGAAAATCCGGAAAACTAGTTAAAAATCCTATATTTCTAAACATTAATTTAAGAGGATAAAAAATAAAACATATATATTTTAATGTCAATAATAAAGTGCAATACTTAACAAACATATTTGTAAACACGATTTTACTCTATCTGTTTCGAAAGACAACCCCACTCTCGCTTGAACTTTGTATTGTGCACCGAGTACGGTAGACGGTGGCGGTAACGGTGACAAAAGCCCATACTACAAAAGAGGATGCATTTGCCGACTGATTGCAAACCTGATTTATAAATCTGGCAATGAACTTTCATTTATTTATTTATTTATTAACGATAAAAACCATTTACCATTCATTGTAATTAATCACTCTGTTTTTTCTCTGTTTTATGTTTTATGGATTTAATTTATTTCAGTTCTTTGCTTTTACTTGTCTAGATTATGTTATTTAAAAATGAGGTTATGTATGGTGTTTTTTGGAGGTTAACGACAACGTACATAAAAGTCATTGTAATTAATTACTCTGTTTTTTCTCCGTTTTATGGATTCAATTTATTTTAGTTCTCTGCTTTTTTACTTGTACAGAATATGTCATTTAAAAATTAGTTTATTTATGTTGCTATTTTGGGGGTTAACGTACATAGAAGTAGTTATTAACTTAATTAATAACCTTTTCTAAAATAACTTTTTTGTGAAATAATAAATTTATTAAAGTTAGTTAAATATAAAAATGTAGACTACTGTTTTTATATTTTGCTTTAACAAAAATAATCCAAATTATTAAATAGTTTCTTGAAGCATCAGTAAATTAAGTGAGCTTAAAATACATAGCCTAATACGCATCCTATACGCATTCAGGGAAAAGGTATCTTAATTTGCAGGGAATTTGACAAATTAATATATTAAGCGTTCCCACACTGGAAAATTTGCCACTACACCACTGTTTATAACTAGTGCTACATTAAAGATGGGATCGTTAAAAAGTAGCCTTTAAGAACTGAAATTATAAAACAAATTAGCTAAGCTTATAAGTGTTGAAAGCGATATAGTCTCTAGGTCCTAGTTAAGTACTTAGTCCTTCATTGATATTTAGTCATAATCACCATCAGTATCTTCAGCTTCTTGTAACAAATTAAAATCATCATCACTCATCCCAAAACACATATCGCACACAAAGTCTATTTCATCATTATCACTTACATCATCTAGAGCAAATTCTACAATTAACTTCTTCGAAATACAACTTGATAGTATCAACTTTTACAGTCATTACATGGACCCACCCACTTCCTCCCATTGCACATCTCGACATCCATGTTGTAGCTCCCGTTGCACTTCAGACAAAACCAGTCTTTCTTTTTAGTCTTAGTCTTCTTTGTGGTTGTTGTTTGGTCAGAATCCGCTGGCTTATTTGTTGTGTCTTTGTTTTTATTTTTGGTTTTTTCCAAACATTTTTTTCCTTCTCTAGCCATCTCCTCCTTTGTTTTTCCTCTTCTTTTTTATTGTTTTTTCATTGATTTCCTCCCAGTAAGTGAGCCATTTTTTTATGTAGCTGCATGAGGAAGCTGTTCCTTAGTTTTTCCAGACCTGTTAGGCTTCTTCGTGGGTGACTCCACCGGCCACACAATATGGTCCATAAATGCGGGACTAATATTCAGTGACTTGCACTGGGGAATCTTAACTGGGGTCATAACAATTTTGTTAGAGGGCCCCGGTGTAGGTTCAAGAGTAATCTTAACTAGGGTTATAACAATTTTGTTAGAGGGCCCCGGTGTAGGTTCAAGAGTAATCTTAACTAGGGTTATAACAATTTTGTTAGAGGGTCCCGGTGTAGGTTCAAGAGTAGGTTCTGATGTAAGCACTTGCCCTTCTGGTAGGGGCTCTTGAGAGGCTTGTCCTACATCTGGAGGGGGCTCTTGAGAGGCTTGTCCTTCATCTGGAGGGGGCTCTTGAGAGGCTTGTCCTACATCTGGAGGGGGCTCTTGAGAGGCTTGTCCTACATCTGGAGGGGGCTCTTGAGAGGCTTGTCCTTCATCTGGAGGGGGCTCTTTAGAGGCTTGTCCTCGTTCTGGTCCGGTTTCTTGAGCCGGTTCATTTTCAGTAGGCCTACACTTAGATCTTAATTTTTTCCAGAGATAGAACAGTTCCTTGGCACTCTCATCCCCACTCCACGACTTATTTTCATTCTCTCGAAACTCCTCTGGTCTATTTTCTTTCATACAGGACTCAATAAAGAGGAGATGTGGAATGCCAAACTCAGTAGGTTTTGCAGGTATGGCATTTGCAGGATTGGTTGTGGGCGGACTTTCTATTCTTGACGAGTGCGTCATGCATTTGGAGTAATCGATTTTGTCCAAATCAAATGGAAATATGTCACACTTTCTGAATCCATTTTCAATCACTTTGACAGTTGCTCTTTCCTCAAGTACGGTTTCGAAAAGCTGAGGAAACTTAGCTCTTAACAAAACCCTATTCTTCGTGTTTTTCTTCCAATCTTCTATGAGAATTCTCCAGCCAGCTTTCAACGCACGGAATACAGACACATCCAACGGCTGTATTATGTGTGTTGCATTAGGCAACAGTGCAAAGAGAATGATTTGGTTTGCTTCACATAGTCTGCATACATTCAAGGTCAGATGACTTCTAAGCCCATCAATTAGCAAAAGAACGGGAAATTTGACATTGTGTTTTTTGAGCCAAGGAATAAATGTGTTTCCAATGTAGCAGAATAAAATTTGACCGGTCATCCAACCAGATGAAGATCGGCCAAGAGGCCATTCTGGATTGCAATTGCGTGCAACTTCTTGCGGAATCCTCGCATATGGAAAAACTATACAAGGAGGCACAACATCTCCTGCCGCAATTGCTGTAACCAGACATGAAATGCTTTCTTTTTCTGACCCGTCTTTTATCATATAAAAGTTTTCATAGTTGATGGGTCCAAGTACAAGCCCAGAATCAGGATTTGTTCGAAATCCGGACTCGTCGCAGTTATAAATTCTCTTTGGATCTTTGAGGATATCGGCTGCATTTTCTTCGTCCAAGTGGGATTTGAGATCTAATCCCCAACTTCGTATTTTGTCTTCTGTTACCTGAGCACAGCCGCGATTTATTACCTCTGCGTGGCACTGCGGCAGTCCAGGATGCCGCTTCATAAAAGATTTTAGCCAAGACCTTCCTGGTTTGTTATTGCTGAACGGGTTAGGCCGATTATCTTCATTTAATATATTTTGGACTGTTTCGGCTAAAGTTCGCTTACTAAGCGGGAATCCTTTTTTTGCGTTTGCAATAATGTACCTCACTAAAATATCTTCTTCATCTTTTGTAAGGACTGTAGACGGGCCCATTTTTCTATCCTCAGGGGATTTCCCCTTAACCTTGTATTGCAGGGTGGAAAAAGGGACAGAAAATTCCCGTGCTGCCTTCCTACTAGACATTTTTCCCTCCCTTACGGCTTGTAAGGCTGAATGCATTGCCTCTTCAGAGTACAAAAATTTTGGCTTCTTTTTAGGAGGATGTCTCCCGTCAGGATTTTCATCTGCTCTTCTTCTTTCAGGAGGCATTCTGAAAAACAGAGAATACATTAGTGGAGGCATAGCCAACACAATGTTTTCATAATCATAAAACACAAGTGATACTAGCCTAGTCTAAGGGCTAAGCCTAGGCTATTAGGCCTAGTACCATAGTGATCAAACACTGATGCATAATGGTGATTTAGTGATTGATCATTCGATCAATCACTAATACATCATTCATTCCTGTGATTCAGTAATTGATCACTTAAATAATTTAATATTATAATAAACCTGAATTAAATCTTAATATATAACCTTAAAGAGTATATTCCAGACATAATATAAATACAAATTTGAAAGCAATACCTTGTAAACTAAATGTAAAATAAAAAAAAACATTCTTACCTGGCATAACCTGTTGTCTTTTAGTGGCAGTGAAGAGAAATGGAGGGAAAACAGTGACGGATCTAGGGGGGGGCAGCGGAGGCACCTGCCCCGGGCGCCAGCCAGTAGGGGGCTCCAACGGCGCCCCACACTGACTGGTTTTGGTTGAGAGACAATTGAATAAATTTAATTTAAAGTCAAATTTTTCATTTCGCGGCCGGAAAATCTCTCAGTAGCATCGCTGCCGGAAAATCTCTGTGCCATCATGGCTGCCAAGCCTGTCTATCTTTTTGTGGTCGTCACTTTTCTCGGTGTTCGATGGCCAGAAAATCATACGCTCGTTTTGCGGACGAAGATTTGCTGACTTGTCCCGTGGCCTAAAAATCGCCCGCTCATTTGCAGCCAGAAAATCGCCTGCTTGTTTCACGGCCGGCAGATCTTTTGGTCGTGTTGTGGACGACGAGTCTCTCACTCTTTTTGCCATACATAACTTCGCCAGAAATTTTGTCGTTGCAGGCATATTTCTTTGTCGTTTCACTGCCGACAAGTCTTTCTCTAATTTAGGGGGTGTCATATTTATTAGCCACATCGCAGCCACAAAATCTGTCGTTTGGACCGCGGCTGGCAAATCTCTCCATCGCATTGCAGCTGGAAAACCGCTGGCCCTTTTCATGGCCATTCCATTCCTTTTGGTCGTATCGCGGCTGTTATAACGCGGTCGTTTATACCACAGCCGGCAAATCTCTCAGTTGTATTGCGGCCATAAAATCGCTCAGTGTCTTCGTGGCCAGCATATCTCTTGGTCTCATTTCAGCTGATAAATATTTTTGACATATCGCGGCCGTTAAATCTCTCGGTCGCATTGTGACCGTCAAATATAATATTATATTTTACTTTACGTAGATTGGGCTCAAGTATTCGTTTTAGGAGGCAACAAGGCTGATTTCACTAGTCAGCTATTGTTTTGAAATAGTCGGGAAAGGTCAGAAAAAAAGTCGGAAGTTTCATATGTGAAATCTGGTAGACATCTTGCTTTGGTTTTTCAGTGGCCGGCAAATTCCTCGGTCATAGTATGAAAATAACAGCTCTTGCTTAGGTTGTATCGTGGCCTGCGAACATCGGTTGTATTGGTAAGATGAAATCATATTGTGATATACAAGATAATTTCTTATCCATCACATCAAAGATGCATTAAAAATATATATTTTGTGTTTAGTGAGTGGGGACGCCAAACGCCGATTTTGCCCCGGGCGACTGCAAGTGTAGATCCGTCACTGAGGGAAAACAGGAAAAAAAATGACAGATCAAATACAACAGGTCTTCATGGATCAGCTGTTTTGGAGAACAGTTGTACAGACATACCAACACTCAGACACTGAAAGTACCTCCATAACTCAAATAAAACCCTTATTATAGATAAAAAAAACCAAACCGATCAATCACTGGATCTTGATCAATTACTGATACATCCATCCTGGCTTGTTTTGTTTTGCTTTTGAGGCTATTGACTAAGTTTTGGTGGAAAAACATTCTTTTGATTATATTAATTTAGAAAAACATAAACTCAATAAAAAATATAAGATATGAGGAGTGATGAGTATCAAAATAAAAGTCGTATTTCTTACCTGGAGTATTAAATTCTTATGAAATCAGGAGCGCTTCAACACAACCATCCATTTTTCACCCAGGAGAAGAAGAAGAAGGATAACCAATAACAGTCCAACTTTTAAATTATCAGCTGTTGAGAAGGACAAAATAAATGTTCCCAAAAGCCTGTAATTCATTACCTAATGGAAAAAACTAAATAATACCTGAAAAATGTCCATTACTGGTTGGATGTCCATTACTAACCTTGGGACCCTATAGGCCTATTGATTTCGCTATCGATATTACACCGGTTTACTTTACATTAGCCTATTACCTAGTTGGGGTTGCTGGGTGGGTGACAATCGATTGTCAACGAATTGACCCGGCTGCAAATTGGGAATTTGGCCAGACTACAAAAATTTCCTTTCTCTAAAAGCTTGGTGCCACCAAAGGGTTACCACCAAATTACCTGAAAGGAGAAATTTCCTGTCTTTAAAACGGGTGCCACCAAATAAATGGGCCTCTAGTAAAAGTATTTCACTTTTCCATATAATTATTTGCTATTTTGGGCGCGGTTATTATTTCCTTTGTTTTCATGGGCCTACGACTTAAGCGATCGTGGAATTAGGCCCTATGGCAGAAAAAAGTTCTGCACATTACAGAGCTAGCGTAGAGCACAGAAAACTAATTAAGTACAGAAAGCTGACTGGTTTTGGAAAAGGGTTGCGCTCGCCGTGGCAGCGCCACTAGTCTTTTCGCGCTTGGTTCTGGGCAGAATGGCTCCCAGCAGACGAGCCATGCGCCAGACCTGTTGCGCAGTAGCGGGCTAAAGCAGCGCTCTCGCGGCGGCGGCGTGAACTGCAGTCCTCGCCATACAACACTCCCCTCTCTCTGCGCCGGCGTCGCCCGCCGTGCTCCGGCTCGGGACAACGAGCAGGGCCCGAGCCCGCTGCCGGCGCTGCTTTCGCGAGCTGCCTGAAACGCTTAGTTTATTTAAAAAAATCGCGTTACAGGCAGGGCCGTAACGTTAACTTTGGGGCTCTAGTGTAAGACTGGCTGGCGGGGCCCCATGTCTTACTCTAGCATGTGCGTGAAACTTAAAATAATATTTTATTTCATTTACAGTTTTTTACAAGATTAAGTTACTTTGATTTTTCATAATAAACCTAATTTACGAGGAATCAATAAAAATTAAATAGTGTAGGGAGTTAACTGGTAGTAAAATACAGTAAAACCATTTAATATTTTACAATATTTATTATTGTTTTTATTTACAACATACAATTATAATATCAAAACATTAGTTGTTAACAGAAACAACTGTTTCCTTTTTTATCCCGTATAGCAAGCAGTCATCAACATCTTATATAAAAAACATTAACTCTGTCATTATTGTAAAATGACCAGAAATTCCACATATGAAATTTCCGACTGTCTCTTGCCTTTCCCGATTAAAAAAAAAACCCTATCTATGAAATTGGCCATGTTGTCACCTAAAATGAACACTTGAACACAATATTTCGTAAAATACAATATTATTTTGCGGCCGCAATGCGATCAAGAGATAAGTACAAAAACATAGTACAATCCTGAATCATTGCTTTATGTCCATTGGTCACCGATATAATGAAAGTGGTAAACACCCCTTACTATATGTTATCCTTTTGGGAAATAAAAAAAGTTTTATTTCTCGCTTATTTTGCAACTTACCTTACTAAAACCTGTTTTGTGGCGTGATATAGTTGAGATATATCGTATTACAGCCAAAAATCCCAAATTTTTACATCTACGTGTCTGCAAACCTATGCATACAAATATTACAAAGAATGGAGTAGGGTAAATCACCAGTTATTGGCACTTTAAGCGTTCTGAATCTTTTAAATACACTGTGTACGACCTACCTTTATTGTTTTTTACCAACAAAAATGTTTTTTGCAAGGAGGAGTAGATGTGTTAAAGGGTACATGCATTAGAAATAACATAGTTGTTCATATTTATTGATTAAAATTATTTTAAATAAAAAACATGAAAAACTACAGTTATTGGCACTTAGTCACTAGTTATTGGCATGGTCAGATACCAGTTATTGGCACCATTTTGATAATAATTTTGTAAGCCATTATGGAATGTGCTATGACAAGTAGGAGTTATAATATTTGTTTTTGATAGGTACTATTTGATGTGTAATGAATTTATAAAATTTTAAATGTAAATTAATAAGAAATATGAAACGTTATTGTTGGGGTGAATAGACTAATTACCATAAAAAATGTTGTACTAAATTAAATACCTATCCTGTAGCTGTGATATATAGATGTAAAATAATAAAAATTGTAAAATCTTGTAAAATTAAATGTGGGGTATGCTTAATAGCTTACTAATTAGTCTGTATAACCTCTGTCTATTTTTAAAGCTTTAACTGCTTAAATTATTCTGAGTTTTTAACAATGTTAATTTTAAAATCAACACACTGTTTACAAACTTAGATTGCAGTTGATTCATCAAAATTGATGTCATCCAAACACTTCTTGTGAAAAGTTTTATCACACAAATCACAGTCGATTTTGGTTTATTCAAGTTCTTGGCATTTGAAGTTTCCAGCAAATTTGTAGCAAAGTCCACTTGAATCATTATTGTATTTTCCGATACTTGATTTTTGGGTAACTTAGTGTTGGTATGACAGTAATCCCTGGATTTTGCTCACATTTAAAAACTGTTTCTTCTGAAAGTTTATCTTACAACTATTCTAAACCTTTTTGCTGTTTTGATTCTTCTTGAGTTTTCTTCTCTTTTCTTTTTAGCATACTTTTTCCTTTTTTGATGCTTCTTTTTCCTTTTTTCCTCCTCTTTTCGGTTTTCTCTCCTCTTTTTTTCTTTTAGCTTCTTTTCTCCTCTTTTTCTTCACATTTGTTTCTCCACTTTTTTTATGACACCACATATGGTGTTTTCTCCGTATTTTTTACCGAGGATTTTTTTACCTTTAATTAGCATATAACCATATAACGGTACTCGCGGCTTCGCTCACCTTATTAAGACTTGATTTTGTGTAATGCAATAGTATTTGATGTAAATTTAGTAGATTGGCATGCTAATAACACCTATAATTGGCACTGCCAATGATCAATTAAAAAAAAATATTGAGTATTGGCATGCCAATATCTCTAGTTATCGGCACCTTTGGGATGTCAATAACTCCAGTCATTGGCACTGCCAGTAAGGTGCCAATAAATGGATTTGTGTATGAAAAGGAACCAGACATTGGCACCCCCCTTAAATACGAGAATTTAAGGTTAGGAGTAAAAAAAGTGGGGCTGTGTATAGAATGAACCCTTACAAACCACGACATAGCCTATGATTGCATGAATTAAAAAAATATACATAAGTAGAGGTCAAAATAAAAAGTTATCTACTTAAGATTTTACTAAGGATCACAGTCCGTTTTGGAGTATTTTTGCACTGTTTTTTAAAATCTGTCACCATCTGACTACCAGAGCATTTTTAAACAACCGAGTACGTGTTTTTGCAAGGCCATCTATTAAGGAACATGAACCACTGCCTTTAGAATTTTTTTATGCCTTTGATTTTACTATAAAAAATAAATAAAAATGGGGTGCCAATAACTAGTGAGTGCCAATAACACCCGCCTTTACCCTATGCAGGTTTGCTGACACGTTAATGTAAAAATTTGGAATTTCAGGCTTTCATACAATATATATCAACTATATCAAGCCACCAATGAAGTTTTACTAAGACATGATGCGAAATAAGCGAGATATAGAACTTTTTTAATTTTCCATGAGGATGACATAGGTACCCTACAATTTAAGGGATGTGTACCGCTTTCATTATGTCGGTGACCAATTGACAATAGACCAACTAACCAATGGACCAATGGACCAATTACAATCCCGAATTATTGGATACTTAGCCAAGCCTCCTAATCTCCTATACCACAGTTACTTTAAGCTTTGGTTATAATATTACATTATTACAAACTACATTAACATGGCCAATATAAACAGCTGAAGAAACAGTTGTTTGCAAAAATCTTAAAAAACACCCTTTAGATGTTTTTCAAGATTTTTAATTTTGCCAAAGAGTTGTTTTTGACATCACTCGATGCCCATTTACACTGTTTATATATCAGAACGCGGAATAAAGTTTCAATTACAAAATTGTCACGGTCTTGGCAACCAACACAAGTTACAGAGTCTAAAGAAACGACTCTTTTTGTTAGTTTTACAAGTCTTTTAACTAAATGCAATTTATGACTGATTTTGTGAAACTTATTTTTGAATAGTTTGAGTGCTGTCGTGACTACGTGTAGTAGGTTTTCCGATGGTGACAGAAGGCCACTGGTGATATCAATTTTAAAATTTGAAAATGAGCGGTTCATTAGCAGCAGCCCTTTCTTACTGTTCAACTTTGAATTTACGCTACACATTTTATGGAGGCACTCGTTGCATTTGAATTTTTTGAATTAGCAGTGGGCTATATAGCCGGCAAAATACACCTGCGAACATTCTTCCATTTCCCTCTTAGAAAAACTGGACCCTCTGCCTCCACAGGTTCTGGTTCATTTTCCGACGAACTCTCGTCAGAAATCGCATCGGGCTCAACAGCTGTTCCGGGAGTGATGTCATCTGAAAGGTATACGAATTAACTAGAGATCGCCTACTGGTCGATATTCAACCAGAAAGTATTCTGCATTTTTTTACATCTAGTTGTTATTCTGTAACCAACATGGCAACTCAAAGCCGTAGCAAGGAAATTTTTTCGGGGGGGGGGGGGGGGGGTTTGGACAGGGTCGGCGACTGAATTTCCGGTTCGTCTTAAGTGGTGACCTTTTTTTACTCACACGATTGCTTTTTGGCCCCTTTATTGTAATTTTGGACCCATTATTCCTGTTTTCGGACCCCTATGCATTTGTCCGCGGGCTCATTCAGGGGGGGTTTCGAATATTTCGGGGGGGGGGGGGGGTTTCACCCCCTGACCACCCCCATTTCCTACTATTTAAGGGCTATTTCTACAATTTCGGGGGGGGTTCTGACCCCCTAACCCCCCCCCAATGGCTACGGCCTTGTGGCAACTCAAAGTCCATGCAAATATTTTTAAATTTCCAAATTCATTTTCCTACAATTCTCAAATAATATAGTAAATTATAATGGCATTGCTTAGACTTTTCCTTTATTGCGCACTGGCTGAGAATAGGGGATTAAAAAAAACCATGCTTTCCTAGTTATATGTAGATATTTTACTTGTCATGAATGCTGATGAAAAGGTACCTATAATTACAAAATAAATAGTTATAAAATTTCTGTAAACTATGAAAATGTAATTTTTTAGTTATTTGTGTTACCCCTGATATCAAACAGTATATTTCTTTAAAAAATAAAGGTAGTTGGTTAATATTCCTGTAGGTAATAGCTAGCTGTTACCGTAGGTTTCAATGGTAAAACCTAAAGCCGAGACCATAATATGCTGGGTTGAAATATGATTCTAATCATCAGAAATTCGCTGAATATGCAGATATGCTACAATGGGCAATGGGGTATTTGCCTCCTTTACATGTTTTGGTAAATGTTAATTTTTTATGGTTGTGATCTTTGAAAATCGACAAAACATATTTTTGTTACGGAGAAATAGTGTGATAAACAATTCATTTATACTATTACTTTATAAGTATATATATATATATATATATATATATATTACCTGTGCTTGAGTTGTTAGCCTCTATTTCAAGAAGATTGTCGTCATCAGGATCGTAAGACGAAGTACTGGGAGGCTCCATCATTTGCTTTAGACTAAAAACCCGCAGGTTTCTTCTGAAAACTCTGACACTTGGATTATTGTTAAATCCTCCACGTTGCCGTATCGCTGAAAATAAGTTCTCCAAGGGGTCTTGATTTAATCTTGATGTCAAGAGATACCTGCAATTTTCTAACTCAAACAGCTGAAGAATCACATTCAGTGTGAAAACAAATCCAGTGAAACACGGAGGTCGGGGGCACTTGGCATTTATTTGACTTAACTCTTTAAATGTTTCAATTCCTCTTCTTAGTATATTTGAAATTATGATTGTTCGTTTTGCTTAGAGCACAACTGTCAGGGTTGGTTGTTTTTAGCTTTTTACTGTTCATGGCATCATACAAAGAGTTAATTTCACTTAAAACTTCTGCTGTATGTGATGCAGTTCCACTTTGAATTTGGCCTGTACCAATTGCAGTCTTCAACACAGCTGACGTTGTGTGGCTAAACACCTGAGTGGCCAATGTTATTTTATGAAGGTAGACAAAAGGGAACAGCCCTAGGTATGCCTTAAAGGTGTCACATTGTAGAGTAGGATTCACCTAAGTTGGCCAAAGCATGTACTAATCATCTCATCAAAAATTTTTGTACAAGTCAAATTGAAAACATTGTTTTGCTTGCTTTGGTTGTTTTGCTAGATTTCGAGCAATGGGTTTACTAGTAAACTTAAAAGCTTCTGATTAGCGTGTGTCCACTAGTTACATCAAATCGGGTTAGGCCGCCAAACTGTATTTATTTAACATTTTTAAATCAACCCCAATTGGTAAAAAGTACACATTGTCAACATATAATCTTTAGTTTCTAACTTTTAAACAAGAAAACTTACCACAATTTTTTATCCACTGGTCAGCCAAATCCTTTGAAAACTTAAAAAATCTCAACCCAACATTTTTTTGATTGTTCTTGCATTTATAGTAGCTACAAGTAGCAGGCATGGTAATAATTTGTTTAATTAGTTTGCTTCATGCATTAAAACGTAGCCGTCTGAAAAATTCTGAAAACCCAGTAATACGCAGAGCCATGCGGTCGCTAGCGCTGGGTGGCGCGGGGGAGGGGGGGGCCGCTGCATGGCAGTTAGCTTTCTGTACTTATTTAGTTTTTTGTGCGTAGAGTCACCCGATGAATTTTCGAATCAATATATCGTTATGTAGAATATATTTATAGGACTATCAATAGGCTAGGCCTATATCGTTCATATGAGGTGGTTGACTATCAAAAGTTCTATGGTACATAGGCTACAAGGTTTTCTGTCACAGTTCATTTATAAAATCCAAAACAGTTGACTGATTGACTCGCTCACTCACTAACTCACTCACTGATCAGTTTCGCAAAAACCATAAGGCTTTGGGCCATGAAACTTGGCACAATTAATCATTATAGGCACTAGATGTTTACTAAGAACGGATTTTAAAATGTAAAGGCTAAAACAGGGTAGGCCTACGTTGTATACAATTCAAAATGGCGGCCATTTTTAGTTTTTAAAGCTTATTTTCTAAAACAAGAAAATGTGTTGGGCAATGAAACTTCGGTATAATATTCTTTATAGGCTCTATAAAGAATAAGTTACAAATGAAGGCTTAAAAAAAGGTGAATTCAAAAGTTCAAAATGTCGGCCTTTTCATTTTTTATAGCTAGCCTATGATTACAAAATATCAACAGAAGGTCTCTATTATTTTAAAGAGACAACAAAATAGAAATTCCATTTAAAAGAACAAACTGAACAAAACTATTACGGTTTTGTTCAGAACCGAAAAATATATCTTATTATATATATTTTGTTGGTTTAGTTTGTTCTGAAAAATATATTTTATATTATATATTTTTCAGACACCGCATACATTGGCTACTCACGTTTTACGGATCACCTGAAGTAATCAAACTAGAATCGTGAAACTCTGCATGGATAGGCTATATTATCATTCCGTTATTTTTATAGAATTGGAGAGTTTCTGAATGTAAAATTTAAGAGATTCCGCTCTTTGCGGCATTTAAATTTGCGGTATTTAGGTACATCAGTTATATAGGTATCATATGCTTTTTATTCTTTTATGTCAAGTTTACTGACACTGCGGTGCAATGAAAGTTCTGAATTCAAACCCTTGAGGTGGATAGGCCTACTTTTTTATTCAAAATATTAGAAACCCAATTTTATAAGTTAAATAATAGATTAACTAGGAAATTTCAGTATTCGCAAGGCTAAAAATAATTAGAATGTGTTAAGGTAAATGTCCCAACTATATTGACATCCTAAGAGAGAAAATTACTTTTCGCCTGTATTCACCTATAGTGACCATAAAATCAGCTTTAGACCAACTATTGTTATTTATTTTAACAATTTCAACAGTTGAATGGGCGTTAATAACTAAAAAAAGGGTTAAAAACATAAAATTACCTTGTGTATGCAAATGCTGGTATTATTGACAGCTGATTTTGGGCATGCCCCAATTATTCACAACAGTGTGACCCAAACATTGACACTCTTTTATAGGTTGAGGGAAAACAAAAAGATTTCAGTATATATTTTTTAATTGTCTTAATATTATTAATCATTCATATAGTTCAACGAAAAAAAGAAAAAACTTATACCTAAGCTATAGGCTAAGTGTATTTATGAACTTTTCCTCTTTCGAAGAGCTACGATTTCTGGAACGTAGTAGTGCCTTCTGATGTTTTTCAATTCAGGATGTTTGATAGTTTGAGTAATGTCTTCTTTATCAGGCCATTTCCATGTTTCTGTACCAGCCATTGTCATCACCTTGACTTTGGCTCCATTTTTTGATTTTTCTAGTATCACTCCAGGGAAAAGTTCTTCTTCATACATCACGATAACATACCGTATGAGTTCTCAGGGATACTTGACAAATTCATTCTTTGGTTTGACTCGGAGTTTTCTTGAATTATTTCTCCGTCACTTTCATCACTTGAACTACTCTCTGTTGCTTTTTTCTTCTTTTTCATTCTTTTCTTCCAGAACCTTAGTTTTTTTTCAGCCTTGTCTTTTCTTAACTTTGCCCGTTCCATTTTCAGTTTTTCTTGATCTTGTTTAGTTTTTTCCTTCTTTTTATAATACTCTTGCCACTCTTTCGAAGTTACAACAAATGGAATTTTTTCTTTGAGTGTCCTTTTTCTTTTTAACGATGTTTTGTCTTCCGGGTAGTTTAACGCTTTTTTGAAGGGTTAAGGAATAAGTTCTTCCACTTTATTGTCTTGGGTACTAGATTCCCCGTTTGGTTCTAAATTCAGGGGGGCTCAAGATTCTTCTTCATTAAGAACTGGTATCGCATCAAGGGTAGCTGAATTTCTACCTTCAGTAGGCATGTCTTTCGGGAATTCCCGCCTCATTAATAATAGGTGTCTCTTCCAGAGCAGGGTCTCTAGTTTCAAAAGGGATATCGTCAGGAATTTCCTTCCGTTGCCAATATCTTGATATCATTTAAGTTGATACCGGATAAGTCAGATTCAGTTATGACAGGAAGAAGCATGTCATATTCCATTGATTGGTCAATGTTTACTTGTGACCGGCTTTTGAGGTTTTTCCACAGTTGAAAGGGACTATGGTATTCAGTATCTATATCCTGTTCCCAGGTAGTGCTGTAAATATTTTCACAAAAAGCATTTAATTTTGTATTTGTCAATTACATCTTCTATAACAGACAAAGCAATGAGCCTAGATGCTTTGTTTCATCATTAGTTGCCACAGTTTCCTGAGTTGTGTCACTGACAGGAGTGTTTATCGGTTCATGTTCACTCACTTTAGGGATCTGATTGAAGTATATGGCTTCGACATTCCACGGAAATATACCGCACTTTTTAAATCCATTTTGCAACACCTCTGGTGTTACAGATTTTTTTATTGATTTCTCCAGGAGAGGAGCAAAATCCCCTTTTTTCAATTATTTTCCGATGTTTTCTTCTTTTTGTCTCCAGTTATGTACTTCTTCTTTCCATGTCCTTTTTAATGTCCGAAATACTGCCACATCCATCAGCTGAATCATATGTGTGGCGTTGGGGTATAAGGCTACTAGAATTATGCCATTTTTATCACAAAATTCGCTTGTGTGAATGCTTTGATGTGAAGAATGGCCATCAACAAAATAAATAACAGGAAGTTCAATTTTCTCCTTCAAAAGCAATGGATGAAAGACATTGGTGAGAAATTCGTAGAACACAGCTATGGTCATCCATCCATTTTCACTCCTTCCGACCCCCCAGTGTGCAGGAAGTTTAGCAATAATGTCTTGTGGAACACGCTCGTACTGATATACAATCATTGAGGGGCAAACATCTGCATAGGCATTTCCACTTACCATAACCGTAAGACATTCTTTTTCATTGTTGTTAACAATCGAATACACACTTTTTTCACCCCTAGAAAACAGTACTTTGCTTCCCTTTGGGTTCAAGAAAAATGCAGCTTCATCAGCATTAAATATTCATTTAGGATTACTAAGAACATCAAATAGACCAGCGTCTTGTAAGAATTTGGTGATTTCTGCATGCCACATGCGAAGGTTTGACTCCTTGACATTTGCCCGAGAAGAAGTCAAATTTTGAGGTGTTCTAATAGAGATTTCCTGGTGTCTTCTTAAAAAACTCTCGTACCAGTGCCTCCCTGGTCTAACGTCATTGAAAGGGGATTTCCTTTCCCGGGTGTTTCTTTTTGAGAATCTTTACAAGTCTCTGAACACTATCTAAAAGTTCGGTTTTAGTTACTGGAAATCCAGCTTTACCAGTTTTTATTATCCAATCACAAAGAAGCTTTTCTTCTTCACTGATAAGGTAACTTTCTCTGCCACATTTTTTATCTTTGAATTTTCCTTTAACCTTGTATAGAAGAGTTACTCTTGGAATATTATACTTTTTGGAAGCTTCACTGCATGACATACCACTTTTCACTTCTTCTATAGCTTTATCCATTTGCTCCCGAGAGTACTGCATACGTACTTTGGGTGATGCCGTCTTAACGTTAATTTTCTTCTTTCTGGGTGGTGTCTTTTTCACACTTCTAGGCATTTTTATCTGAAACAAAACAAAACGATTTCTGTAGTCACTTAACTCACTAAAAAATAACTCTCTATAGCCTAACTAAGAAACTTAAGGAAATTTAAACTTTAAGTTCAAATTAAATTTTTTGAACGTTTTGCAGTTATTTTGTTTTTATATTCACAAAGTATTTATTTATTTAGGCCTTAGGCTTACCTCTAAATTTTTTACAAGCCGTAAATTCAACTCTTATATTTTAAATCAACTTATTTCCCCAACTAAAATCTAAACTTTTAATCATAGGTACAGTGGAGCCCCGCTAATCCGAAATAATTGGGACCGGACCATTTCGGATTAGCGAATATTTCGGATTAAGCGAACTATTATGAAAATAAAGGTAATCAAACTTTGAATGCGGTCTGCATGTCTTAGTTAACGCAAAAACTATCATAAATGGACTTTTATTGAATCAAAATATACAACTTGAAGATATTTTAAACTTTAAAAAAAATCCATACATAATTAAAGACACTAACGCATCAAATCAGTGTACTTTGATAAGTAATAAAGACCTAGAAACCCCTCACAGATTAAATGAAAAGAATAATTTTATTTCAATAAAACAATCCCAAACGGGAAAACTAAATGTATTAAAACCATATACAAACAACAATCCATTGATTTGTAAGAACAGATTTCAGGTTCTCCAAAATAATGAAGAAAAAAATATTAATAATAATGAAAAACCAAAAACATGTAAGACATTAAAATCAGATCCAAAAGGTACAACTAACAAAGACTATAAAAAGTCAACTTCTACCATCAAGAAAACCTCAACAATAAGGAAAAGAAATAGTTGTGACCTGGGTGAAATCGAAAGAAACATATCAAAAAATAGGTCTACATTTAAAAAAATTACTACTCAAAATGAAAAAAATAAAACAAAAATTGAAATAGTTTCCGATAGCCCAGGAAGAATGATTCAAACGCAGTTATCTAATAAACTACCAAATAAATACAAGATTGTAGGAAATGTTAAACCAAATGGAAGACTCAACCATATTCTTGAACATGCATCATCTACGGCTAAAAATTTAAATGAAAATGACTATATAATTATCATGGGAGGGACAAATGATATTAAGAATAATACAGATGTAACAAATATTTTAAATTAATTAGATAACTACCTTCAAAGATATTTACACAATAGAATAATAATAGTTGGAATACCTTTAAGGTATGACGATCGATCATTGAACAAAACTATAATGACGATTAATACACATCTTCAAGAAAATGTTAATCGAAATAAAAATGTTAAATTTTGTCCTGCTGACATGGGGCCAGAATATTATACTTTCAAAGGAATACATTTGAATAAAACAGGTAAAATGGTACTTACTAATGCTTTGAAAGAAACAATAAATTCATTCAATAAAAATGAAAACCAATCAGTATTATATAATAATAATAATTACATACATATAAATGAGGAAAACAACTGGAGTCATATTAAAATAAACAAAATAGTTACTGGTATTCAAAAATATCAGGTAGTAGAATCTACTGCAATAAATATTTTTTAGGACGTCCTATTCTACCAACAATAAATCAACAACCAAAGCTCAAAGTACCAAAGTTCAGTATAAGTAAGTCTAAAGAAGACAAACAAAGACTAAATAATTTAAAAATTATTCATCAAAATGTGCAAACATTATCCAATAAGATTTCTCCAATTACAGTTTTCCTAGATGAAGAAAATCCTGATATATTTTGTATAAGTGATCACGATTTAAAATATAATGAAATAACAAAGATTAATTTCCAAGGATACTATCTTGGTTCATTTTTTTGTAGAGAGCAATCTTCATTTGGAGGAGTTTGTATTTTCATAAAGGATTGTTATAAATCCAAACAATTAAATTTTCAATCAATTTCTCAAGATAAAAATTTTGAAATTTGTGGTATTCAAATAACTAATGGTAAAGCAATGATTAATGTTTTATGCATATATAGATCACCAAAGGGTGACAAAAAAATTTTTTAAATGTCTTGAATCATCACTTCATCAAACATCAATTTCAAACACACACAAATGCATTGTTTGTGGAGATTTCAATATAGATATATTAAATTTAGAAAGTAAGGCCACCAAGGAACTCCAAATACTATTTCAATCTTATGGCATATATTTAACCATAAATACTCCTACTAGAGTAACAAACACTTCCAAAACCTGTATAGATAACATAGCAACTAACTTTGACAACAGATATATAAAAGACATCAGTGTAATTATATCTGCAATATCAGACCACTATGGTCAATCTATTACTATTACTATAAATAAATATAAAAATAGAAACTCAGCCTACACTTGGGTGAGAAATTTTAACACTTCAAACATAAATAATTTTAAAGAAGACCTTGGCAACGAATTATGGAGTGAAGTTTATGAAGCTGACACGGTGGATGATCAATTCAACAATTTTCATGATAAGTTTCTATGTCACTTTAACAAAAACTTTCCACTATTCAAAAAGAAAATCAATATTAAACGTAAATCACCTTGGCTAACTAAAGGCATACTGAAATCTAGAGATAATCTTAAACGCCTTTATGAGAGAAGAATATAAAAAAAATCAGAGAACTTTGGTATATTTATAAAAAAATATCAAAGCATTTACAATTCAGTATTAAAAATGGCAAAAGAAAATTATTATTCTCAAATGGTAAAAACCAACTTGAACAAATCAAAGAAAATGTGGGATATTATTAAATCTGAAATTGGTGATAAAGCAAGCAACGAATTTGAAGAACTAATCTTAGAAAACGATCAAGTAGTAACTAATTCACAAACAATTGTAAATCATATTAATGAATTCTTCTCTTCTATTATTACAAACATGATGAAAAACTGTAGTGAACCACTAATGGTTCAGGGATGTATAAATTATGTCCAGAATACCATTCATCAGTTTTATTATATTAAAGAAAAAGATATATGCGATATAATATCCCAGCTTAAAAATTCTTCATCGTCTGGACCTGATGATGTTCCCTCATTCATTTTAAAACTATGCTTTCTTCATAGCTTCCCCATTAGCTTTAATAATTAATATTCATTTAACACTGGTAAATTCCCTGATCGACTAAAAGTATCAAAAATTATACCAATTGTAAAAAATAAAGAAGAAGGATTTAGAATAAACAATTTACGCCCAATAACTCTAACTTCAGTTTTTTCAAAGATTTTTGAAAAGATTGTTTACTATCGATTGATTGAATTTATTGAATATTTCTCCATCATCTCCAAAAACCAATTTGGATTTATGAGAAAAAGAAACACTACTGATGCAATATATAAATTACTTTCAGCTATTATGAACAATATAGATAAGAAGGTCCCTTCATCAGCAGTATTCCTAGATGTTGCTAAAGCGTTTGACAGTGTTAACCACAAAGGACTGCTAAATAAGTTAAATCATTATGGGGTGAACGATAAAGCACTTGATTGGATAGCATCATTTATCACAGATAGAAAATTTTATAGTGAAATAAAAAGCAATGATTACCCAATCAGAAACAAATATAAATCACAAGAATCAATTATTAATATAGGAGTTCCACAAGGAACAATACTTGGGCCTCTACTTTTTATCATTTATATTGATCAGTTAATTAATACTCCCACTGAAGGTGAAATCATATTATTTGCTGATGACACAACATTTTATAATTCAAAACAAGAAGAATCTGATCTAGAAATTTCAAATTATATTCAAATTTCTAATATCCTTGATTGGTTTCAAGATAATAACTTAAACGTAAATAACACTAAAACAAAATTTATGTCATTTAACAAGGGTTCGTCAGAAGACATCCACTTGATGTTAAATGAAACTATTATTTCTCCATGCAGCAATGTGAAATTTCTTGGACTCACTATATCAAATAATTTATCCTGGGACATCCATATAGAACACCTTTGTAAGAAGATAAGCAGTGGGATATTTATGATCAAGACTTTATTAAGATGTTGCTCCGTCAACGTTACTAAATTGGTTTATCATGCCTACGTTGAATCTCAATTTTCATATGGCCTTATGTTCTGGGGTCTCAGTAATAAATCAAAAAAAGTATTTATCCTTAAAAAAAAGGCCTTACGAACTCTTTTTAAGATTCCTAAAATGAATTCATGTCGTCCTCTCTTTAAAAAACATAAAATTTTAACCCTTGCATCAATGTACATTCTACAAACTGCCTGTTTTGTCCGGAAGAATAAATCACAATTTCCACTACAAATGAACACCCACAATACAATACAAGAAATAAAAACCAAATCAACATACCAACATGCAAAACATTATTTTATCAAAAAGGACCAGAATACATGTCAATAAAAATCTATAATAATTTACCAGAAAACATCAAGAAAATTAATGACATTTCCAAATTCAAAAGAAGTTTAAGAAAATCACTTGAAGAAAACTGTTATTACAACATTGAAGACTATTTCACACATCATAGTTCATAAAATGGACATTTTATTTAGTTTTTAAGCTTTGTATGTTATCACAACAAACCCAACCATGAAAATGGCAATTGGGCTCAATCAATAAATCAATAAATAAATTAGTGATGTTTTGTTCATGAGTTCCCCATTTTAAACAACTTCCTTAAATTGGTAAAAAACACGATTTCCTTTTAGAATAATTAAAGGAGTGGGGACAATTGCTTTAATTTGACATAAAGGAACAGAAGCAAAATCGTTTTCGTCTACGGTGAATAGGTTGTCTTTTTTGGAGCTTGGCTTCAAGAACACAACGTCAACTTCATCGTTCATACATCCACTCTGGCAAACGCCAAAGAATTGTTTGGTTTCACTTTTGCCCTTGCCTTTATCCACAATATACTCAACAATGACATACAACCCTGACGTCAGTTCACTTTTTATGACTTCACCTTGATTAGGACCAGCAAACGTATTCAATAAATCTTTGTTTGAAGATTTTGGTTTTTGAGGCGCTTCGACTTCACAAGATTGTCGTTCTTCAAGATCGTCTTCAGAAGAAAAGAAATAATCGTCGACACTCAATTTCTTCTTAAGGACAACTTTTTTGTCCTTTATTTTTGCTGATGAGGCACAAGAAGAAGATGTGTTTGAAGATTGTGGTTTTTGAGGCGCTTCGTCTTCACAAAATCTTTGTTCTTCAAGATCGTCTTCAGAAGAAGAGAAAAAATCGTCAACACTCAATTTCCTCTTAAGGGCAACTTTTTTGTCCTTTATTTTTGCTGATGAGGCACAAGAAGTAGATGTGTCACATTCAAGCAGAATTTCTTTATAATGGTAGTGTTCACATTTAGCATTAGGTGGGCAGGAGAAGCACGATAAAGAGCGGATTTGCATTAGTCCACCTGTATAACACCATGTTGCTTGGTGCACATTCATTATCCCTTTTATTGGAGGAATCTTTAGATCAGCTACGACATTTTTTAGCCGCTGTACATCAGATGAAGGAATCTCAAACAATTTAATATCATATTCGTTGACAGCAGCCAAAAAGTCTCTTGCACAAGTAACATCATGTCCCCTTAAAACGTTTTGGTCCGCTCCCCTCTTCAATGTTCCCCCAACTCCGTCCATAGGACTCTTCCCGTGTCCTGCTTCGGTCCAATTCCAAGTTACTGTTTTCACTTTGGAGAAATATTCTGGAATCAGAGTTCTCATTAAATATAAATTCTTCCTGTTTCGATATTGGCTCGAAGGACTATCCGAAAATATATTAATATTTTCAGTGTTGGGGAATTCCTGTGCTGATTGTTCGAGGACCGGCCTCATGTGAGCCCAAATCGCATGGGCCTGGTGGTCCAAATTGTCGGAGGCGGAGGCAAAACTAACTATTTGAGTACTCCCATCAACAGAGGCATATCGTACACCGGTGTTAAGTGCCATTTGTTTCTTGGAGGCACCAAAATGAACAGATTGTACCTCCTTTTCATATTTTGTCACGTAATATTCAGAAAAGTCGATTCTGTAAATTAATGTCCCTGGTTTGACATTCTTGACAAGATTTTCGAGAACAGAGTTCTGGTGTTTAGCATAAAAAACGTGTTTTTTGAATACTTTACTCTTCGTTTAAATAGGTCTTCATTTTTGACACCTTCATCCTTTGGGTTGATTTCACTGTCTTCGTTACAATTTTTGTCTTGTTCTTGATTTTTCTTTCCTCCTTGACAGTAATCCATTTGTTAAACTTCACTGTGTAGTCCTCTTCGAAATGGAAATTAACGCTTCTGGTTTTACACTTAGCGCACTTCCCCATCAAACACTTCTCATTAAATTCACAGACAGTAGAGTTTATCACCTCTCTAGTTGAATTTTCTTCAATTATTCTTTTGCTTTCCAAAGCGGATACCAAAAAACTCATGTTTGAGTGCTTTATGCACGCACACGTGTCCCGATCAGACATTTTAGGGAATGTTACCCAAAAGGGTCAGTATCGATAGAAGGTTGCGCGTGAAATTTTCATGTTTGTTTCATCTTGGAACTTTGCATGAAGGTTTTGCAAGGTGTCGAGAAGAACTCTTCTCTGTTTTTTTACTCGACCCTTTTTGACGACATCCTTTTTTCCTGGGCACATTCGAGATACATTGTCGTTCTCAAAAAAATTTAGCAATACTTGGGATAGTTTGTGTTTTATGGACTGTTTGGGGGTGTGTTGGTAATCAAAATCTTTTATTCCGTGAAAGAGATTTATTGGCCTTATATGGGATGATTTTAGAGAAGTGCTTCTGTACTCTGTATTTCTTTAATACGTTGTTTCCAATAACTTTACGAAGGATTTGAGTATCTTTCTTTTTATTGGAGGCTTTTTTCATTTGAGATTCCACTTGCTTTGTCAAGGTTAGCCCTAGAAATAATTCTTTTTTTACTCTAGGAGAAACCCTCTCCTTCCCTAATATTTCTTTCATTTTTTTTTCGGGGCGATGGTGAAGTTGGCGCCGTTTTCATTTTATTTTTTTCACGTTGGAGCCTTTTTTTGTACTTTTTTAATTTCCTTTGCAATTCTTCTATGCGAGCCTTTTGTTTGTTCAAGGTGCGATAAGCTTTAGCTCTATCTTTCCGTACTTGTTTCCTCCCTCTTTTTTTGTACTGATTCATTGTTTACCACATCTGAAGCAGGAGATTGAGGAGGGGTATTGCTAACAACTTCTTCCAAAGCTTGTTGTCTTGCCTTTCGCAGGTGGTGTCTCTCACGCCAGTATTTACGCATTTTCCTCTGTTCTCTAGGCGTCATATCATTGATTTTCTTGATTTTCCCTTCTCGTCTTAATCTGACAGTCCTTTCTCTATCATATTTCTTTTAGCTTCCTTTTCTTCTTCAGTCATTCTTTCTTTTCTTCTCCTTTGCCGAAGCCTAGCAAGTTCTTTTTGATGTTCATATTTCTCCTTAGCAGATAGTGTTTTCTTACGAACCATTGTGGTTATTTAAACATCAACTGGAAAAAAAATTGTTAGCCTGCGGCCAGATTCGGGTTGTAATTTAAAGCATGGAAGTTACTGCCAGATTCGGATTATAATTTACAGCATGGAAATTACTATTCAAACAGTTCATTTCCTAGATTTACCCTTATAAGAAACTGCAACAAAATATCGCAACAGGCCTAGGCTAGTTTATGGCCACTTGGTCCTAATAGCAGCAGTTCTCAACCATTTTTTTATCATGCGAACCCTAACTCAAAAGTCATTCATACATTGTACCCCTTAACAGTTGAACATGTAATCAACTGTTAAAGTTATTTCCAGATTTTCAATTTATTTTATGACCCCCAGTATGTGGTACAATAGTTTCACACGTGATGAAATTAGATTTCAAGATAAAAGGGAAACTATTTTTTTTAATACAAAAAGTTTTATTCTCAACTGAGGCAAACAAAAACAAATGAATAAAAAAGCTTCAAAAAGATTTATTATATCACTTATCGGATATATATTTATTTGTAGAATTGAGGAACATATCATACTAAAGTGTTGTCTGGTGCCTATTTTCGTTGTAAAACAATCTCAGTTTTATTTAATTTGAAACAATTATTGACGGGAAATGTTTTTCTAAAAACTATAATAACAATACTGGGTTGAATATATTACAATATCACACGATAAAACTGTAATATATAATAAGCAAAGAGTTATATATTCTTTAGTGAATATTGAGCCAATCGTTCACGCTTTTCCAGGTCGATCACGTGAGTGAATGGAGCGTGATCGACTTGAAAATATCACATTAAATCTAGCCTAGGAACAAGCCTACTAAAGAACCTTGAATGATATTTGAGGTTAGGATTGTGGACAACAAACTACATCTAAAACGTACATATTTACATTATCGGCATGAAAACATTGAAGTAATTAGAGTGAACAACTTGCTCTCTAATTAATGTACTATATGTTTCTTACCTCTTAGATAATTATTTATCTTAAAACTTCCAGAAATAAATATAGGTTTTCAAGCGTCACCTGTACAACTAACCCTCAATTCTACACTGACATCAAGCTTTCCCGCCAAACCTTTCTGCCGAACATATTTTTGGCGTTTTAATTTTGGATGTCTTTGATGTCCTGTCCGCCGGGGACTGTCACTAAACCATGGAAAAAAAGTCTGTTTGGTTATTTATGAGTTTTTAAGTTGGTAGTTTGAAAGCAGACGACCTTCTGTTGTTACTGAGTCATGGAATAATAAATGCAAGTTTATCATGAAGTTTTTAGAGGGTTTGAGTTATGACGGCTGGCTGGGGACAGTGAGCGATCTGGAGTTTCAGTGCTTATTATGCAATTTTTCTTATACAACTAATTGAGATATACTTTTTTAGACTAAGGTGGGATGAAGGTAAGGATTAAATAAGTAGTACAACACATTATTACTTTTAACAGTTTATTAGTTTTATAATAACATGACTGTGACTGAAATCTTCCCATTAGTTGAGATTTACCCATATACTGTAAAAAGGTTACAACTGTTGTCCTCGTACCTGTCTCTTAACAGAATCAGTAAGTAGTATATGAAGATTTTCAGCTGATCAAGGAGCATTCATGAAATAAACAGCATGGAACTAGTGATGTGCGATTAGCGAACGAATCGTTCAATTTGAACGACTCATCGAGTGAATAAAATGAATCATGATTCATTTTTCAAAAGAATCGATTCGTGGCGCGAATCAGTTGCAGAAAAACATGTCGCAGATGACGCGACGCACCAGTTTTGTTCATAATTCTGCGCGTCGGTCATTTGAGTTTTGAGTCTAATTACGTGTAGGACAAAGGAATGGGCATTGATGTGTTTGGAGAGAAAAAAACGGAAAAAATAATAATTGCCATTCTTCCGTTTTTAATAACTTAATAATAATAAAGACATTATTGGATATAGATTACAAAAGTAAACGGAAGTAGACAGGGCGAGGAACGAGGGAGGGTAGGAAGGGGCAAAAGGGCGAGGGGGTGGTTAGGGAGGGAGAGAGGAGAAGCACGTGACAGGTAGAGAATGTTAAGAAAGGAGACAGGAACAGTTTAATCATTGACTTTATACCTAGCAATATGGTTTAATATTTAAAAATGCATCTAAACAAATCAATTTTAGGTTGGAAATAGTTTTGATAAACCATAAAAATTAATTAATTAATTGTAATTAAACATTTAAAAACCACTTAAATTCCATAAAAACCGATTGAAGTCAACGTTATTTGGTAAGCAGTGGATAGTAAGTCAAATGAATCAAAAGAATCGATTCAATTTTCGATTCTTTGGAACTGAGTGATTCAAATGAATCGATTCACCAAAAAGAATCGAACTGCGCATCACTACATGGAACTAAACAACTACACACATTCCAGCCATTACAGTATGTCTACAGTGTAGCCAACAAAACAGAGAAACATATCCCAACTTTTTGAGCTGAAATAAAATATCCCTAGCTTATTATTTAATGTTTTTTTTGGAGACTCAATAGTTGGGACACTGTCAATAAGTGGGCCCTCTACCTTAGTACATGGTAGCCAATTCATACCTTTTGAGGGGAAAAAACATTCATCGAGGAAACGTTTCATTTTCTCATGTCATGTCACTCTGGGATAGAGATGCAACCTTAAGTTTGTAATTAAGTACTTAAAAACATGTAGTTCAGATAAATTATTGAAATCATCAGTCTTATTTGGAAATTTGTAAAAATTGCACATTACAAATGACGTATAATTGAACCAAACATTTGTTTACCTTTCAGCGAGCGAAGCCGCAGGTACTACTAGTTAGATATAAAATATTGCTATTGTACTACTCAGCCATTCCACGAGTAGGCCTAACGTATGTAACTCCAGACAACAAAAAATTCAAGAAAAAATCAAAAAACTTATTTTTAACGTATCAATTATGCCTGAGGATACTTAATACCTAACTCTTTAAGAGTATCATAGAGTAAGATTTTTACTAGCAAACTAACCATGAAAAAATAGTGCAAAGAAAAGGGTAACGGGTGTTACAGTAAACGACCTTGCTATTTGAGGTGTCATTGATTCTCTTCAAAACTCAGTGAATTGAAATAAGATTTTTTTTATGAAATAAATTTTAGATTGCAGGCTTTAAAATGATATATAAAAATATTTAATTCAAACATAATTTCCAGATTTTTTAGCAAATATCTCTGGTAACGGGTGTTACAGAAATAGTAACAGATGTTACGCGTGTGAAAAACCGTGTAATGAGTTTGGGGATAAAAAATATAACAACAAACACTTCTATATTGCTTAGAAATCATCATTACAACAAAAAACTTAAATTAACTTACAAAAAAATATAACTTGAAACATTTGTGGAGTTATTGCAAAAGCCTTGGGATGCCCTGTCCTATTGAAATATATGATAAACTGGAACTAACTACATAAATAAACCCTTCAGCCTTTTTAAATTATATTTATTTTGATTTTAAAAATATACAGAGAAGTAAAAAAAAATACCTTTAGGTTTTACACCAGGATTTGCCTGTTGACCAAGTTCACCACCACAGTTCCAAGTTTCACCGCTTGTTCAAGTTGAGTGTATGTTATGCACATGATTTGGAAACACTTCTATAATGCTCATAAATTACCATTACATCAAAAAACTTAACCTATAGACTAAAACAAATTGTAACAAAGGGGAGCGTTTGCGGAGTTACCTCAAAAGCCATGGGAGCAGGCCCACCGAGAGGGGTGGGCCAGCCGGGGCATTGCCCAGGGGCCCGGGCCGGGCCTGGTCTAAAATGTAGTATGTAGTTATAACGTTATAATTTAATAGAAAATATTGCTGAACGTACTTTTTCAATAATTTCACAATCTGTTGTATTTTAAATAAAATATTTTTACGTCTTCTTAAGATTTATTGATAATTTTTACAAAAGTTTTAAGTTTAAGGCTTATTGCGTAAGCAGTGAGGCACTGGCACTGATGTGATATTATTACCGACCGCGACGCACAACGGGTGACGCTACGAGTCGTAGGATTGTGTAGCGGCCACTGGCAATTTTCAGCCTGAGGGAAAAAAAGGAAAATTTCGAGCTTTGGCAAGGGAGAAACTGTCAAAGCGAAGTGGAAACACTGGTTTAGTGTCAGTTAGTTGTCTTGATGAAAATAGATTGAGTTGTTTGAGTATGAAAATATAGATATCTTTTACTAGCTTTTTATTACAAAAGCGAGAGATCTTTAAATAACAGATCTCTTTTGAAAAAGAAAAGAAAACCAAAGTCCAATATGGCCTTAACTTTAAACTGTATTTAAAATCTGAGATGGTGTAATAAGTGCTATTAATAAGTTTAAGGCCATCAAGCATCGCTCCAGCGCTGTTGCGTTGTGGGGGGGGGGGGGGAAATGGAGTGGGCTTGCGGCAACGATTGCCCAGGGGCCCGAGATTTCTCTCTGCGGGCCTGCATGGGAGCGCCCTAATAAAATATATAATTAACTAGAACTAATAACACAAATAAAAACTTCAGACCCTTTCAAATACATTTACTTTGTTTTTAAAAACATACAAATATACCCGTAAGTTTTACATCAGGATTTGGCAGTCGACCAATTATTTGTTGAAGTTGGACGAGTTTTATGTCCCCATCATCACCAATAAAGGTGGATCAGTAATGCTCACACCCATTTCTACAGCTAGTTTTTGAACAATTGCGAATTTTTGTGTGGACTTTCAGGCAATGATTTTTTCACTCTTCTCAGAGCTTTTCCGAAAGATTGTGGTTGTTTATAACTCCCAAGAATCAAGAATCAGGAATTAATTGCAACAAATTACAAATTGTACAATCTGTATAGTTGAAGTCAGATTTCGCCTAGTGATCAAAATAGTAGGCTATAATAGAAAGTTTTTTTGGGCCAAACAGCTTGCATAGGGGTGCTTCCTCCGAAAACGCTTATCTTCAGTGCTGTAATTTTCAACTTTGTAGTTTTTATGAAATAAATCAAATAGAGATAGTTTTGGTTAGTACTTAGCATCATAAGTAATATAAAAATAATCGTCAAGGTCATTAAATGCTATTTCTATTTTTAAAGCTAATAATAGTTTTTGGTTGTCCACGGAAATGATGACTGTGCTCCCGGACATGGTATTTGCACCTATCGATTTGATATTTTACCAAGTAAGCTGTACTTAACTGTGATTTTTCTGTTAAAGAATTACCTCACCTAAGAAAGCAGTATATCTAGTTCTGGTAACAGTAATTAGTATCAAAGCTTAGGTATAATTAAATAATAAATAAGATAAATGAGAAAACTGTAATATACATTATTTCATTATTACAATTATTTATTACAAACAGGATACTATAGAACAAACTGCCAAGTTCATTTTGAAATTAGCCCAACAACTTAAACTTTTGTGGTAGTTCTTCAAAAACATATTGTCCTCTGGCATTGATTAAATTAGGCTGCTTTAAAATGGCAACAATCTCATCTCTTTTGACACAAGCTTCTGGTTCTGTGGAGAAGAGAAATTTGTCCTTTGTGTCATTACACCTCTTCATAAATCTAATCTGGTAACTACCATCTTCAAAACATTTAGTTACGCAGCCTGCATAGAGGCACACTGTGTTTTTCCTCCCAAAAACTTGAACCACAACAAAGTCATTATTTTTCACGTTATTTTTTTCAGGATTGTCTGAATCGTCACTATAAATGTCACTGTAGACGGATCTCCTCTTCAGTGTTGTCTCTTGTTTATTAGCTGTAATATTTAAGTTAAGGAAATCCCTTAAATACATTTGAAATGAGTAATAACTTGAATTAAAGATACTTAAGTTGGGAAATTTAAAATTTGTATGGTACCTAAATTACATCAATAAAAAGCAATTGATAAAGTTATTACTTAAAATTAACTTATGTAGCATTGTAAAAGGATACAGCTTGTAGATTTCGGTTCTGGAATCAACATCTGGCCTATTCCATAGTGGGAACATTCTCCATTGCAGCCTTGGGTACATGTAAGGCGTCTTACATATATAATCTTTTTTTGTGCTGACCAGTAATTTTCATGGCATTTCATTACTCCTTTGAATTCTGGCACTTCCTCAACTTGTAATTCAACAAAATCTTCATCAGGAATGAGAAAAATTTTTACTCCTGGGCAGCTTATCTTAAGTTTGTTTACTAAGGTATGTTTGTCAGGTAAATCAGTTCCTCGGGCAACAATATCATCTGCCGTACGCTTCAAAACGCCACCAACTCCGTCTGCAGCTCCCTTCCCATGTCCACATTCCAAATAGTGCCAATGCATACATTTTACATTTAGCCATGCAGAAAAGTATTTTGTTGCTAGAATGAACATTTTTCTATTCCGGTATTGGCTGCTTGGGCCGTCACTGACAAAATGAATTGTCTTAATGTCAGGAACTAAGTCTTTAATTTCATTAAACACTGGCTTAAGATGATTGCAGATGGCCTCATTAGTGTGGCTAGTGTTGTTAGAGAATGTACACAAAGAGACGGTTTTAAGTGCACTTTCAACTTTATGATATAAAATTGATGTGTGCAGAGAAACTTGCATCCGTGAACCACCAAAATGAACTGATTGGATTTCAGAATTGTACTTACAATTGTAATTTTCAGAGAAGTCCATGTGTAATAACGCTTCATTTTCAGAGAGGTTCTCTTTTATCTTCTTGATTGCAGCATACTGATGCTTAATGTTGCTAACATGACGCATAAACTTCAGAAGTGACACATTTAAACGTTTGATCAACTCTCCTTTTAGTTGACACAATTTCATCTTTGGAAGTTTTTTTGCACATCTTTAGTTTTCCTTTTATTTTGTTCATGTGTGAGGGGCACATTGGTCGATGGCACTTGACACACTTTTGAGCTGTTTTTTGTCTTTTGCACACGGACACACTACACACCTAGCAGTGGCAAGGCGTGCGGTCATCTACAGATTCGCCGATGACTAACTCAATTGTAAAAGTAAATATTTTAGAAAAAAAACTACAAATAACATAATGTTATAAGCCTAAATGTCTATTATTTTCCAAAGAAAATCATAAATTTTCGGAGTATCAGGTTATTTTTATGCAGGTTTTGCTTTGCGCGCCAGATGCGCCGCGTCCGTAGTTCTCTATTGACTAAATCCGAACCGATTCTCCGAGTTTGGAGAATCCAATCTAGTGGAGCGCCCACCTCCCCGCGTCCATCCCCACCACTCACACCGCTGTTGTACAGGCGGCCAAGCGATTCTCTGTCGCTGGAGAATCGGTTGGCGTCCGGCTCCCTTCGGCTGTACTCGGCAGCCTTCGCCACGTAACGAGCAACTCTCGACTTCATTGTCGCTGTCAGTGCTACTTCACGGTGCAGAGAATCCTGCTCCGCTACTCGCGCATGCGCAAAAAGACCTAAAATAGTTCACTTCACAGTGCAGAGAGACCTGCTCCGCTACTCGCGCATGCGCAGTTCTCGCGCCGCGCGCTGTGCTTGTGTTTGTGTAGTTTCAATGAGTGAAGTTGCAGTGGTTTAATTAAATTTTTAACATGTTTTATTATTAATCGATGAGCACAACAATGACTAAAGGAGAAGGTGATATATGTTCAACTGAAACAATTATAAAAATAAAACTAAACTGATTAAAAAATTATAAAAATGAAATTATAAACTGCTTAATAAAATAGCTAGCTGCATTTTTCAATGTTAAACTTTCATCCGAGAGCTTTTAAGTATCAGTATTATTCCATTCGCCTTTTCAGTAGAGTCATGGATGTTTTTATCTATGGTCGTGGGGTCTATGAATGACGCTGAGGGACGGATATCCGGGCCGGTCAAGCGCAGGTCTGTCGTGACTATTCTATAAATAGCAATATAGCCGTTCCGCCGCACGGCGCCAGTATAGTAGGCTTAGTGGTGACACATTCCACACACCAAGGCTACCAAATTACCAGCTCTAGGGTCCCAAAAATAAAAGCCTGGTATACAGTAATAAACAAAATTTATTCACCCTACTTCCCTAAATTACAAACGAGTCAAATGTCCTGTGAATATATTCTCTGTTTAAGGTAGGCTGGCTTTACCTAAAAACTCTCTAGGGGATCCCCAAAATAAATCAAAGAAGGTCACATTATAATTTAATAGGCCCTACTTAATTTTCAAAGAAAGGTGGATATTTTATTTCTTAGCTGTCCATGTCCACTCGAGCCCCGGGTGTGTCTCGCCTCAACCGGACGTGGAAGGTGGAATCCCGTCCATTGTCCAAAGCCTCACCCCAGGAGCGTGAGCGAGGTTGACTCTTGGCACTCGGAAGGAGTCCGCATCCCAAAAGAAGTCCCAGAAACCCGAACCCTGGACAAGATCCCAACCAAACTAAAAGGGGCCCTTCAACATAACTGAGGGCTTTCAGCCTAATATTCTTAGTACAGGAAAAGAATAAACAGAAAACAAGAAACAACTTTAGAAAATTACAAGTACTAAACCTTTGTTTTTTTTGTAAATTTCCTTTTTTTTAATTTTTTTTAAAATTTTATAATACAAAACAATCACCTTTGAATCAGTCCTCACAGTAACAAGGAGTACAAATCGAGTTCTCAATGCTCAGAGAACACCAAAGTTGCCATAGGCCTACATCAGATCCGGCCGCAGCCGCAGTTAAGTTAGGTTCTGTCGCAAACATAAAACTGGCCCCAAAACACCTTTAGTGAGGAAAAATCTCTTGAAAACAACTATAATCAGGCTTAGGCCTACAATAGGAATGAATTGAGCAAGTTATTAACAAATTAAATAATCAACATGTGATTTTTGGTCAGAGTGGCCAAAAGACAAACTTTTTTACAAAATTACAGCCAACAATTAACTAGGCCAAATAAACTTTAAATTGACAGGTTTAGAAAACAATAGTCTTTCAAATACGGCCTAGGGCTGGAGAACATTGAATCCTGAAATCGGGATAACAAAGTCTCAACCCTAGACCAACTAAAACAGAGAAAACCTTTTTAAGATATAACAAACCAAAGAAAACAGCTCTACATACCTCAACAAGAGGGTAGTTAAGAACACAAAATAAAAGCCTCTTAGCCGCAAAGACAAATTAAATTTAAGTTCATAGACTTCTTCCGTAGAAACAGCTCAAAGCGTAGTTGGAGGCAAAATAGCTCGAGGAAGGCTCGTTTTCTCAGCGTCTTTCCGCCTGGCGGAAAGATAACCCGACCATGTTGCACAACGAAACTTAAACATAAAAACTAGACCTTGACAATTACATAATTAACACCCTTTAAACTGACTCAAATAAAATAAAGCAACGAGGAACTTGTAAAACAAAAATCACAAAATAAAAGGTCCCCCCAAAATACGAACTACATTTCCAGCGCAGAAGGCGCAACAAAATCCGTAGTGATGAGCATAGAACATTCTATGAACCAAAAGTGAAATCATTAACCGGCCAATAAAAATATGGCACTATATAAAAACCCGTGACAGAACTGTCACATACTCCCCCCTTTAAAACCAAACTCCCCCCCCTCCTTTTTTAGGAAAAGAGTTAGGCCTTCTCTTAACACCAAACCCTTTGGTGACGAGACCGAAACTCAAAATGAAAACGCTCACACTTTACTGCATAAGGAATAACTGATAACAAAATATACTTTTTCATTAACAACATTTTGCCTATAAGACCAGTTAACCCCCCCCCAAAAAAAAATTTTTTTTGGTAACTCATCTTACCCATTAAAACTCCTAACTACATCTGAAAATCAGTCTTTGGAAATTACTCTACCCTAGCCTAACTATAGCCACAGTCTGAACTCAGTCTCTGGGAATATGAATCCCTATTTATAAAGTCTGAAATCAGTCTTTTAGTTTGCTTTTATTACTTTTATCACATAACCTAATTATTACCTCAGTCAGAAATAAGTCCTTGTGAATAATTCCATATGCCAAAATGAATCAATTACAGATATAACAAACTGGCTATCTCGTGTATTTACATGTGAAACAATTTAAATTTACTCATAATAGATTGGTAAGAAAACTGCACTAAATACCACTATCCGGTAATAAACTTACTAAAACTTTTATGACTTTAAATTTTGGTTAACAAACAACAAACACCGAAGCCAAACAAGATCAACCTACTGAGGAGAAACTGGAAAATGAAAACGAAATCGAAGAGAAGAAGTAAGGTGAAGATAGGACAGCGAAAGCGATAGCAGAGAGAGAGCGTTTGTTCCTCAGTAAGTCAATAAAAAAAACACAAAAATATAAAAAAAAATCATCTGTTTGAAATCGTCACCCCAAACAGATAATTTTAAAACCTTAGTGCAATTTCCTTATAACATAGCTCTTTTCACATCTTATAATCTACCAAATTTTACAAGGGGCCCAAAAAAAACAAATCTACTTAACCTAACTCAAAAGAGCCTTTTCACCGTGGCTTTCGGGAGCGTGGGGTCAGCTACAACAATCTGCAGTCTTTTAGGCATATCTTCCCAAGAGGATACTCTTTTCAACATGTTGTACACAGTCCACACTCGGACCCACCAACTCAGGCTCTTCTTGTTACTAAGCGTAATAAGATAGCTAGTGTACCACTCCGGAATCACCCACGGCTTTTCAGGAGTTTCCCCAAACTTTCAAAGTGAGCTGCAGCGGAACCTTGACTCCCTTTAGTTCATCATTCCGGAAAATGTCCAAACACCCACACGCCTCTAAGTTAGCCAACGCTGTCACCTGACGAAAAACTTCCTCACTGCGTTCCATCACTAAAGCTAAAACTAGAGTGCCTCTGTTCTCATAGTTGGCGACTTCACAATATCTGGAATGTTTGCGTCCACAAAAGGCTAATTTGACAGGGGCATGATCCACAGAATCATTCACAACAAGTTCATCATTGTTTATGACAACAATTCCTCTGGTACGATGAAGTGCTTTATAGAACTCTCTTCCGCAACCCCACTGGGCTTGCCCAGTCAGATCCTTGACGAGCGGGTTTCGTCCTAGAGCAAAAAGGAACCTCATTCGCTTCTCCGTCTCATCCGATCCCCGCACCAGGGCTTGCGGTCTTCCAGATTTCACGTCAAACATCATGTTGCTTATGCACGAGGTCTCGGGCTTCATCTCTACCACAACTCCAACTTTCCCAGCTTCAGAATCACCTCCAAAGGCAATCCGGACGTCACCACTCACTCCAGCTCCTCCCTGCTCTTCGCTCCGACTCAGCTCCCAAGCTCGCAGAAGACCGATCTGGCAGAACTCTCGAACAAACTCAGGGTCATCGTTGATAAAAAACCCAGCAGTGACAAGACATTGTGCCTTGTGGAAGGCTCCCCATATCAGGAAACGATCACTACAGTTCATTGCGTCCTCCGCAGTCGCATCAAAACCTGGATACTCCTCGGCTTCCATCTCCAAAAGAAAACTCAGATTGCTACGCCGGACAGCTGCAAGGAATCTGTCCATCCGCTCACGATCTTCCAGTCGCTTCCTCTCCTTCTTCGAAGGCCTCTCGTCAGACATCTTGCTACCAGACGGAATGCTACTCAACTTGAACAGCACAGTAGTTCACTCCTCTTCAGCACTCTTCTTCACCGCCGGACTGAAATCAGATTCAGGGGGGAATCAGGATGGTGAATCAGTTTGTGCCTCCAAAACCCACAGTTATGTTGCGTGGCCTCCAAACTCCAACGATATCCCCTGGACATCTCTGCTGGTCTGAAATCGGTCCAGAGAGAGCCAGAAGTTAAAGTAGTGGGGGAAAACCGAAGTAACATAGGGACTTTACTTTACATTTGACCTCTAAAAGGTTTAAGCTGGCTCACGTGTGCCCGATGAAAAAACACACCATTCTCTGGATAAGCCAGGCTACATGAGACCGGGGTGAGGAATCGTTGAATTTGGTACGGCCCCGTCCATCTTTGATTCAGTTTCCCCGAAGTTTTATCCACTTTGTTACTGATAGTGCGTGCTTTGAACCAAACCAAATCCCCAACTTGGAACTTACTTTCTGTTCTACCTTGATTATAATAATTAGCGCTCCTCCTCTGGGCTACCTGGAGATTCTTATGCGCCTTGGACCAAATCTCTTTCAGTTTCTGGGAATTGCAACGTTCAGGTAAGAGTTCTCTAATATTCCATTGAGCACTAAGGGGGTGATTAGCTTTCCGACCAAACATAAGCTCATATGGACAACATTTATGACCTTCGTGCATAGCATTGTTAAAGGATTGCTGTAACCAACAAAGTTTTTCATCCCAACACCTGTGGTCACTGGAATGATACGCTATTAAGGCACTCCTTAAATTTCTTATGTACCTTTCAGCCAAATTCCCTTGAGGGTGATACTCAGTAATAGTTATGTGTTCTATCCCTAGCTCAAAACACATGTCACGGAAGGTTTTTGCTCTAAATTGCGGGCCATTGTCACTTACTATACTGGAAGGGGTCCCAAAGTTCTGGAATATATTTTCCTTTAGAGCTTTAACTGTGGTAGTGGCCGTAGCCTGATACAAAGGGATTAACCACACAAACTTGGTAAACCCATCAACACAAATCAAAACCATAGTTTTCCCGGATCTGCTTCTGGGGTAAGGTCCACTAAAATCTAGGTAAAGTCTCTCTAAGGCTGTTTTGGGCGGCTCAACTCCACTGCATAGCCCCACTTTAGTTTTTCCCGCCGGTTTGCTCACACCACAAATCACACAGTTCCTTACGAACTCGGCGATGTCTTTTGACATTCCCTCCCAATAAAATTCCTGTTTGATCTTATGCATTGTTTTGAATCTTCCCAAATGTCCTCCCAAAGGCGAGTCATGATAGTACTTGAGTACCATATTCTTCAAATGACTGGGAAGTACAACTCTCACAGATTTCTCTCTTCCTATTGTCTTGCATAAAATTCCCTTGCGTAGTTTGTACATCTCACTATTATTTCCATTTTCCAGATCTTGGATAATAGGCCTCAGATAGTCATCAGAATATTGATGTTGTCGTAGATCCTCGAAAGCTAAGGGAAAGTTTGTGATCAACCCCACCTTCGCCTTAACTTGAAATTCCTCAACGGCAGATTGACCTGACTGCTCCAACTCCTCTGATATATTACTCTCTCCCTGAAGTCTCCTTTCTTCCAGTGTAGGCTCAAACATTCTAGATAGAGCATCCGCAGTTGTGTTTACAGAGCCCCGGATATGCACGGCCTTAAACTTCAGACTTTGGATCCTCAGGATCCACCTTCCAATCTTCCCCAACTGTCGAGGGTGTGCCAACAACCAGGAAAGCGCCTGACAATCAGTTTCCAGGATAAACTCCGTATGTTCCAAAAAATGTCTGAACTTTTCAATCCCAAAACATATACCTAAACACTCCAATTCATATGCTGAATACTTCCTTTCATGTTGGTTCAAAGTACGCGAAGCGTACGCTATCGGATGTCTGTCACCTTCATGCTCCTGAAGAAGTACTGCTCCCAAGGCTGTGGAACTCGCATCGGTCTGCAGGATGAATGTCTTGGTAAAATCGGCCATTTTCAAAAGAGGGGGTTGGGTCATACAGTCTTTCAGTTTCTCAAAGGCTTTTTGATGCTCGTCCGTCCAAACAAACTTTGCCCCCTTTTTACGCAAGGCATTTAAAGGGCTAGCGATTTGTGCTAAATTCGGGATGAATTTGTGGTAAAAATTTACCATTCCCAGAAAACGAGCTATTTGTTTAGCGTCTCTTGGCGTGGGAAAATTACGGATGGCTGAAGTCCTCTGATCATCGATCCGAACTCCTTCTCTCCCCACAATGTGACCGAGAAATTTGATCTCATTTACAGCAAAATGTACTTTGGCGGGGTTCACCGTCAACTTGGCTTCTCTTAAACGTTCAAAGACTGTACGCAAGTGCTCTAGGTGCTCTGAGTATGACTCACTAAACACAACTATATCGTCCAGATAATTGTAGACAAACTTAAACTTCACATCGTGAAAAATCATATCCATCAATCGGGATAAAACCTGGGCCCCGGTACTGAGCCCAAATGGGATCCGGGTGAATTGGTACAGATTAAAAGGTACTGCAAAGCTGGTAAGATGTCGGCACTCTTTGGATAACCCTATCTGGTGGTAGGCAGAATTGAGGTCAATGACTGTAAAAACTTTGGCTCTTTCAAAATAATGAAATGCTCCGTGTATATCAGGTAGTGGTACTGACTCAATCTGGATTCGTTGATTCAACAATCTATAATCAATAACTAATCTGAAATCCTCTTTACTTTCCCCTTTTGGCACCAGAAAGGCTGGGCTGGAGTAACTGGAGTTTGACACTTCAATAACCCCTTGATCCAAAAGTTTCATTATTTGTTTTCTCATAATCTCCAATCTTAGGTGGTGAGAGCTTGTACGGTGATAGTTTAACAACTGTGGGGTCTACCACCTTTATGTCATACTCGATAAGGTCAGTTAGGCCTAGTTTAGTGGTCAACACGTCCGGAAACTCCCCGATTAACCTTTGAATCTCAGCTCTAGAGTTCTCATCTAGATGGGATAAATCCACATTTTCCGCTTTCTTCTCTCCTTCCCCTTTTACACTTGAGAGCTGAACTTGACCGGAACTACTCAACAACTGTAACACATTTCTCGGGTCAAACTTGAAATAGCATACCTCTCTTTGTAAATTCAAAATGAGTCCAGTCTTTCGCATAAAATCAGCTCCCAAAATCACTGGAGTTATCAAATTCTCCGCTATTCTATTTCCATCTCATCTCCTGTTGCAGTAATATAGTTAGTGCTCAGTGGGTTTACATCCTTAAATACAGCAGACTGTTCTAATTCCTGAAAACACTTCCGGTCCATAAAACTAGTGACAGCCCCCGAGTCAAGAAGGCACCTCTTTTGTATACCACCAAAATCTACTTCTACATACGGCAAACAATAAGCTTTGTTAAATCCCCTAATTTTCATCCCAGTCCTCCTGCGATTCTTTCTCTTTGAATGAGCTTTATTCTGGGGAATATAGAAAACTACATTCCCCTGCGGGGCACGTTTTTTGCTCGCTGATTATTTGGGTTAGACTTTCTACAATCCTTCCTAAAGTGCCCTGTACCTCCACATCCATAACATCTTACCTCCCCACGATTCTGATTCCAAGATAACTGTCTGGGGCTGAAATCGGCTCCTTGGTTAACAGAAGGTCTTGGATTTCTACTATCCCGCTGGGGGAATGATCTTTGATAAGGGGAGTCAAATCCGGGCCCACTACTCTGGAGGTAACTCCGCTCCCTATCAGCATACCAGACGTTTTGCGACTGCACACACAACAAATCCAATTCGGCAAAATTCCCCGGTTTCTTAACAAAGATCGACCGAGAACGCTCAGCAGGGTTTAGGCCTAACAAAATGGTGTCCACCACTTGTCCTTCAGACATCGGTAATCTCAAAAGACAAGCTGCCTCTTTGATGCTGGAGATATAATGCGCTAGGCGTTCATCAACTCCCTGTACACGGTGAAATAATTCTTTCTTTAACTGTTCGAAAATACCTACTGGGATGAAGTACTTCAGCACTGCAGCATGAAACTGATCCAAAGTAAAATGATTATTTATGGCATCCTGTATCTTGTGATTGAGAGGATCTAGAACATAAGGACTTACCAGCTCCAATATCTGGATGTCGCTCAGACTAGGCTGTTTCTTTAGTTTAAGAATGACTCTCAGAAAGTCCAACAGCTGTGGAATGCTCATTCCATCTGTACTGGGAATTTGACTCAGGTATCTTTCAACAGGATGAGTGATTTTCCCAAAAATACTATTATTCCTACCTTCACCTGAACTTCTAAATCCAGTAGAAAACCCCTGTAAGACTGAGGTGTTAGCATTACCGTACCTTAGATGCCCTTCGCTTGGCTGGTAGTAATTAGTCGAGACCAAACCAGTGTGAGACAAACCTCCTGTATTTGGAGCCATGAGACCTCCCATTCCGGGAAAAACCGATTGATGACTGCTTACCGTGCTAAGGTTACTGGCCTGGGCCGGAGGCATGACTGTGGAGAGCGGAAATCCGGCAGTACTATACAGCATGTTCGGTCCCAAACTCGAGTAACTAGTGGTTGTGCTAGGCATAGTTGGGAAAGTTAATCAAAAATTCTAACTAGTTAAAAGTTATTAGTTAGTCCCGTAAAAAGTAACTGATAGAAGTTATAAGTTAGTTAGTTAAAAAAGTAACTGATAGAAGTTATTAGTTAGTTAAAAACTAACTGATAGAAAATAAAGTTAGTTTTTAAAGTTAGTTTTCGGAAAAGTTTGCTGTTGGGCAGTTTTTCTAAAGGATCGTATGAAATGAAATAAGCACACATCTTGTGACTGATGCTTTAATTAATTTCGTTTTCGGTAAACATAATAAACATTTGAAAGAGATTCCACCTTTTTCATTTTTGTCGATCTGTTGAAATAGGTCACATATGTTTGGCCACTGAATATCACCCGCCATCGCAAAAAATATTTTTATAATCTACTAAATTAAAACTATTCACTTTAATAACTTATTAAAATATTACTTAACTATCACTAAAATTTAACAAGACTATTAACACAACTAAATTATTTTACCAACTAAACACTAATAAAGCTTAATTTATTTATCACACAGCTATGTTGCTACCGCAGAATTGCTTGACACTTGACAGAGATAAACATCAACTGAAGACAATGTTTTGGGGATGACAAACACCAAACATTCCCCCTCCCCACCCCTCGGTGCTTGCGGCCTTGCCATTGGCTGGGGCGGCATACCAAAGCAACTGGACTTTCCCCACCCCCCCGCGTTGTTTGTCATCAAGGGCGCTGACCCCTCGCTAGCATCCGGCACGGCCACTCCAATCCTCTACGGTCGCGTGAAAAACTCGTATTTAAATTCTTCTGCCCGTTCAAAAACTAACGATTTAAACTCCAAAATTACTAACGAATAGATCAATCTATTCGTTAACTAGATTCTAACTGATTAGAAGTTATTTCCAGTACTTTTTAAAAACTAACGAATAAGTTAGAAGTTAGTTGAAAAAACTAACGATTATCGTTAATCGTTAGAATTTCTAATCGTTATTCCCAAGTATGGTGCTAGGGCTAGTTGTCACATTGGTTAATTCAGGAGGTTCACCCTTAGGAGGAAAATCAAAATTACGATCCATCACATTCGATGCCGCCCCTACGGACTGAGTGGTACTACTAAAATTTGCCAGACTGGGAATACTAGTGACTACCTGAACTGAGGCCTGCGATGTGACGCTTGGAGATGGGCTAGGGACGAATACCTCCACCGATTCTTTCTCTTCAAGATCCTGAAGAATTTGTTGATTTAGACTCTCCCCAAATGAGTCAGATTTCCTCCGAAGCTGCCTTTTGATGTTTGGTAGCTCAAAGAGAGCGGTATCTACCAACCGCTTAGCCTCGTCCGGAAGCTCAGTGACTCCGGGCCAAGCCGAGAGATTGCTAATCCTTCGGATCAAATGATCTACCCTGGTTATATATTTGAGGACACTGGTGGGATTATCTTCCTCCTCAACGTTCTTTTCGATAGACCTCAATTCATAAAATTTGGCCGCACAAGTCTGAATTTCCTTATTCAGCTCTAACTGGGACAAGTTTTTAACATTAGTTTCCAAATTTATCTTTTGAGCCTGCCTTAATGACTTCCTCAACTCTGACACCTTAACATTTGCTGGCAAGTTCCTTAGCAGTGCCTCGTAAACCAATTCATCCCCGACTAACAATTCCGGTACAAACTTTTCCATTTTTCCTTAATATATATTTATTTTTACAAAGACCCTAACTCAACTATTCAAATAGATTTGTGTAAATGGATTCAGTTATTCCTTAAGACCTCCAATCCAATATAAACTTAAATCATTCATCGCCCATCTCTTTTCCTATTAAAAGCTATTACTTTACTTCAAATTACCTTTCCACAAAATCAACACTAACTACTCTGACAGAATTCTCAGTTACAACTCAAAACAAAAAAAAATAATTAAATTTGTCAAGTTCTAGTCAATTAAAAGAAATAAAATCCCCACATTTACATTATTTATTTTATTTATTTTTTATTCCCTATTTCATTCCTAAAACCTTCCTCTCCCTTCACACGAAATTCACCTATCAAGAGAAACGATAAAGTTAGGCCCTATAAATGTTAATTATCTTTATTATTTACTTATTTTTCACCTTTTTTTTACATTGGACCCAGAGCTGTTTGAGTAAAGTAACTCACCGAGAGTAATATTTTACCAGTTCAAAACATTTAACAGGTTTATCGTTCAGAACAACAGCAGAGTGGCGCAGCTATAGTAGGCTTAGTGGTGACACATTCCACACACCAAGGCTACCAAATTACCAGCTCTAGGATCCCAAAAATAAAAGCCTGGTATACAGTAACAAACAAAATTTATTCACCCTACTTCCCTAAATTACAAACGAGTCAAATGTCCTGTGAATATATTCTCTGTTTAAGGTAGGCTGGCTTTACCTAAAAACTCTCTAGGGGATCCCCAAAATAAATCAAAGAAGGTCACATTATAATTTAATAGGCCCTACTTAATTTTCAAAGAAAGGTGGATATTTTATTTCTTAGCTGTCCATGTCCACTCGAGCCCCGGGTGTGTCTCGCCTCAACCGGACGTGGAAGGTGGAATCCCGTCCATTGTCCAAAGCCTCACCCCAGGAGCGTGAGCGAGGTTGACTCTTGGCACTCGGAAGGAGTCCGCATCCCAAAAGAAGTCCCAGAAACCCGAACCCTGGACAAGATCCCAACCAAACTAAAAGGGGCCCTTCAACATAACTGAGGGCTTTCAGCCTAATATTCTTAGTACAGGAAAAGAATAAACAGAAAACAAGAAACAACTTTAGAAAATTACAAGTACTAAACCTTTGTTTTTTTTTGTAAATTTCCTTTTTTTTTAATTTTTTTTTAAATTTTATAATACAAAACAATCACCTTTGAATCAGTCCTCACAGTAACAAGGAGTACAAAAATCGAGTTCTCAATGCTCAGAGAACACCAAAGTTGCCATAGGCCTACATCAGATCCGGCCGCAGCCGCAGTTAAGTTAGGTTCTGTCGCAAACATAAAACTGGCCCCAAAACACCTTTAGTGAGGAAAAATCTCTTGAAAACAACTATAATCAGGCTTAGGCCTACAATAGGAATGAATTGAGCAAGTTATTAACAAATTAAATAATCAACATGTGATTTTTGGTCATAGTGGCCAAAAGACAAACTTTTTTACAAAATTACAGCCAACAATTAACTAGGCCAAATAAACTTTAAATTGACAGGTTTAGAAAACAATAGTCTTTCAAATACGGCCTAGGGCTGGAGAACATTGAATCCTGAAATCGGGATAACAAAGTCTCAACCCTAGACCAACTAAAACAGAGAAAACCTTTTTAAGATATAACAAACCAAAGAAAACAGCTCTACATACCTCAACAAGAGGGTAGTTAAGAACACAAAATAAAAGCCTCTTAGCCGCAAAGACAAATTAAATTTAAGTTCATAGACTTCTTCCGTAGAAACAGCTCAAAGCGTAGTTGGAGGCAAAATAGCTCGAGGAAGGCTCGTTTTCTCAGCGTCTTTCCGCCTGGCGGAAAGATAACCCGACCATGTTGCACAACGAAACTTAAACATAAAAACTAGACCTTGACAATTACATAATTAACACCCTTTAAACTGACTCAAATAAAATAAAGCAACGAGGAACTTGTAAAACAAAAATCACAAAATAAAAGGTCCCCCCAAAATACGAACTACATTTCCAGCGCAGAAGGCGCAACAAAATCCGTAGTGATGAGCATAGAACATTCTATGAACCAAAAGTGAAATCATTAACCGGCCAATAAAAATATGGCACTATATAAAAACCCGTGACAGAACTGTCACACCAGCGCAGTCCCGTGTACCTCTACACTATCAGCGATGACCACTCAAAAATGTCACGCGTCGCCACTGACACCTAGTTTTTGATCCTGTTGCTCTTTTCACGCTCGGTGCTTGTTGGGCATTTTCTTGAATATCAGCAAATTTTTCAGTGGTAGAACGCAGTGTTCTTGGCAGTGATGTCACAGTTGCCCTTTTTGCAACGTTAGGTTTGACTATTTCAAATCCAACTTGCCTGAAAAACTTCCTCCTTTGGAATGATTCAACTTGTGTGCAGGTGCTGAGGTAGATTACTTGCGCATTTATTCCAGCAATATCCAGTAGTTAGTAAAACAAAGCGAGTGGCCACCTGAGGGATCTCCTAGACGTGGAGTATGTCCCACATTTCTCGTCTACAACGTCCACTCCCAACTTTGTAGATTTATAAAATGTGATTATTTCGGGTTTCTTCAGGTCTCCTGAGTCTTGATCAATAAATACTAGCATCAAAATGCATAGACGAAACTAAAACAACACTGTGGTTTGGTTTTGGAGCATAAGACACCAAGGTCATTTAATCACTAAATCCAAAAATGCCCGTGTTCGGATGTGTTTTCTTCAAAACAAACACAGGGGGTAGTTCTTCCTTGTTCTTTCTGAGTGTACCAACGTAAGTCATACCTTTAGCTGACAGATCGGTTACCAATGGTATACTGGAGAACCAATTGTCTGCAGTAACGTTTCTACCTATGTGTTCTAAATGGCTCAATAGTCTTAACACTATGTCCTTTGGCTTATTTGATTGAATAAATGGGCTATTTTCGGGTTGATTTCCTTTGTACACTCCCCATCTTACAAACATAAAACATTTTTGAGTCTGTTAGGTGAAAGACTTTGATCCCGTATTTAGTAGGTTTACTTTTCATATTTTGCCTGAATGAACACCTGCCTCTAAATGCTACCAACTGCTCATCGATTGTTGTGAAAGCACATAGAACGTAATATTCAGCTCAGTTTTTGTTGAATTTTTCAAATACTTTTCTGAATGCAGCAAATTTGTCTAGTGCTCTCCTAGCTGGCCGATCAGTAATGGCATCAAATCTTACAGATTTGAGCAACAAAGTCATGTCGAATTAAAACCTTCAGCTTGCTGCAAAACATGTCCATGAATTCATCTGACGATTCTCCAAAGTTTCTAAAGAACATCGGTCAACTGATATTTATTGTCTGTATGTCGCCTTTCAATTAGGTCTTCTTCAAATAATTTTTCTAGGATTTGTCTTACTTCTTCTTCTCCTGTACATGATAAACATTCATTCATTAAGCATTCTATTGATGGTGGATTACATCACATCTTTTCCATGCAATGCTTTAACGTTGGTTATTCATTGTTGGTTACTGTCCCCAATTTCCAACTTTATAAAATGTTGAAATAGCAATAAAATAACTATGAATTTTAATTTCGTGTTTCCAAACATTAATTTCACATTTTGATGTGTCGTGCATACACATACTGCATGGGTGCCAGTTGATCCAGCTAATACACAGTGCTTGGGTCGCAGCTCAGCAAATTTTTATAACCGTATCTTAGTTGAGGGAAATTTGCTTTTAAATAGAGCATACGCCTCTTTGAGGTTGCATAAGGTAAGTCTTTTAGAAACTTTGGTCTTGTTTCCACTTTCGTCAACTTTGGTGACACAGTCCTCAATTCCTGGCATAACTTTACTAAGGTCGTTATTTTCATTAAAGTCACCTTGAATAAATTCTTTTGGCAAACTTTTGCCAGGTTTTAGGATTTGGACTTTCTAAAATTCCTTTTTCTGCAAATTTTTTTTTATTGACGCACCATTTAGTTTGGAGTATTAAACTCGTACAGTATTTTTCTGATACCCCAAGAATTTGGAATACAGTTTAAAATTATTAACCTTTTCTTTCTACGGAAAACTGAGTTTTGGGGTTTTTTAAAATAGACTTATTTAACTCTTCCTGTTACTCATCATCTGATTCAAAGTCTTCTATTGATACAAAAAGTTTTTTTTTCATAGCAAAATCTTATCTCTTTAACCTTGTTAGCAGAATAAGATTTGGATTTCAATTTTTTTAATCAATGGGTGACTCACCAAACTTTTTTAGAGAAGTGTTGAGTGTCTCAACCACGTGTGATTCTGCCTGAAAACTGGGATCCTCATCTTCGGAATCTAAAGGGTTGTCTTTATCGGAACGCTACCAAAGTCAGACAACGCCAAACCTGGACTGTTTAAAATTCCCAAAAATCAAAGTCGGTCAGCGACGAAGTTGGACAGCGCCAAACCCGGACTGTTTTGAAATAGCCCCGATTCGTCATAAGCGTCAGGTGCTAAACACGGACAGTTTCATTTCTGACCAGAAACGACAAATTCGGACGGCGCCAAACCCGGACGGTTTTTGTTTTTGAACCTTACTGTACCAGGCTCCTCTTCTTTGTTCTCATTGGCTCGTTGTAAAGGGGACAGTGACAATGGGCTAGTATTGCTATTTTCAATATCAGATTGTATATAATTTAAGAATAATTTTACGTTTAACCCAACCCTTTCCTCAACCTCAAGTTCCTTTCTAGTAAGGGGTGGTTATGGAAAAATAATTCTAAATTCTGGTTAATTTGTAGTAAAAATACAAAACTGTTTCAGAATTTTCAGACTTTCCCATACCTAAGTCACCTCCTTATTCTTAACCCGCGAGACATACCTGTCTAAAAGACCGGGTTAGTAGTTTTTTCGATACAAATTATACTTTTTGGGTGTCGGCAGGCTGGCCGTCACTATACCTCTCGTACGTCTTTCTAGGAATATCCATGACTCACTTCCCGTCATTATATAACCCTTACAGCTTGTTCAATGAAAGTTTCTTTAGAGGTCTGGTGTTTTCGACCAAGAGTCACATAAGGCTTCATTTACGTTTAAATATTTTGCGTGCACATATTTCTTATATAAAATATTCAAAACACTAATGTACAATACTTTAGTGGAGTTCTTGTCAGTATAAACACATCGTTTTACAATAGGCTATACGGACGTTTTTAACGCAATAACAATAATTGTTGAAGTACCTACTGCAATTCAAAATATATTTTTTTATGGTATATAAATATTTTGTATGCACATACATCATATATAAAGAAATCACAAAACTAATTTAAAAGGCTTTAGTGGAGTTTTTGTGCAAATAAACTCATCATTTTTACAAAATACTAACTTTTTTATAAAACCTGGTTCAAAAGACCATGAGTCAGTCATCACGTTTTCAATTTTTTTTTTCAATTTTGGGGCCAGGTTGTTGAGATATTTATTTAATAACTGTAGTTGGCGGGCATTTCCATCATATAGGACGATTGTATTGTCAACATAACGGAAGTAGAGTAGTATTTTCTTACAATGTGGGTTGCTCTGTGTTAAAATATGAGTATTTTCAATATGGTTGAGGTAGATTTCTGACATGATGCCCAATAACGGGGAGCCCATGGCTAATCCATCAGGTTGCGAATAAAACTTATTATTGAATGTGAAGTAATTCTGGTCGAGTGTCAGAATTAATAGGTTAATAAGTTCATCTCTAGTTTCAGGTTTTAAGTTTGGATTCCTTTCAAGATTGTTTTTTATTATTGCTATAGTCTCTTTAACGGGAACATTCGTATAGAGATTGACTATGTCAAATGAGGCTAGCGAGTGATGACTGCTTACTGTGATATTTTTAGTTTTTTCAATTAATTCTAAGCTGTTCTTTAAACTGTGACTATTAGGGAATTCATAGTACATTCTAAGTAAATAATCAAGTTTTTTTGCAACTTTATAGGCTGGAGCAGTAGTGAAGTTCACTAGTGGTCGAATAGGTGTTTCTGGTTTGTGAATTTTCGGTAGTCCTTTTAAACTCGGTGCGGAAGAGTTCATCATTTTTAATGATTTCATTTCATCTGGTCAAAATAAAGCCTTGCTGCTATTGATTGCTTTATTGATAAGAGTGATATATTTTATAGTAGGATCTTTGTCAATTTCAGATAGACCATTAGCGTCAATGAAGTTGTTTACCTTATTTAGATAATCATTACAATACATGATAACAACAGTATTTCCCTTATTTGCCTTCAGAAGCAGAGCTTTGTTGAGGGATGGTTTGTCTTTTGCGTTGTTCATTGTTTTTTTATTCTATCTTTAATGAAAGGATTCTTTTTCTGAATATGTTTTATTTTATCGTTCACTAGAGCTCTCAAATTATTGCGTTCATTGGCATTTGGAATAAGTTTAATTATTGCTTCAGCGTTAATTAGCTCATCAAAAATACCTCGTTTGTTATTTTTTGAAAAATTATATTTTAGCCTTTTATTAAGGAGATTCAATTCATTTTCATCAAATATTATCTGGGTTTCAATAACTACTCTTGGGTAGAACTCAAAATCAAATAAGAGGATTTCATCACGGGGTTTTTGTTAGTTAATCAAATTTGTAATCTTATGTTCTTGTTGTTTTTCTTTTTAAAAACCTTTTTGCCCACACGTGATTCGATTATGTTTAGCTGCTTTTGAAACTGGAAAGGATGTAGATAGGTTATTTGCAAGTTCCAAATGTTTTTTGTACATCAGTGTGTTTAACATACTTTTCTTTTTGTAACTTAATCTCGTTCTTTATCCAAACTTTTTCAGCGGCTTGTTTAGCTTTTTTAGCAGCAAAAGAACAACTTTTAATTTTAACTTGTACGTAGTTTGGAATTATGCTATGCTTTATTCATGTCTTGTTGAAGTTAATGTTGCATGTCGTGTAAGCAAATTTTAGCTTGGTATTTTCAAATCGACTGGCAGTTGTTGCCTGACTGGCTACTAATAATTTATTCATTTTTGTCTGCCCCTGAACTGGTATGACTAAATAATAAATGGTTTTACAGACTTTTCGTCTCCAGTTCTAACGGTTGAGATGTTCTACACTACAACCAGGTTTCGGCACTATTGTGCTATTATCAAGTGTCATCAATTTCTTCATCGAGCTAAAAATTGCAGTCAACCTGTCGAGTCGACATCGTCAAAAGTTCAATAAATAACATACACGGACACGAACAAGTGACACATAACGAAAAAACAAAAAGTAGACGGGCGCGATCAGCCACAATGTCCCTTACTAATAATCCGCACCAGTGTCCCCGTGCCGGCAGCCGCGACAGTACTGTGAAATAATTAATAATAGTGCCGAAACCTGGTTGTAGTGTAGAATATCTCAACCGTTAGAACTGGAGACGAAAGGTCTGTAAAACCATTTATTATTTAGTCATTACAGTTCAGGGGCAGACAAAAATAAATAAATCATCGTACGAACTCGATTAAAAAACTGCCACTTCATAAACAAGAAAAATCATGAGGACATTCACCACAACTAAGGTGTAAATATCATGTAAACGTTTTGTTTCAAATACTTCTCAAGTAACGAAGGAGCGGGATTCTCATAAAACAACCAACAGAATTTGGGGGTGTGGCTAATATGGCGGAGAGTACAGTCAATGACATAAATCGGGGTGTGGCCAAAAGTGTTTAGTTCCGTTTGTGCGTGATGCGACAAACCCGGACTGTTTTGAAACAGTCCCGATTCGTCTGGAGCGTCAGGTGCCAAACCTGGACTGTTTCATTTTTGCACAGAAACGTCAAAGTCGGACAGCACCAACTCAGGACGGAAAAAAAGTCCAGAGTTGGCGCTAGAATTGGCGCTGTCCGACTTTGTCGCGTTCCCTCTTTATCCTTTGGTTTATTTGGTTCCCCATTACTTACTTCATCCAAATCTAGAAATATGTCTTCAGGTTAATATGATGTTGAAGCAATTTTTTTCTGTTTTTAATTGCTGTAACCTCTTTCCTGCATGGATCACAAATCTTCTATATCTTAGAAATGTTTGGGTAAAAACTACATATCCAATTTGTGACAGTTCTTAATGTGACAGGTGTGATACATGTGATCACTTCTTTCAGTGTCTGTACTACTTTGTGGAAGTTTGCTTGCCAGTGGAAACGAGTTGTAGTTATTGCCCAAGTAGACACTGTGACCATCCTCCACTCTTCCTCTCTTTAGATACATAACACTTTCATGCTTTGATTATTTCCAGAGAGCAGTTACATTTACCTGTATACACGTTTAACTTAGCACCAGTCCAGCTTCAAACAGAGAGTGTTTTAGGCCGTATTTGTGGCATTTGACATTGATGTACTGACAACATGCGCACATACCTCACACAACCATTATGTGACATATTAACAGTAACTTTTTTGCAGGCCTGCTGCACAAACACCAGGGTTCAATTTTGGTGCTGCACCAGCCGCAACGACAGCTGCTCCAACCCTGCAGTTCAATGCTCCGGCCTCTACTTCAGGTACCAACTACTACCAAGTCAACCTGATTTATGAGGCCACCAAAAGTCTCTCACAATAGTTGGCATTGTAAGGCTCAGCGTCTTTTTTATGGGTTGGGTGTAAATGCTTTGAGAAAATAGATATTTACTTATGATGTTTTATTTGGGATTTTATTTAACTTAAAAGCCTCACTAATTTATTTAATGGAGCGTGTGAGATGCTCCTAGATATAGATATTTCAGGGTTTGTTCCTTTCTTGGCTCTAATTTTCAGGCTCACAAATCTTGTGTGTATCTGTCTATTTATTTAGTTACTGATAACACCATTCTTCCCTTTGTTTTTCCCGAGGTCAGAAATTAATTAAGTGTCTTCAATGCCAATAAATTAACTTAAACAGCATCTGCAGTAAAAACAGTAAAATGGGGTGTTCCACAACCTTACTACGGTTAAATGGGGTGTTACTAGGACCTTTGCTCTTTCTCTGTTATTTGAAGGACATAGATGATGCACTGGCTTGTAAACCAAGCAGTGAATTATGCCTTTTTGCCGACGATTCTAATCTAATGATATCTTGTCTGACATTAGAGCAAGTAGAAGCAGTGCTTGATTTGCGGCGGAACGGCGTTCCGGGACCTCTTTCTGCCGCAAGAGATGATCGTGTGTAAATCGGCTGGAGTACGTTTTGCATGAGACGATCGCGTGTAATCGGACGGATAATTTGCCGCTTAATACAATCGCTTACGATCGCCGGATAATTTGCCACGAGAGATAATCGAGTGTAATCAGCCGGATTATTTGTCGTAAGAGACGATCACGAGTAATCGGACAGAGACTTTGCTGCACAAGACAATCGCGTGTAATCGGCCGGAGAATGTGTCGCAAAAGACGATCGCGAGTGATCGGCCGGAGAATTTACCGCACAAGAAAATCGAGAGTAATCGGCTGGAGAATTTGCCGCAAAAGACGATTGTGTATGATCGGCCGGAGAATTCGCCGCTAAAGAGATTGCGTAAGATCGGCTGGAGAATTTGCCATAAGAGAGGATCATGTGTAACCGGCCAGAGTATTTTTCGGAAGAGACGATAACGTGTACTTGGCCGGATTAATCTTACTAAAAATAACAATCGCTTTAAATATACGGAAATTACGCGCTGAGTTTCGGCCTGAAATTAGCGCTCTTTAGTCTAGTCATGAGTTAAGCCGAATGTTGAAAACGCTAAAAACACCTGAATACTCGAACAAGGTGTCATAAAAAAATCTGCCAGAATTGTTTTTAGTAAAATAATGCTTTGTTAGTTTGTAATTTACCTATCAACAATTTGAGTTAGGTAAAATTTGACTTTTCAAATCATCCTAAAACTATTCACATAGACAAATAATACTTTGTTGAGCGGAAGAATAATTTTAAAGGGGGGGGGGGAGGTTATGTACAAACTGGCAAATTACAGTTCCGGTACCTAATCTTTTACAAATCAAGCACTGAGTAGAAGTAACTGCTTTTATCGAACTACAAAATTTGTGAAGTCATTTGCTGAGTAAAAATTTAATATTAAATCACGAAAAGACAAATTTTATTAAATTTAAAACAGCGCAAAAAAAAAGATTTCTCTGAGCCAACAATTATGTACGACTCACAACTCATTGAGCAGAAAATGTGCACAAATTTCTTAGGATTGACGGTTGACCAACATTTAGATTGGAATGAGCATGTGAGTAGGATATTAACAATATTTAACACTGGGATATATGCCCTCTCAAAAATGTCATTTTAATGCAATCTAACAACATTAAAAAATATCTACTATGCTTGTATTCATTCTCATATATCTTTTGGAATTTGTTTATGTGGAGCAACAAAAAAATTAAACTTAGATAGCATATTAAAGTTGCAGAAGCAGGCAATAAGAATAATGCTTAAATTGATATGTGATGACTCAACCAAAGGACATTTCAAAGAGCTCAAGATTTTAACTGTTTATGGTCAGTACATTTTAGACACAGATCTTATTGCAAATAAAAATGAGGCTCATCGTAATTTAAAAAAAAACAGATTCACAATTATAACACAAGAAAGACAAATTTGTTCGAACAAAAGCATCACCGACTAAAGTTATATGAAAAAAAACCATCTCACGCTGGGGAAAAGTTTCTTGAAAAAATTCCAGATAAAATGAAAAATGAAATAAATCCCACTAAATTAAAAAAAAAAACTGATGAAGGAGTATTTAGCCGATTTGGCCATCTATTCCTTAGAGGAATTTTTCCACCTCCCTCCATTAAAAACCTGATTAGGAAAAAATGTAAGTTTAGCTTGAGCTTCTAATGTATTAGTGTAAGCTTTTTGACACTATTCAAATGTAGTACCTTGTACTTCTTGATGAATAAAGATGATTGACTATTGACTATTGACTATCCTCATCAGTTTGCCTGAAAAAACGCAATCAGAATGCTCAGTGATGCTTAAAATGCTTTAATTAAATTAAAGCTTAATTAATGGAATGTTGTTACCAAATTCAACATATGCTGTTTAAATGCTGCAGGAGGAACAGTTTCCTTTGGTGCCACTGCTAACCAGGGTGCCTCTGGGTTCACCTTCGGTGCCTCTCCTGCCACCACTCAGCCGACTGTTCAGTTCAAGCCAGGGGGTTTGGGCACTTTTGGCACACCAGCGACCACACAGACACCGACACTTGGGTTCGCAGCCCCTGCGGCCTCGACAGCCCCCACAGGTCTGATGTTCGGCAGCACGCCAGCTGCAACGCAGCCCTCGCTCACATTCGGGAGCACACCGGTTACCACACAGTCTCTCAGCTTCGGGAGCACACCTGCAGCCACCTCTCAGCCTCTCAGTTTTGGAAGTACAACTCAACCTACACTCACTTTTGGAACCAACACGTCAACTACCCAACCTGGTCTTACCTTTGGCTCAACTCCAGCCACTACTCCAAGTTCAATTAATTTTGGCCTCTCCACTCCAGCTACATCTGCCAGTAAGATAATTTCTTTACTAAAATACAGTTGCTTATTTCCATATCTTAAGTCATTTTTTTAAGTCGACCCACATCTTGATTAAATGTGAACAATAATGATTTTAGTTTTTAAACTACAAGTTACATAAGTAACTTTTGACCATTGAACCTTTCAGTGAGAGTTTTATTTTCAGTGTGAATATTGATTAATACAGTTTGGTCACCAGCTCTATGCTGAGCAAAGTTTTATCTGCTGAATTATCTGCTGCATTATTGATCTGTCTGCGACCAGTGAATGGAGTGCATATTGTTCTCTGTTGAAAAGCATGTGGTTAATTTATTGGAGCCACACAAGTAGCATGAGTTCAACTGTGTTTTTAACAGATTGTGACAGGGCTGAATATAGTTTCACAAAAAACTAGCTGTAGCTAGGTGGGGTGCTGCTGGGATTCATTGTGCTGTGCAATGTTTTACTTGTAACATTTTTCTTTAAAGAAGAAAGGGTGTTTTACATAATTACATACAAGAAACTCAACCTGCCTCAATGTTCATCAAGTAGAATGATTTTCTTACATTGCATGATCTTGCTGATCTGGCCTAATTCCCAGCCAAACATTCATTTGGATCATCCTTCATTTAGGAGATATTATGTAGTGGCTTTATCAATTTGTCTTACAATTACAGCATATTAATTTTGGTGATATTACCTGCATGTACAGGTTTCAGCCTTGGAGCTGCTGCATCAACAGGGGCTGGTCTGGCAACCAAACCTACATTGACATTTGGAAGTGCTGCCACAACTGCTCCCTCCACCACTGCTGCCTCACTGCCCAACTTCTCTGTTCCCAAGACGACTGCTCCAACAGGCTTTTCCTTGTCAGGTAAAACTCATAGTCTGCAAAATTTTATACTATGATATTTTTCTATTATTTTTATGTTATTCTTTCATTTTGTTTCTTTGCACATGAAAAAACAAAATATCAGTTTGATTTTTTCTGACTGCTTTTTGTGCGAGTTTCAGGCTGATTTTTTGCAATATCAGTTCACAAAGTGCTTTCAAAGTTGGAATTCCATTTCGGTTAGTGTGTTTCCAGGTGATTTGTTAAATGAGAGACAACTTAAGTGAAATATCAATTTGTATTTGTGTTTTCCCTAAGCCTGTCTACATTGGCTCTCAGATCCTTAGCAGCCCGTACACCAGCTGCCCAGACACAAGGATCCTTATCTGTGATCAAATTAAACAAGTCTTTTCTTAGACCAGTGTTCCTCAACCGGTGGTACGCGATGGCCTTTCAGGTGGTACGCCAGAGAATAGTAGTACAAAGTAAAATACTTGATTTACGAACGAACGCTGACCCGTCGAACAGTATAAAGTCGCACTTAATGCCTTAACTTTATTAACTTTTTCAGTATCCGTTTTGGTCATAACATTCCCATTTCGTACCACATTTTAGGAACTATTGTTACTCTTTTATTTTAAGAGTAGTTCTTTTTACAAATTATTTTTGTAATATGCTTGAATATAAGATCATTGGTAAAAATTCAGCATATTTAAATATCTTTGAATTGTTTATCTATGTTAATTTTTCAATGTAAAATAGGAGGAATATGTAAAGTTCCAAATAACAGACAGAGATTATTTCCCCCGCATACCTAGATATTTTCACATTACGAAATTCTAATTAAAATTCATTCGTTTGTTTTCATCAAATTGATAATAAAATGATTGAGCAGAGCTGAGAGGAGCATATAATTTGTCAAAATGCCCTTATAATAAAAATAAGATCTAAAAATGTACATTGGCAGGTAAAATAATATAAGTTTTATTGTCAAAAACAAAACCACCGAAGGGTAACTATTGGCAGTTTTGGAGGGGATCCCTCAGTAGTGGGGGGAGGGGGGTCCTTGCGATGGTACGCCAAAATATTGAAAATATGGTAGGTGGTACGCGAGCACCAAAAGGTTGGGAAACACTGTCTTAGACCACTATGACTGCAAGTAGCATGAAACCATCTTCCACAAACATCACAATGCAGCTCTATCAATAGTTTGAGTTCAGACGCCACACTTGGGGTCAGACATTGCCATACAGACTGTTCCAAAAGGGGAGAGATTTTCAAGGTTACAACACTGAAATATTCAGACACATACCAGGGTGTCTACCAGTCGGGAATTCGGGGCAATGTCGGGGATTTTGTAAGGTCGGGAATAGTCGGGAAAAAGTAATGATTTTCAACTTTTGGTCAGGAAATTCAAATTTGGCTATAAAACAAAACGAAATAGCAGTTTTCTTCGTTATTGTCATCATCTCGGCCGGCAAATCTCTCGAACGAATCGCGGCAGGCAAATATTTAGCTATATCACGACCCGAAAAGCTGTCGCTTATTCCGCTGCCGTAAGTTTCTCGGTCCTTATACAGCTGTAAAAACGCTTGCTCGTTTTGCGGCTGACAAGTCTCACTCTAATGGCAAATCTATTGGACTTATCGCGGTCATCTTGCTCATCTTTTGGCGATCTTTCGCTTGCATTATAGCTGTCTAAATCTATTTCTTTATAAATATTGTCCTCAATATTCGTTATAGGAGGCAATGGTCATGTTTCCTATGATACAGTAGATTATTTGGCAACTACCCACCTTCAGGTTATTGTGGCGATCGTCCTTATTTGAAGGTATGATGTACAAATCCTCTTGTCAATTATTTAAAACACTATTTACACACATTGATGAACGCCACTATCGCACCCGACATTTCGAGGAACCAAAAAAAGTTCCTCGTTATCTAGGGTCCTTGAGATATTAATTAGGCCTTTTTAACCGTAACCGAGTCGACCGACGGACCACGACTGCTGGTGAATCATCGCTCTCAAGGGGTGGGGGAGGAGGGGCGGGAGCCTTGTCCTGTCTTTGTACTGATAACGAATATGTGCGTGCATTATCATTCAGATGTTTAACCTCCGTTCGCACCAGGTCTAAATAAACTGGACTTATTTCAATTGACGGACGTGAGATGGGCTGTTGTTCGATCGCCATAATTAACGATTCTGCTAGATTCCGTTTTTTCCAGTTAGACTCCTTGTAAATGATTGCACTTTCATCCCATTTTATATTATGGCCAGTTTCACAAACATGTTCGCATATTTTCGAGCCGTACACTTCATTGTTGTTTACTTTCTTTTTATGCTCCGAGATGTGAACTTGTAACGGTCTAGACGTTTGTCCTATATAGTTTTGGTTACAAGAGCAGGGGATTTTGTAGAACACATTTTTGTTTCTCTGGTCAACATTTAAGGGCTTTAGTCTCGTTACTTGACCCCTGATTGTGGTGTTTGATCTAAAAACCGTTCTAATCTTATGTTTGGAATTAATCCGCCGGATTTTTTCAGACAGATTTTTGATGTATGGGATGCATACAGTCGTAATAGGTTTATCTGACTCATCTCGGTCTATAGTTATGTTTTGGTTTTCTTTTAAAACGTTGTCTCGGGCTTTATTAAAAACTTTAATAGGATATCCACTGTTTTTTAAGACTTGTTTTATGTTTCCTAGTTCTTTTTCAAAAATCTCCTGACTACTACAAATGTTTTTTGCTCGTTTAATTAATCCTACTGCAAGACCAGTTTTAACATAATCCGGATGATTTGACGAATAATGTAAATATTGTCCTGTTGCCGTGGGCTTCCTGTAAACCTCAGTTTCCCAGCGTCCTACTGTTTTTGTGACCAGGACATCCAAAAAGGGGAGTTTATTGTTTTCTTCCATTTCAAATGTCAACTTTATTGTGTCATGAATGGAGTTCAAATAATCTTTAAATTGTAATAGTTTAGTTTCTGACTCTTCCCACAAGCAAAAAATGTCGTCTACATACCGGATCCACAACCTAGGCTGATTCTCAGAGCCATTTAGAGCTTCATTTTCAAATTGCTCCATAAAAAAGTTACTTAGGATAGGACTAAGCACTCCGCCCATGGCTAAGCCTTGTGTTTGTTCGTAAAATTTATCGTTTATTTGGAAGTAATTTGATCTTATACAAACGTTCAGAAGCTCTAGGATGGTTGAAACAGTAACGAGACTAAAGCCCTTAAATGTTGACCAGAGAAACAAAAATGTGGTCTACAAAATCCCCTGCTCTTGTAACCAAAACTATATAGGACAAATGTCTAGACCGTTACAAGTTCGCATCTCGGAGCATAAAAAGAAAGTAAACAACAATGAAGTGTACGGCTCGAAAATATGCGAACATGTTTGTGAAACTGGCCATAATATAAAATAGGATGAAAGTGCAATCATTTACAAGGAGTCTAACTGGAAAAAACGGAATCTAGCAGAATCGTTAATTATGGCGATCGAACAACAGCCCATCTCACGTCCGTCAATTGAAATAAGTCCAGTTTATTTAGACCTGGTGCGAACGGAGGTTAAACATCTGAATGATATCGCACGCACATATTCGTTATCAGTACAAAGACAGGACAAGGCTCCCGCCCCTCCTCCCCCACCCCTTGTGAGCGATGATTCACCGGCAGTCGTGGTCCGTCGGTCGACTCGGTTACAGTTAAAAAGGCCTAATTAATATCTCAAGGACCCTAGATAACGAGGAACGTTTTTTTGGTTCCTCGAAACGTCGGGTGCGATAGTGGTGTTCATCAATGTGTGTAAATAGTGTTTTAAATAATTGACAAGAGGATTTGTACATCATATCTTCAAATAAGGACGACCGCCTCAATAACCTGAAGGTGGGTAGTTGCCAAATAATCTACTGTATAATACATACACCCCACCAAAAATGTCTTTTAAAGAAAGAATGTTTCCTATGGTCGGGAATGTTTTTTTTTAATTGTCGGGAAAAGTCGGGAATTTCATATTTGAAATTTGGTAGACACCCGCATACAAAATTTTCAAAGGGACATTTAAAACTAACAATAATTACAACATACCTCAATGAGACACAAATTACAAAACTTTTCAATATGAGAGTAGACCATTTGTGGTCTATGTGAAATACAGTGACAAGAAAATGGTGGATCTCTTTGTGAAGCAAGTGGCTGTTTTGTCCTAAATTGGGTAGGCTGTTCAAACAAGGTCAGCGGCAGCAGGAACAGGGAGATAGGTGTTAATTTAGGTTTTTATTGTCTATGGGAAAAAATGTTAGGGAAAAATAACAGGAGCGGCAATACTTATCAATCTTCGAAGTTGTAGATGAACGCGAACACGAAATGGCGTCAGTGTCTGAAGTAGCCATAGTTGTGAGCACTTCAAGTTTAACCCTGGAACTTCCAATTAAATTTCTTCAAATGCCAATACTTTTTTGAGCAATTAACATACATTTTTTTTAAATTCGTAAAAAATATTATTTATATGACTTAAGTAATGTATTATACACCATTTTACTCAGAAAATAACAAGGAATACAATGGTAACATTTATTTTGTAAAATAACAAAAAAATCTTACACACCATATTTTTTTATAGAAAAAATATATTAACAAAACATTTTTGCGTTTTATGTCTTAAGTGCAAAACACTAAGAAATGCTACAAGATTTTTAAAATATACATTTTGTAGCAAATTTTATCTAGTTTTTAGAAATAAATTTTGTTTACTGGAAAAGTAATATATTATTCATAAAATTTGAGATTTTTCACATAATGTGCTCGGTGAAAATTCTCCGCAAACCAGACATTAGGGAAACATATGTGTCAAGAATAAGTAATGAAATACAGCACTAGTCAGTCCTAATGTGCTACTAAACATTGTAATTCAACCAAAATCTAAACTAAACATAATTTGAAAAGTATACCTGCTAATTGTTGGACTATGTATCCACAGTAACGATAAAGTCCAAGAAGATAAATGTTCACAAACAGTCACATAACAATAAAAAACCAAAGTTACAACTCACTTTCTTATTTGAAATAGCCTACTCAGGCATAAACACAAAAGTAAAAAAGTAAAACACTTAAGATTTGATTGTCATTTGCAATATTTTTACAAGGTACTGCAAAAATTCGGCCGAAGGCAACTTGGACAGAAAAGGGCGATTGTTGTTCCTGACTTTAGTCAGAGTCACTTGCACTTTCTGTGGCTGGTCCCTTTTTTTGACTTCAGTGGCCTGTAAAATAGTTCCAACCTCCCAAAGCACTTTGGGTGAACACCAACATTACACCCAGGGCACCTCCAGCTGCTTTTTTCCGCAAACGGGACAGACTCTTCTTTGATTTGATGGAAACTGCACTAGATTGTGTTCCAAGGGATTTACCTGAACATTTTCCTTGTTCTTTCTGAAGTGCATTACTCCGGTGTGCAGTGATATTTGCGGTTTGGACGCACCTAAGTGCATACTTTGAATTTCAGTAGCACACTTTGACACATAATTCTGTGAAAAGTCTACCTGGAACACTAGTTAATTTTTTTAAAGATTTTCTGTTAAAGCATTGAGACTGCCCCACTGGTGCTTCATTGCATATACATGTGTTTTGAAACCAGACATTTGTTTTTTGAACGTGTCCACTACTTCATCAATATGGTATTCCTTAGTCACTTTGACAGTCTTTTTTATTTTCTTCTCGATTCCTTTAATGATTCTTGTTTCTGTTATATTTTCCCATTGGCTGAGCTTAAGGAACTTGTCTGAATCTTCAATGAAATGTACTTTACTGTCACAACATTTTTTGCATTTCCCAAACATGCATTTTTCATTTGCTGTTGAGCACACTAACGATTTTAACGCTTCATGAGCAGAGCTGTATAAAATGGTTTTAGCATTGTATAAAGCCTTGACGACTTACTCCATATTTTCATGCTTTGAACAAGCACAAGTTTTCCTGTCTTTTTCCTTCGGCTTCTGAACACAAAATGGGCGACAGCGGGTGAACGTTGTGTATGAAATATTAATTGTAATCTGTTCTTTAAACTTTGCATATAGATTTACCATAGTGTCAAGTAAATAGTCTTCTTTGCATTTTTACTTTTCCTCTTTTAATGTAGTCCCTTTTGCTGGGTAACATTTTTGAGACTTGGTCATTTAAATAAAATTTTCGAATTGCTAAAGCCTCCTTTACTTTTAGGGTGCAATAACTCTTCCGATCAAACTTTGTCTTGTCATTTGACATATTTTTGTTCCTTCAATAAGATACAATAGGTGTGAATTCTTTTTGTACCCGATATTTTCTTAATATTTTTGTGCCAATAACTTTCGTTACTATTTGGCTTTCCTTGGTTTTCAGCCATTCCACGAGTAACGGGTGTTACACCAGACAACAAAAAAGTCAAGTAAAAATCAAGAAATTTTTTTTATGTATCAATCATGCCTGAGGATACTTAATATCTAACTCTTTAAGAGTATCATAGAGTAAGATTGTTACTAGCAAACTAACCATGAAAAATAGTGCAAAAAATAGGGTAACGGGTGTTACAGTGAATGACCCTGCTATTTGAGGTGTCAGTGATTCTCTTCAAAACTCTGTGAATTGAAATAAGGTAGAATTTTGAAAAAAATTACATAACAATTTTAAATTCCAGGCTTTAAATTTATGCATAAAAATATTTAATTCAAACATTATTCTCAGATTTATGAGCACATATTTCTGGTAACGGGTGTTACAGTAATAGTAACGGGTGTTACGTGTGTGAAAAGACTATGCATATTTCCCAAGATAATGAGTTTTGGAGATAAAAAATATAACAACATGATTTGTTAACACTTCTATATTGCATAGAAATTTCCGTTACATCAAAAAACTTAAATTAACTTACAAAAAATATAACTTAAGGGGAGCATTTGTGCAGTTACTGTAAAAGCCTTGGGAGGCCCTATCCTAATAAAAAACCGAAAAAAGAAGAAACCGAAGAAAGAAATAAAATATCAAAATAACTCTTTCAGTTAATGAAACTTAAGATATTTTAATTTTTAAAAATGTCTGTTAAATTAGCAAAAATAATTTTGACACCGAGGCTCATTTTGTCATGGAATGGCTGTTTTAGGTGTGCTCCTTTTAACAGCTGATTTCAACTGCTTTTCAAGAACATAACTTGAAAAAAGTCTTTTTGTTATGTTTGGAGAGACTCTCTTTGCCGACCAGATTTCTAACCTTTTTGCTTGGTAAAGGAGATACTAGCTTGTTAGTCGTTAGTGTTAGCTTGTAACTTGTCTAGTCGGCTTTGGGCAGATGAACTGTATTCGTAATGGCCTACGATTGATTTTGCCTTTAAAATTATTTTCACCATTCCGACAACTTCTTTTTTCGCATCATTTAGTGCGAGCTGCAATGGATGGGCAAAACACCTCAAATGTGTCCAATCTTTAAGGAATGATAATGCAGATACCATGTGTGTTTTGTGTGTTATCAACCAAACAGAATATTGGGACAGTTTGTGGTTTGATTCCATAATGTTCAACTATTTCTTTTAATTTGTTTGAAATGTTTCTTCTGTTATGCTCACCGTCAAAATGTGTGTTATCTAGATAGTGAGTCTTAAGCGTAAATGTTTGATCAATAAAGTGGGCAACGCAGACATCGGTGGCTATGTGTGGGCTGAGATTCAAGGTGTGTCCATTCTCCAGAGCATTTGTCTTCCCCATAATATTTTTATTAGGCCTATCACAAGATATTATGTGAAGCCCAAGAATTCCTGGCACAGCTTGTACATCATCCCAAGGCTTCTCGTTCGCTATCATGTCTTTTATCAAAGTCAAAGTCAAATCATTTATTGCCGCAACACATTTAAAATGCATGACAACGTCAAATTTAGACAAACATACAAATAGCAGAGTACATAGATAAAATCAGTCCATAGATTTACAATGTTCAACAAATTCCTCCAGAGAATACACACTAAGATTCAACAAAATGTTCTTCAACTGTTTCTTAAAATTTACACATTCCAAACTTTTAAGGTGAGATGGCAACATATTGTACAGTCTTATGCCTAGCTCAAAAGAACTAGGGGAGACCCGGGCAAAGTGGCCACTCCAAGGGAATTTTATTTTTGTTTATTTCAAATATTAATTTGTAGAAACTATATTACGTGTATAACTAGCCTATTAAGTTACCTATCTATTGGCATAAAGGTGTAGTACTGTAAGTAACTTCTTGTATTTTTTAAATTATTTTTTCTTAAACTCTACAAAATGGCCACTTTGCCCACACGGGTAGGGCAAAGTGGCCACTTTTCCCGGGATTCTTGAAATAAATAGTAAACAGATTTATATCAATATTAGAAATGTATTACAATGTAATTAGGCAAATAATATGGAAATGACACAAAAAAGACACTACATTAAAATTAAATTTGACTACATACAGTACACTCCCGATTATCCGAGCCCCGTTTATCCGAAACTCCCGATTATCCGAGGTCGTTCTAAGCTAAAAAATATTATTTTTAGGTTCGGTCGAAACATATTATGAGATTGTCATTGGTTTTTGGCCATATAATATGAAAATGGCATAAAAAGACACTACATTATTAAATATAAAAATGGCAAAAATAAATTTGAGAAAATAACTTGTTTCTGTGATTCCTACTGACAATATTCACACACAAAACGATCGTCCTCCTCCTCACATCCGGCGCAAGCCTCGTGGGCCCAGCGGCTGCAACCAGAGCATTTTATCCATCCTTCACGATCCTTTGAACATGAAAACAATTCATTACAGTACAGACAGTCAGTGTCACTTTCATCACTGTCAGATTGTTCATCAAATTGTAGTTGACGTATCACCTTCTTCACTCCACAATTTCCTTTTTTATATTTCTTTCCTGCTTTGCTTACTGTGTTTGTAGTCTTTCTTTTGCGTATAGTCATCTTTCCTTTTTCTTCTTTCTCTTTCTTCTTTTGAGCCCTTGCAACTCGCTTCATTTCTTTTTCCTTTTTTTTTCTTCCGCTTCCTTTTTTGCTTGTTCTAATTCCAATTTATATGGGCTTGAGGTCAGCACAGCAGCAGTTCCTTTTTTCCTTTTTGTTTCCTTTTTAACAACTTTTGATTTTGGTAAAGGGATGATATCTTTTGGGCTTACAGCGAAGAAACATCCTGTTTGTGAGCTCGAAGAGGTCCCAGGTTGTGGACTGAAGGTTCGATCTGGTTGGGGTCTGGAAGGTGGTACGGGTTGTGGACTGGAGGGTCGATCTGGTTGGGGTCTGGAAGGTGGTACGGGTTGTGGACTGGAGGGTCGATCTGGTTGGGGTCTGGAAGATGGTCCGGGTTGTGGACTGGAGGGTCTATCTGGTTGGGGTCTCGAAGATGGTCCAGGTTGTAGATGTTCTTGCCCAGCCTCAGTTTGATCTTGTGGATCTTCAAGAAGTAGGCCATCGTCTTCCACGTCGTCTTCAGCTGCCTCAATTACGGGGTCTTCAGTCTGACGTGCTTCACGCTCTTCTTGATTTAGTCTAGGCTGTTGAAGAGGCACATCAGTGACTTCGGCAGCAACGTAATCAGCTTCTGTAAAGACCTCTTGGTTAAGTGGAACAATGCCGCACTTGCGAAATCCATTTATTGCTACGGCTGGAGTTGCTGCTTTTAAGAAAGCTTCCCCAAGAAGTCGGCTAACTTGAAACTGGGTAACAACCCTTCCAGGATTGTTTTTTAGAAATTTTTCAATAGCTTGAACATAGAATGTGTTCAACGGGCCCATAAACGAGACATCCAGAGGCTGCATCCTATGGCTACAGTGAGGCGGTAAACAAACAACGGTAGTGTGTTTCTTCCTTGCTTTGTCAATAAATGCCAGGTTTTTTGCATGGGTAGAATGACCATCTAAAATTAACAACACTGGGTCTTCAGCTGATGGTTTGGCATGAGCAAGGAAATGGTCAAACCACTGAAGAAAAATATCGCTCTGCATCCAACCAGATGGGTGGCATGCAATCATTGTTCCTGGTGGAGCTCCATCTTGGAGCTCCGCTTTCATTCGAAGTCTTGGAAAAATTATGAATGGTGGAATAAAGTTTCCGCCAGCTGACATGCACACAACAAAGGTCGACAGCTGGCCTCTTTCTGCTGATGTCAGAGCACCAACTTGTCTCCTGCCCTTGAGAGCGAGAATCTTAGAGCTCTTTGATTGAACTGTTACGAGCCCTGTTTCGTCGACATTGAAAATTCTATGGGCAGGGTGGAAATGTTTCTCTTGAACATCCTTAAGGAGATTAAAAAACTTTGTCACGTTATGTTTATTGAATGCCTGAGCCCTTGCTGCAGAGGTCTGCTCTGGTTTTCTTAAAGTAAGTTCGGGGTGCCGATGTCTGAATCCAGCAACCCAGTCTAAGCCAGCCATTTTTGTTTCTTTGTTAAAATTGTTCGGAATACCATTTTTTTCAGCTAGGCTGTATGCTAAAGAGCGAAGGTGTGAAATCGTTACGCCAAAGAAACGTACCTCCAAATCCAATATGTGTTGTACCAATTCTGCTTCTTGTTCTTCTGTGAAAACAGCACGGTACTTCCCCAGCACCTTTTTGTTGCCCTTGGCATCAATATTCTTACCAAGGACCCTTCTCTTCAGAGTGTTTCTTGGAACGGAGAAGGTTTTAGCCGCAGTTAAGTAGGCCATTCCATCATTTGTGACTGCATCAATAGCTCTCTGCATCGCACCCGCATCCCATGATTGCTGCTCGCTTTTCCTCTTGTATTTGTAGACCATTTCGAAATCTAAAACCAAAAAAAATGTATGTAGGCCTACATATATAATAATAAGATATTACCTAGTATATGAGCCAAAAATATGAGTCAAATTAAACTAAAACCTGTTTAATACTTAATAATAATTATTATTAAGATTAATAATAGTTATTATTAATCTTAACATTAATATAATAATAATAATCCAAATAGGACTTCTGCCGGGCAAAGTGGCCATCTGGCCGCTTTGCCCGTGGCCACTTTGCCCGAAGCGACGCCATTAAATAAAATCGCTCTACCCCGACATCTACTGAAACCTACACAGTTGATTGACATATTAAACTGAGCGTAAATAAATACTGTTCTTAGGCAATATGGTTGATTAACTTAAAAAAATCATAGTAAAAGTACAAAACGAATAGTATAAAGCACATACCTTAGATCAGCAGTAGTAAAAACCAATGTTTTCTTCATAAATCTGGTAAAAGTAAGCGCATCACCCCCAAACTTCCTCAGAACACTAATGGCGTCCTACTGATGTAGTTAACATGACTGACGCTAGAGTGCAGCACGTTACGGACCCAAAAACCTGACCTGGCCACTTTGCCCGCGATGGCCACTTTGCCCGGGTCTCCCCTATCTATTGTGCTTTGGTAGTTACATTGATTTATCCTAAAATGATTATTCTTCCTCGTATAATGACTGTTAACTATTTTGTTTGTAGGTATAACATTTGAATTTAACTTTACATATATAAGACTTTCCAGAATTAACAAAGAGGTAACAGTAAGAACTTTGAATTTCTTGAACAAAGGTTTGCAGTGTTCACGGGGATATGCCCCTGCCATAACTCTCAATGCTCTTTTCTGTAAGATTAACAATTTTTTTACATTTGAATCAGTTCCCCAAACAAAAATACCGTACAACAAATGACTCTGCACAAAAGCAAAATACACTGAGATCAATAAATCTACTGTTACAATACATTTCAATTTTCTTAACAAAAATATAGCAGACGAAACCTTTTTACAGACAAATTCTATGTGCATATTCCATTTCATATTAGATTGAAGAAAGACACCCAAAAATTTAACACTATCAAAATTGCTATTTGCCTTATAATTAAATTCTAAGCTTTGCGTCTTATCCTTATTCAAACACAACATGTTGGTAGCTGACCAATCATCTATAACAGAATTACATTTTGAAACAAGTCTTTTCAATTCAACAGAATTTTTACAAACTATCTGAACTGCTAAGTCATCTGCATACATATAAGAAGATAAACAATTATCATTTACAATATTTGGTAAGTCGTTAACATAAATTATGAACATCGTAGGGCCTAATATAGAGCCCTGTGGAATACCCGTATTTACAGGCAGATAAGAAGAAAAACTACCATTACAACAAACTGATTGAAACCTGTCTGACAAGTAAGAGCTAATTAAATCTAATTCCTGCTGGTCAAAACCATAAAACTTAAGCTTATCTAGTAAAATCTTGTGGGAGATGGTGTCAAAAGCCTTTGACATGTCGTAAGAATTTCCAATAACATTTTGCTTTGAGTCTATGCTATAAATACAATGCTTCATAAAGTCTATAACTGCAGTGCCAGTGCTCTTGTTACGTCTAAATCCATGCTGATTTATTGAGAACAGATCATTACTTTCAAAGTATTCGATTATCTGATTATTCAATAATGATTCAAACACTTTTGATATAACTGGAAGAATCGACACGGGGCGATAATTACTATAATCAGACTTAACTCCCTTTTTATACACTGGGTCAATCTTTGAAAACTTCAAACATTGTGGAAAGACACAATTATCAATACACTTATTTATTAAGTAAGTCAAGACTTCAACAATAAAAGGTGCAGCTAATTTCAGTATTTTAGAATTAAGGCAGTAAACATCAAGACTAGCACTATTACTTAGCTTGGAAATAGTTAGATACACTTGTTCAACAGTAACATTTTTAATCTTAAAAGTAGGAGCATCATTTAATTGTAACTTACTCAAAAAATATTCAACATCATGTTTAGGTTTAGGAACACTATTTACTTTGAGTTTCACATTCTCAATAAAAGAAACATTGAATATATCAGGTTTAAGTGAAAGTAAAGATGTATTTGTTGAAGGCAACTCATTTTGATTTCTATTTTCATTGACTATCGACCAAATTGCTTTTGGTTTACTCTTTGCACACAAAATTCTATTACAATTATAGGCTAGTTTTGCTTGACTAGTTTCATATTTGTACCTTGATTTTAACCTTTGATACAAAGTTCGATATGTCACATTACCAGTAGAAATGTATTGATTATACAAATACATACATTGTTCCTTCAAATTTAATAAACGGTCATTGTACCATCTAGGCCTTTGGGTTTTTGTTTATGAACATTAGGTACAAACATAGTTGGGAAAGCTATATTAACAATATCTAAGAAAGTATCAAGAAACAATTTGAACTTATCATTCAGTGATAACACATTACATAGAAAAAGCCAGTTTACTTTACGTAGCAAAAGAATGAAATAACTAACATTTAAGTCAGGAATAGGTCTAACTTCTATCTTACTAGGATTTATTTCTGTGGGCCTACTTGCTATTTCAGTTTCCAAAATTAACTCACTTTCCATTACAACAGCATGGTGGTCAGAGACCATCATTATTTCAACCCAAGATCTTAGCCTATCTATGTGGACAGACGTCGCAATATTGTCAATACATGTGCCTTTGCCCGGGCCACTTTGACTGGGCCTAGTAACCTCATTAACAACATGAATTAAATTAAAACTTGAAAGCAAGTAAAAAAAAATTGATTTTTTCATACTATTTACCAACATATCCACATTTAAATCATAGCCTAATACAATAGCGGCATTTGATTTTTTTTTTTTTATATAAAACACATAAAACATTATACAACCTATCAATAAAGGTCGACAGCTGGCCTCTTTCTGCTGATGTCAGAGCACCAACTTGTCTCCTGCCCTTGAGAGCGAGAATCTTAGAGCTCTTTGATTGAACTGTTACGAGCCCTGTTTCGTCGACATTGAAAATTCTATGGGCAGGGTGGAAATGTTTCTCTTGAACATCCTTAAGGAGATTAAAAAACTTTGTCACGTTATGTTTATTGAATGCCTGAGCCCTTGCTGCAGAGGTCTGCTCTGGTTTTCTTAAAGTAAGTTCGGGGTGCCGATGTCTGAATCCAGCAACCCAGTCTAAGCCAGCCATTTTTGTTTCTTTGTTAAAATTGTTCGGAATACCATTTTTTTCAGCTAGGCTGTATGCTAAAGAGCGAAGGTGTGAAATCGTTACGCCAAAGAAACGTACCTCCAAATCCAATATGTGTTGTACCAATTCTGCTTCTTGTTCTTCTGTGAAAACAGCACGGTACTTCCCCAGCACCTTTTTGTTGCCCTTGGCATCAATATTCTTACCAAGGACCCTTCTCTTCAGAGTGTTTCTTGGAACGGAGAAGGTTTTAGCCGCAGTTAAGTAGGCCATTCCATCATTTGTGACTGCATCAATAGCTCTCTGCATCGCACCCGCATCCCATGATTGCTGCTCGCTTTTCCTCTTGTATTTGTAGACCATTTCGAAATCTAAAACCAAAAAAAATGTATGTAGGCCTACATATATAATAATAAGATATTACCTAGTATATGAGCCAAAAATATGAGTCAAATTAAACTAAAACCTGTTTAATACTTAATAATAATTATTATTAAGATTAATAATAGTTATTATTAATCTTAACATTAATATAATAATAATAATCCAAATAGGACTTCTGCCGGGCAAAGTGGCCATCTGGCCGCTTTGCCCGTGGCCACTTTGCCCGAAGCGACGCCATTAAATAAAATCGCTCTACCCCGACATCTACTGAAACCTACACAGTTGATTGACATATTAAACTGAGCGTAAATAAATACTGTTCTTAGGCAATATGGTTGATTAACTTAAAAAAATCATAGTAAAAGTACAAAACGAATAGTATAAAGCACATACCTTAGATCAGCAGTAGTAAAAACCAATGTTTTCTTCATAAATCTGGTAAAAGTAAGCGCATCACCCCCAAACTTCCTCAGAACACTAATGGCGTCCTACTGATGTAGTTAACATGACTGACGCTAGAGTGCAGCACGTTACGGACCCAAAAACCTGACCTGGCCACTTTGCCCGCGATGGCCACTACGCCCGGGTCTCCCCTATCTATTGTGCTTTGGTAGTTACATTGATTTATCCTAAAATGATTATTCTTCCTCGTATAATGACTGTTAACTATTTTGTTTGTAGGTATAACATTTGAATTTAACTTTACATATATAAGACTTTCCAGAATTAACAAAGAGGTAACAGTAAGAACTTTGAATTTCTTGAACAAAGGTTTGCAGTGTTCACGGGGATATGCCCCTGCCATAACTCTCAATGCTCTTTTCTGTAAGATTAACAATTTTTTTACATTTGAATCAGTTCCCCAAACAAAAATACCGTACAACAAATGACTCTGCACAAAAGCAAAATACACTGAGATCAATAAATCTACTGTTACAATACATTTCAATTTTCTTAACAAAAATATAGCAGACGAAACCTTTTTACAGACAAATTCTATGTGCATATTCCATTTCATATTAGATTGAAGAAAGACACCCAAAAATTTAACACTATCAAAATTGCTATTTGCCTTATAATTAAATTCTAAGCTTTGCGTCTTATCCTTATTCAAACACAACATGTTGGTAGCTGACCAATCATCTATAACAGAATTACATTTTGAAACAAGTCTTTTCAATTCAACAGAATTTTTACAAACTATCTGAACTGCTAAGTCATCTGCATACATATAAGAAGATAAACAATTATCATTTACAATATTTGGTAAGTCGTTAACATAAATTATGAACATCGTAGGGCCTAATATAGAGCCCTGTGGAATACCCGTATTTACAGGCAGATAAGAAGAAAAACTACCATTACAACAAACTGATTGAAACCTGTCTGACAAGTAAGAGCTAATTAAATCTAATTCCTGCTGGTCAAAACCATAAAACTTAAGCTTATCTAGTAAAATCTTGTGGGAGATGGTGTCAAAAGCCTTTGACATGTCGTAAGAATTTCCAATAACATTTTGCTTTGAGTCTATGCTATAAATACAATGCTTCATAAAGTCTATAACTGCAGTGCCAGTGCTCTTGTTACGTCTAAATCCATGCTGATTTATTGAGAACAGATCATTACTTTCAAAGTATTCGATTATCTGATTATTCAATAATGATTCAAACACTTTTGATATAACTGGAAGAATCGACACGGGGCGATAATTACTATAATCAGACTTAACTCCCTTTTTATACACTGGGTCAATCTTTGAAAACTTCAAACATTGTGGAAAGACACAATTATCAATACACTTATTTATTAAGTAAGTCAAGACTTCAACAATAAAAGGTGCAGCTAATTTCAGTATTTTAGAATTAAGGCAGTAAACATCAAGACTAGCACTATTACTTAGCTTGGAAATAGTTAGATACACTTGTTCAACAGTAACATTTTTAATCTTAAAAGTAGGAGCATCATTTAATTGTAACTTACTCAAAAAATATTCAACATCATGTTTAGGTTTAGGAACACTATTTACTTTGAGTTTCACATTCTCAATAAAAGAAACATTGAATATATCAGGTTTAAGTGAAAGTAAAGATGTATTTGTTGAAGGCAACTCATTTTGATTTCTATTTTCATTGACTATCGACCAAATTGCTTTTGGTTTACTCTTTGCACACAAAATTCTATTACAATTATAGGCTAGTTTTGCTTGACTAGTTTCATATTTGTACCTTGATTTTAACCTTTGATACAAAGTTCGATATGTCACATTACCAGTAGAAATGTATTGATTATACAAATACATACATTGTTCCTTCAAATTTAATAAACGGTCATTGTACCATCTAGGCCTTTGGGTTTTTGTTTATGAACATTAGGTACAAACATAGTTGGGAAAGCTATATTAACAATATCTAAGAAAGTATCAAGAAACAATTTGAACTTATCATTCAGTGATAACACATTACATAGAAAAAGCCAGTTTACTTTACGTAGCAAAAGAATGAAATAACTAACATTTAAGTCAGGAATAGGTCTAACTTCTATCTTACTAGGATTTATTTCTGTGGGCCTACTTGCTATTTCAGTTTCCAAAATTAACTCACTTTCCATTACAACAGCATGGTGGTCAGAGACCATCATTATTTCAACCCAAGATCTTAGCCTATCTATGTGGACAGACGTCGCAATATTGTCAATACATGTGCCTTTGCCCGGGCCACTTTGACTGGGCCTAGTAACCTCATTAACAACATGAATTAAATTAAAACTTGAAAGCAAGTAAAAAAAAATTGATTTTTTCATACTATTTACCAACATATCCACATTTAAATCATAGCCTAATACAATAGCGGCATTTGATTTTTTTTTTTTATATAAAACACATAAAACATTATACAACCTATCAATAAATTGGTCAAAATTGTGATCTTCAGGAACACGATACAACTCGAGAAAGATGACATTATAGTTTTTAACGTAGACTGCTGCAATTTCATATATTTGAGGCATTGAAAGTTCAACCAGATGAGTCAACTCTTCATATTCAAGGTGAGACTTATAGTCCGGGGAATTAGTTCCCAGAATCAGCAAAATATTTCACTTTTTGATACCACTTTGAAAATTTTTTTGGTGATTATACATGTAAGAAGAATCAAGAAATCACCGGGAGACACTCGATCACAGGTCAGGAACTCCCTGTAATGACGTCATCAAAATGGCCGCTATAAAAAATGATATGGATCTGTTTAATCGCATATATCTCCATGATCATGTAAATAAACCCAATAAATGTTTATATTTTCAGAAAGATAATTAAATTTTAAACAAAAAGTGTCATTTCGTTAAATTACATCAGACTAGCCGTTTACGAGATAAAGCGGCTCAAACTTCATTTTCATCAATTTTCACCGCTTGATATGTCAAAGAAGCGCTTAATTCTCCTTAAATACCCAAAAAAACCCATTAATGTATATATTTTCTGAAAGGCAATATAAATCTTAACAAATTACGCCATGACATTAGTTTATGTCAGGCTAGCCATTTCCAAGATATTTCGACTCGAATTCTTGTTGTAATTTTCACTACCCCATAACAAATTTCAAAGAATCACATATTTCTCCGTTATTACCCATAAAATCCCCATAAATATTGATATTTTTGGAAAGGTAATTAAATTTTAAACAGAATAAGTCGTTTCATTAGTTTACCCTGAACTAGCCGTTTCAGAGGTATTTCAGCTTGTTTTATTTTATGTCTAATTTTAAAAGTATTTAAAATTGAAGGTTAATGTGCACACGACGTTCCTTAAGTGCATCACTTAACTTCATAATTTGGTTCTTTGGGTCAAAATAAAGAAAAAGTTTCATGTTTACATAGGTCCTATCTCGCTTCGTTTTCCGTCTGTCGGTCTGTACGTTTTATTTACATAAAACAACGTAGCTTTGAAACGGCTTGAGATACTGGCTTGAATTTTTGTGTGGGTACTGAGACTATTACCATCTATTTAAGTATCTATTTAAGAATCAAATTTCTACTTTGTACCGATTCAAAATGGCGGTCGATTATATTTTTCAAAGCCTAATATCTCAGAAATCTTACATTTCATCAACAATTGTTAAAGTATAAAAAAGGTGTAAAATTTAATTTTCTTTACGAAAATATTTAATTTTATATGGTTTATTTTACGAATAACGGAAACAAATTAATATTTTATTTTGTTAGTACACGAAAATATGGCAAAAACACGTTAATTCTTCTGTATTAATTTTTGAAAATGAAAATTCAACCGTTATTCATCATAGAAACCCTGTAAATATGTATATTTCCAAAAAGAGAAATAAATTTCAAACAAAATATACCATAACATTGGTATATCTCAGGCTCGGCATTAAGGAGATATTTCAAATAAAAACTTAATTTTATTTCCACTACATAATATTTAACTCGATATTAAAGAAACACTTTTATCTCTGTAATAACGCACAAAAATATATAATGCTTTTTGTGTAAGATTGAGTTGAACCATAAAACAAGAAGAGTTTTGCATATTTTTCTTGGTTATCATTATGTAAAATGTGTAATACTCTGTCAAGTCGTTAAAATAAAATATAGTGTCCTGCATCATCAATTCGTCCCGAGAACTTGAGGGAAACACCAGTGATCAACCTAACGTTTCGTCCCTTATTGGTGCATATGTTAATACCAAAATCAGTTTTAACGTTCCAGCAATACTTCGAAAAAGTTTTTCAAGCGCACATATCAATGAGACTGAAATTAGTTAATAGAGTTGATTTGGTATTTGACCAGTACATCGAGGGAAGTTTGAAAAGTGAAGCAAGAGAGTTAAGAGGCAGTGGTCCAAGAATAAATGCAAAGGCAAGTGTAATAGTTCCCAAGTCCTTTAGAAGTTTTTTAGCCAACGACAGAAATATAGAAGACCTATTTTGTTTTTTGGCAGATAACATTACGAAAATTAGATTACCTGCAGGAAAACAGATATTCACAACCTTGCAGTGGCGGCCGGCCCATAAGGACTCTCGGACGCCGCCCCCCCAGAGGATTTTCAAACATACTGAATTAAATTGGTTTACATATGTATCCGATAAAGGTGTAAAAAACTACTAATTTTAATTATACGGACCATTAATGATAAATTAATTTCAACTATATGCATCGAAATATGTTGCGAAAGTATTTAGGCCTCAACTGCTATTGCGCGTAATCTCGCGGACGCTGGCCGTAGCGTCCCAATCCTAACGCATGCTATCTTATGGAAAATCATACAGACGGTCGTGAGGGTGCTCTGACGTCACTGCCATGTTGTGATATAGCGAGTCTCGGGCAGCGTCCGAAGATGCGCGCGCACATCAGTAATCAGTGCAGCCACCACTATCTCTTTAGGGCAATAAGAAATTGAACCTTTGCTGCCGTTATGATTGCACGATTCATGTTGGCGAACCTGTTGTTATTCTTTTTAGTAACCATAGCAACCCGCCAATCTCTGTAACCTAAACGGTGAGGCCGAGGCATGGAAGCTGAGTGAGGTTATTTGTTTACATGCTGTGTTTCATCCAATGAGTTGGTAATCAGCAATGGTGATAAGTGATTGTTATTATTTTAATAGTGAATACAGCTGATATTGGTAATATTACAGACCATGAAATGTGAATAGCAATCGAAGGTAGGTGAAATACACAAAATCCGCAATATACTCTTTGTAGTTAGTAGTCCTCCTGTTCATTTAACCCACCAGCCGCCACTGATTGAAAGATAATGTAATTATCAGATGGAAGTAATGTCGAACATAATATCTCTACCGTGTCACATGAAGAAGCAGACAGCCGTCTCTTCCTGCACGCTTGGCATGCTTCCGGGCTTTCAACATACTCAAACGTCTCAATAAAAACTGTTGGTAGCGATGTTGTGGTGATTGCTATTTATTCATTCTCTAGATTAACAAAGTTAGAGGAATTATGGATTGAGTACGGGACTGGAAAAAGTCTTCAATTCATTCCTATCCATGAGCTTCAGAAGAAGATTCCAGAGAATGTATGTGATTTGCTGCCGTTTTTTCTTGTCTTCACAGGTGCTGACACTGTGTCTAGTTTTGCCGGAATAGGCAAATCCAAGTCATAGAAAGCATGGATGACATTTAGAGATGTAGATGAGGCATTTTCACACTATACCAATGCACCAACCATCATTTCAGAAGAAGACACTCTGCAAGAATTTCTACTCATACAAAGATTTGTCAACATAAAGTATCAGCCGTCAAGTTTGTCAGAGACGGTGAATGAAGCCAGGCGAATAGTGATTACGAAACACAACAGACCGATTGAGAATATTCCTCTAACAAGTAACGCTCTACTTCAGCACACTAAAAGAGCTTCTTTGCAGTCTTTTGTCTGGACGAACTGCCACAAGAGAAACTTCCAGCCTCTGGATCCTTGTAAATGGGGTTGGGAAAAAGTCGGAGATGGCTACAAACCTCTTTGGTCCTCTAACAGTGAAATCACGATGGCCTGATTACAAGAACTAATTGCATGCAAGTACAGGAAATGTGCACTCGCTGTCGATGTACCAAATCGGAACTAAAATACACTTTGCTGTGTGAATGTGAGGGCCAGAGTACCGATTAAAATGACTTGTTTTCAAAGTTTTAAATAGAGTTTTATTGATGTAGTAATTGAGTTGATCAAGTGAAATTGTAAATCTAGTTTTTTATGCGTTATAATAGAGATAAAAGTGTTTCTTTGGTATCAAGCTTAATATTGGGTAATGGAAATAAAAATTAAGTTTTTATATGAAATATCTCCTTAACGCCGAGCCTGATATATACTAATGTAAGTATATTTTGCTTGAAATTTAATTGTCTTTTTGGAATATACATATTTACAGGGTTTCTATGATGAATAACGGTTGAATTTTCATTTTCACAAATTAATACAGTAAAATTAACGTGTTTTTGCCATATTTTCGTGTACTAACTACAGGGTTTCTATGATGAATAACGGTTGAATTTTCATTTTCAAAAATTAATACAGTAAAATTAACGTGTTTTTGCCTTATTTTTGTGTACTAACAAAATAAAATATTAAATTGTTTCCGTCATTCATAAAATAAACCATATAAAATTATATATTTTCGTAAAGAAAATTAAATTTTGTACCTTTTTTTACTTAAAAATTGTTGATGAAATGTAAGGTTTCTGAGATATTAGGCTTTGAAAAATATAATCGACCGCCATTTTGAATCGGTACAAAGTAGAAATTTGATTCTTAAATAGATACTTAAACAGATGGTAATAGTCTCAGTACCCACACAAAAATTCAAGCCAGTATCTCAAGCCGTTTCAAAGCTACGTTGTTTTATGTAAATAAAACGTACAGACCGACAGACGGAAAACGAAGCGAGATAGGACCTATGTAAACATGAAACTTTTTCTTTATTTTGACCCAAAGAACCAAATTATGAAGTTAAGTGATGCACTTAAGGAACGTCGTGTGCACATTAACCTTCAATTTTAAATACTTTTAAAATTAGACATAAAATAAAACAAGCTGAAATACCTCTGAAACAGCTAGTTCAGGGTAAACTAATGAAACGACTTATTCTGTTTAAAATTTAATTACCTTTCCAAAAATATCAATATTTATGGGGATTTTATGGGTAATAACGGAGAAATATGTGATTCTTTGAAATTTGTTATGGGGTAATGAAAATTACAACAAGAATTCGAGTCGAAATATCTTGGAAACGGCTAGCCTGACATAAACTAATGTCATGGCGTCATTTGTTAAGATTTATATTGCCTTTCAGAAAATATATACATTAATGGAGTTTTTTGGGTATTGAAGGAGAATTAAGCGTTTCTTTGACATATCAAGCGGTGAAAATGATGAAAATGAAGTTTGAGCCGTTTTATCTCGTAAACGGCTAGTCTGATGTAATTTAACGAAATGACACTTTTTGTTCAAAATTTAATTATCTTTTTGAAAATATAAACATTTATGGGGTTTATTTACATGATCATGGAGATATATGCGATTAAACAGATCCATATCATTTTTTAAGGCGGCCATTTTGATGACGTCATTACAGGGAGTTCCTGACCTGTGATCAAGTGTCTCCCGGTGACTTCTTGATTCTTCTTACATGTATAATCACAAAAAAAAATTTCAAAGTGGTATCAAAAAGTGAAATATTTTTGAGCTAATTCTACGGACTATTAAGAAAAATAGCAGTACCCTCTCTCTTACCTGGAGGTCGGTAAAAGGCGCTCGCCAAATTATATCCTGGAAACCCAATATCAGCCAAATTGTCTTTACTCAGCCAATGTTCACAAATCCCAATAGCATCAACACCATAACTAAGACGTGGTGAGTTCAATTCATCCAATTTACCCAGAAGCCCCTGAGAGTTCCAATGTAAGACTGTCATTGTATCACAAACATCGCCACAAACTTTTTAGTTCAATAGCGACGTCGAACTTGATTCTGATGGGATAAAAAATTATTACGAGGAGAAATGAACTCCTTTACCAGAACTCCTTGCTCCCAAAAATCAGGACTTAAGATTTTAGTCGCAAGTTCATCATTCACGCCAATTTTGAAGGATTTGTAGCTCTCAAATTTAGGCTTAATATCAACACAAACAAAGTCAGATATGTTCGAACTTTCAAGGTACTCTTCCAAATTTTCTTTGGTCACATTTTCATCAAGACGGGAAACAAAAATCCAAGTTCGCTTACCAGCTGCTTTAATTTTTACATTTGGGTCATTACTGGACTTCGAACCTAAAATAGGCTTCTTTTTAGTTTCGTACTTACCAGTTGTCTCTGAATTGCCTTGCTGCACCTTAGGCCTAGGCCTATTATCCGACTGAGAACTTCTGTGCTCAGTATTATAACTGAAGTTGGTATTACGAGATCGAAAGTTACTGTTCTTAACTACCATACTAGAATAGGATGGGCCACCATCAGTAGATGTAGACCCACTAGAACTGCTGTTTGTAGACATAGACCCACTAGAACTGCTAGAACTGCTTTTTGTATGTAATCTACTCCAACATAGAACACTTGGGTCTTACTACAAACTTCCGAAGCAACTGCTGCAAAGACTTTGGCAGATTGTATGGAAGATCCTTCGCCTTGTGCCATCATCTTAATTCTCACCAGCCTCTTTGCATTTCCGCCAACTCCATTCACAATACCTTTCCCATGTGCTGTTGTAAAGTACTTCCATGAGAAGTGTGTACTAACATTATTAGACAACAGTTCAAGCGTTTTCACCATAAATTTCTTTTTGAATTCAGAGGATGGGCCATCGCTCCAAATTACTTCGTCGTAGTGTTTACCGGCACTTTCTTTTCTGAAGATGTCATCGTACAATAAGTATAAAAAAACAAAGATACTATCTTTGTCCTTATTCTTACAATCAGAACAAATTATGTACATTTTGAATTTACCATCGTAAAAGTATGCAGCAGTAAATAACATTACGCTTGTGTGAGACCAAAGTGCACTTTGTACCTCATTTTGGTACTTGAAACTGAATGACATTGCAAAATCTACCCGTAAAATACGCTTCGAAGTTTCTCTGTTTATCTGATTCAAATTCAACATGTTGAATACGCTTTGTATTTATATGAGCCGGCATCTTTGGGAAGTCTTCAATTAACTTATCGTAGACATCGCCAGCACTATCTTCTCTGACGGTTAGTTTAATTCTACCTTCTTCATTTTTCACCCATTCTTTCCACGTTATTTTAAAGTCTGGATTATTGGGAAGAGGCACTAGTTTTCCTCCAACCATTTTTCACATTTGTTCTTTCAGCAAGAAAAATTAATATCGCTATCACATAAAACCGTTTTCCAAAAATCATTACTGTACTGCACTTTAAAGATTTTAATTTTTAAGATTAATAAAAGAAAACACAAATAGATATATTTTAAACACCAATAATAACAAAAATATCCAGCAGCAATGTGTTTTAAAACTAGAGTTACCTTAAAAGTCATCCTCTTAAGGAAGAGCTTTCCTTATCGGTTGATCTATTGTCATTAGCAGGCTGAGTTGTGGTGGTGTTTTCGGGGCAATACAAACGTCCTATTGCTCTAAATAAAGCGTGAATTCTTCTTTCGAAACTGGGATGGATCCGCCGAAACATAAATTCGGCGAGGTGACCAATTAAATGGTGTTTTTGATTTCTGTAACACGGAACTGTACCTCGAACTTAACACCACGTTCCTTCAATCATTTGAGTAAGAGTCCCGGTATCTGGGTCAATAAAATTAAGTGAATGGTTTACTGTCAGATGATTTGTATCCTTGATGCTGCAAACAGTTATACGATTACCAACAATCACTGATCACCGTTGTGCCAGGCAAAATATATTGTTTAATGATAGCTAACAAAGTCTCACTACCTCTTTTAGGAACAGGAACAAAAAAACACCACTATCCCACCAAAAACCCATTCACCATCAATAAGCCGGCCACGGTTATATTTCCTGTACCCAATCCTTGCTTCGTCTATTTCCAACACTTTCCGTACTCCCCCAATTTTACTCGATAACAGTGACACTTCATTAACACAACACTTTATGCAAGTAAGAACACCAGCTGACGCAAGTATGAGGTGTAGTCTTTAGTTCATTGCACAAAAAATCCTGTCTGGGCGGTTTGACACAAATCCATTAAGCAATTAATCTGCAGATTTGTTGTTTCGTTAGGTTATTAGATATCATTTTGAAACAGTTTTGTTACATTGTTTGCTAATTTTTTTACGATGTTTGTCTATGGTTGTTATTCGTTTGTTACACCGATTCATACATTTTTCTTCATTTAGTACCATTAAATTCTAGCAATCAGAGCACATTTTTATTTTTGATAAAACACCGTGATCACTTTGTTGAGAGAAACTTCACTTTCCGATAACACTATAAGTAATTTTTTAATGTTGAGCCATATCCATCGCACAAAAATCCGTCATCACCGGTAGAACTGCACTCTGCCATCAAGATCAATTACCGCCGCACTGAGGTAGATCGGTAGTTACTGGTCGGCCGGCCAGGAGATAAACTTGCAATAAGCGGTGCGCTATACTGTTATCGATTGTTTTCTGACAATATCTAGACTTTCCGACGCTCAAATTCATTTCCTTTATCTTCTAAACATTGTTTGGAATTCACCACATTACCTGCAGTAGAAACACTCTTTCACTAGGCACTTCAGTTGCAGGGACCCCTAAGTACCGTTTGACAACTGGTATCATTGTTTCGTAGAGGAGTCCATTTTATTTTTCCACCCCTCATAAGGATTTTCTTGCACTGAAATCGTTGGTACACTCAAGTTCTTCTTTATGTGTTTTATAATCATGAATTGACTCCGATTTTTGTGAGAGTGATTGAAGATGGTGTCAGAGGGAAAACTCTTCATCTGACTGTGTACTTGATGACAAATCCAAAAGGAAAACAATGGGATCAGTAATTTTATTTGAAAACAGAATGAAGGGGATCAGATCGCTTACCTCTGGGATCACGAGAAGTTGACGGAGTAGCTACAGAGCAGCATGGCCTGCTCCAGCTTCCTTGTGAGCTGAAGAAGTACCTCATTGATAAATATTATTACAGTATCAATGAATTTTTAAATGGATAGTTTTGCCACCTTTCTTCCTGCTCTTCCTGGATTAACGTTTCACCTAACCTGACCTAACCTCACTTCATTCCCAACTCGAGAAGAAATGTTTGAGTGTTGATTAAGACGCTCTGAAGATAGCCTGGAAAGTGCTTCAGAACTAGCAAGTTTTTGACTGGTCCCACTCCTTCACATGGTTGGTCTATTGGACAACGCATCTGGTATGTATGTACGTATGTATGTATGTATGTAGATTGACATAATTTCTCGCTTGAAATGGTCTGTTGCATGTATGTATGTAAATTGACAATTTCTCGCTTGAATTGGTCTGTTGCAATCTTCTTTGTGATGTCATCAAGGATTAGGGCCTTATACCGAGGATCAACTAGCATTGCCAATTGATATTCTCTCTTCATCTGATATCGATTTGATGGAAATCTTGAGTTTAAGGCCTTGAAAAGGGCACTGGCAAACATTACACCCTTTTTACCAGATGAAATAAACTTTCTGATAACAGTTTTTTACTCCATCAAGTAAGAGTCAATACGGTTGACAAAGTAGGTAGAAAACTATTTGAAGACAATGTTGTGGCATCATCAAGTGGTTTGAAAATATAGATATATCCATCAGCCAACTCCCATTCTGTTGTCAAATTGTGAGGCTTAATCGATAGTGACAACTGGGCTGAAAATGCCTGTTTCAGTGCACCGAGACAAGATAGCATATTATATTTACTATCACCTTATTTCTCAGTATTGCACAAGTTGGAGAGGGGTCTTACCCAACTGCTCTTGAATTTTATTGAGTCTTAATTGTGCAGCAGAGTTATGCTTATTATGCCCTACGATGGATCTGGCTTAAGAGAGCATACCTGACATGCCTGGGATTTCCTTCTTTGCGTCACTTAGTGCCAATTGACGAGTGTGGGCAAAAAATCTAAGGTGAGTCCACGGTATTAGTATTATAGCACTCACCGTATTTGGTGCATTGCCTGTTTACAATATATTGGCATTGTCCTACTGCAAATGAGGCCATTTTCATTCATCATGTCTGTCAACTTTGAAGAACTATTTACCGCATTGTGCTCTTCAGAGAAGTAAGAGTTACCAAAACAGAAGTTTTTATCTTGAAATCAGAATCGACATAATGGCCAGGAACAGAAATGAACCTGGCTAAAGATTTGAAATCATGAACATTCCGACTGATCTCAGCAGCTACCTTTCTTTTTGTGTCATTGTATAGTTCTGGGATGATGCTTCTGGAAAATGTTGTTCTAATAGGGACATTATACTTTGGTTCTAAGACACCCATCTGGTTTGTGAACCCTTCTTCCTCGACTAGGGTGTACGAACAGAAGGTTTTAGCCATCCAATGCCCTATAGCCTTCGTTGTTGTTTTAGAACGTGGATGGTGTGAAGCCCATTTGATAGGATGCCTAAAGTGGTCTTCAATTTTTTGGTGCTTTGGGGCTGTTGGGAGATTTTGTTCCTGCCTTTTCTCCCTTTCACTAACCTTTGTCTTGTGCTGATCTAAGTACTGTTTATAAACCAATTCTGTGTTGTGATTCTAAGTGTCTTATTAAGATAGAAGTAACACCTGCAGGTGTTTTCATTTTTCTCCTGCAAATATTGCAAGTTGCCTCTTTCAGATTTATTTTTTTTGAAATGGTTCCAAATAGCTGCCTGAATTGGTGCGGTAGGCTTATTGGGTTAGAAACTGTTGGTTGAGTTTTTACCACTGTCGTTTCCTGTGATTGGGAAGGTCTTGCAAATGAAGGGTCGTCAACACTTTCTTCTTTCATCCTTTCTTTTAATAATTCATCCATGGCTTCAAAATGCTCTTAATGCTCAGTTACGATTTCGAAAAGGTACATAATTTTCATCAGGAAATAACAAGTTGTTGTCTTTTGATGACATTTTCATGAGCATTACTTCTATTTCATTATCATCATTTTTATTTCATGTCACTTTGACAAACAGCCACAAATTTTAGAGAACCAGTTGATTTTTTACACTTCTTTTCAAGTTTATCAACTACAAAGTCTCCGTTTTTTTTTTTCAAAATACTCTGTAGGCTTTGTTCGTCACTAGTAGGATGTGGAATTGATTCAACATCACTTGCAGAATCATCAGCTGCATCTTCATTGGAAGAGGATAAACTCCTTCAACTCTCAATACAGTTGAAACCTAAAAGGAATGAAAAAAGTTATAACAACATTATTTTTGTTTTAACTCAAGCAAAAAAAATCCTGCATTATCTTCAAGATATCCGAGCCAGCTTAATTGCCAGCCATAATTTTTTTCCAACCAAACCCAACATTTTCAAATGATTTACTAAATTATGATTGATGAAATAATGTTAAATAAAAAACTGGATATATAGGAAATCAAGTAGTTTAACTTAATTTTTAGCGACAAGCTCCAATCATTTATATTCAAAAGTTTATATCGCTCATCTACTGAGTTAGGAGGTGTGTTTTGTCTTGCCCTGGCAAGTTCAGCTTTTTTTTGTTTCCTCCTAAGATTACAAAGCCTCCAATATTTTCTCTGTTTCCTTTTCTCTCTTTCTGTCATATCATTGATGCTTTTTATTTTCTTTTCTCTTCTAAGCTTGCAGTCCTGTCTCTGTCATTCTGTCTTTTTTTTATAACTGTTCCGGTGTTAAATTTGCCCTCCTTTTCCCTGTCTCTCCCTTGCAAGAGCTTTCTGTCTCTCATACTTCTCTTTAGAACTTTCTTTATTAGCTCGAGGCATTGTAATAAATCAGCATCTAAAAAAAAATCCGATGTAAATACTATTTCAGCAAAGTATAGGCTTTAAACTCTAAATTATCAAAATTAATCATATATTACTTATGCAGGGTCATCAAAAAATAATGTCAACATTAAAAAAATGTATTACTAAGCATCATAATTGTTATATCAAACAATATTATAAATATTATATAAAAAAATATAACATAACGACTTGATGGGTGGAGGAGCCGCAATACCCTTATGCACATTCTAAGACCAAAACCATTAAATTATATTTAATAGTTTTCAAATAATAGTTATGTAATATATTGGCATTATTTTTCGATGACCCTATATATTTGGATGAAACAAAATTGTATACAACTGATCAGTGTTAAACAACGTTAAGGTTATAACATTTTCTAGCCTTCAAGTAAATCATCACTTTTAAGAAGCAAAAAAAAACACCATTTTATAAAAAAAATAAGATAAATTTTTTTATGATTAAAAGTGTATATTTGTTAATTTTATTTATATAAATCTTGTAGGCCTACTTTTGTAATATATTCTTGGACACACACAGCCAAAATATCGTTTGGTAAACATATCATCATTTGATTACAACAGGTTGACAGGTCGTTCACACTTTACAGCGTTGTTCATGCGACAGATTTGTTCGTGACCTATCTGTATATTTGAGACCAGGGGTGTCGATCCCCCCCAAGAGCTATGACGCCAATTCCTAGAAATTATCAAATATCCCCCCTCCGCATGACATACATGTAAAATATTTTATTTTAGCATACAACATTAAAAATTGTCTGTATTTATTTAAGTTACATCACCTGCCAATTATAAAGATATTTTCAACTAAAAATTAATAACACTGTATTAGTTACTTGAAAATGATTTTTCATTAAACTACTATGATGTCGTCAGTCGGATTAGTCGTCAGTTATTTCTGGATCATCCTCTGGGGAAAGATGAAAAGTAGTCTTTTACCTTTCTCTATCCTTGGAATTTAAACAGCTTTATACCATACTGAGAAAACTTTATCCAAGGATTAAAAGCGACCATATGATTTTAGTTGTTGTTGATTATTTATATTATATAAAAAAATAGTATTATCGTTAATAACCTCAAAGTTAACCTCGAGGGATGTCTATACATTAAAACGCGAGGGGTTTTCTTTTTAGTGATAGGCCCTAACTTAAGAAGGGCTCGACGGATCAATGTGTAAAAAAATTAGATAATAACCTTATAAGTATTCTTGGATTTCACTGGAATATCTCGAGTAACATTCCTTTTATATGTGTTTTTGTTCACACTAATAAAATACACATACTGAAAATTGCCTACTTTTTCCACTTATAAAATCACTTAATTTCTCCATTTTCTTGGGTTATTTTCAATTTGGGTAGTGCTAGGAAATTTAGTGAAACATTTAATTAGGTATTATTTAATTCTTTTTCTAGGACTCTAGGGGGAACAGCGTAATTTTGTTATGAAAAATATAGCATTATAAAGCTGTTAGTAGTGCACTATTTAATTGAAGTTTTTAAAGTGTTACAATTATTCTTCCCCCTCGAAATAATCTTTAAAACCTCAATACGATACTGGAGGGGAATAATTAACTAATTTTGCTATTACTTTTGATGACCGATTGAAGTTTTTGCCTAGTTTCCATTTGTACATTCTCCCCTAAATTTTGAAACATCTAGGCTATGTTGGGGGGGAATACAGTCATATATTTTGATATTATCCTTTTTTTACAACTATTTTGATAACCGATTAAATTGTTTGTTGTTACTACAGTAGAGCGCCGATTATCCGAACGTCGGTCATCCGAACCGTCGGTTAACCGAACGCCATAATAATTCATATTTTGAACATGATTCTCAAGCAATTCAAATTCGCACGCCAACCAAAACTCCCATCGCGCCGGGATATCCATGTATTCTGATAGATTTCATAATAAAATTACGTGAATAATTTTTTTTTTATCATTTTTTAGCCTTTTTACTACTTAAAATTACGTTACATATATAATTTTAAAATGTTGTCTTTTCATGTTCGATTATCCGAATATTCAGTTATCCGAACACCCCTTGTCCCCAATTAGTTCGGATAATCGGCGCTCTACTGTAGTTTCACATTCCCCCCACCTCCCTAATAAGTAAATGTACATTTTAATGTACCCTTCCCTATTAAATGATTTAAAACGTCAAAGCTATTTTGGGGGGAACAACTAGTTTAGTTGTTGTCTAAACTAGTTTTGCTTTCATACGAATACCATTTTACATTTCCCCCCTACCCTCCGAGGGATAGTTAAAGTAATTTTGTCAATGTTGCAAGGAAAGGGATATGTTGGAAAATTTTTTTTGTGTTTTATGGGGAAATATCTGTTTATAAGAGGTTTTTAGCATTTATTCCATTGTTGCTGTATTGACACCCCTCTCTATTAACAATTATCTGTAGAATTATAATTGTATTGTTTGGAGTGTGTCTCAAAACTCAGAAGAGACGTTGACACTGAACAGTCGCGCTGTGCAGCGTCCAGCTTCAATTTCGTACAATTAAAGTAAGAATTTTTACTTTTATACTAATTTAAATAGTATTGTAACTAATTTCTTTTAGATGATTTATTGATAGTAAACTTAGTACATTTTAACTGTACCTGCAGCTAAAAAATAATCTTTTTAAAAAATTCCCCTAAAAAATTCTTATGACGCATTTGGCGTCATTGTCCCTTCCTGTAGGTACCCAAGTTTTTACATTTGGTTCCTGATAACTTCTCACAATATATTTGGCTTTTTTTATAAAAGAATAACATTTTCTGATTTATAAGTGTGACCGTACTGTTTGTGAATTGAGGTACAATATAATTCTTACCTGTTTTTTTTTATATTTTCGAAGATCTAACACTCTTTATATAAAAGTAAACACAACATACACATCGTCAAACGTTAGAAGAACGGAACAGATAATTCCCGCCGTTTTCATCCGTGCACTTTTTTCTTGGTGCTCCTTTAGTTTAACACGTCCTTGAATCACGGATGTTCGGAGACATTACCCATTCATAAGAGAAAATTCATAACGGTTTTCCCACTCGAATTTCTCCAGACCGATGATGATGTGTAAAAGTACAGATTCCGTCGGCGTTAGTAAGACACTGCTATCGTCTGCTTGACATATTTATTTTGACGGCTTAACCTCTAACCGTATTGGAGACGAGGGACTGGTAGGTAAATAAAGACACATTTCATATTTTAAAACTTTATTTAATTATTATTTGGAATATAGGATAGGGTTAATAGGTAGGAAAAAAGGGGTTTCAACCAAAACTATGAAGGTTTCAAAAATATTTTATTTAGTTTCTCATTTTTATACTGGTGACCGAAGTTATCCCATTTGGTGGATTGACCCATTTACTTTTTGGTGTAGTTGTACCTTCCCACCCCCACACCAGATCATCCTTTGAGCCCCCCTTGGAAAAAGTATGATGGACGCCCATGATCGTATATCACTATGAAATAGACTCGTATCTGTACGTATGACCCGTATGGTAGCGCTACGAGACGGTCTGGTATATCTAGGCCAATGGGTTAAAAATAGTGTAAGAACAGTACAGTGTATTTATTTCCCTCTGGGTTACGTTGCTCTGAAGTGATTGTAGCAACATTTTGTTTTCCCCTTTCATATTAAGGATTAAAAACTGATGTACAAAAAAAATTATTAAAATAATATTTTGAAATACATACAAAACTGTTTAAGCTAATGTAAAAAATTACATTTTGATTAATCATTTTGATAAATCCTCCCATAATCTTTTCAAATAATTAACCGCTGGTTTTTAATACCAAGTTTGAATGTTGCAGTGTCGTCCGGCCCAGTTACGGGGTCTCTGTTTGCTGCTCCGACCACTTCAGTCCCCACCACAACTGCCACTGCTACACCCTTCAAAGGTCTGGGGGGCGTAGACAACTCCACCACTCAAGGTATTGGAACCAGAAGACCTAGGTACATGTGGCTCAGGTTTACCTGTTAGGTAAAATTAAGTGGGATTTTTTTTAAATGTTGGTAGCCTAGTGCTAAAAGGAAACAAAATCAAACATACAGTTTTAATAACAAAAAATCACAAAATGGGTAACTAAGTGCTACTGAGAAAAAAGTAGACTCTCTGAAAATAATATTGGACTATCAAACACAAAAGAAGGTTGTGTCGATTGAGCAATGAGTTTACTATTGAACCTTACTCTGTGTAAAAGAGTCTTACAGATTGTGATGTATTAACACAAGTTCACCCTCGTGCTAGCCTCAAGTTGCTTCTTCATATACTCATTATGTTCTCCTTACTGGAAAACTTACTTTAATTGGGCACTTCATTTGCTGGGACACCAAAGTACCGTGTTACAGCTGGTATCATCGTAAGGTAGTGAATTCTATTTTGCTTCCACCTTCCACCACTCACAAAGATTTTCTTGTTCTGAAATGATTAGCTCACTTAAGTAGGCCTTTACTGGTTTATTACCGTGTCTTCCATCGATAACTCTGATTTTTGAGAGAGAGATTGAAAATTTTGCTAAAGAAAAAATCTTTACTTGTCATTATCTTTGATCCCATCAGAAAAAAACAAGTAGGCTCAATAGTTTCATTTTATATAAACAATGAAGAGACCGTGTTTTTATTTTCCTTGCACATAATAGAATAAATAAATACATAATTCAAAATTTAAATTATTTACAGTACATTTAAGTTTCTCTGCCAAGTTCCACTAAGGCACATATTATAAATTAGTTGGCTCTTAATAATTAATTATGATAAAAATCCTACCTTATAATACAATCAAATTTGTATGGTTATGGTTGTGGCAAAAAACAAATTAAAAGTATACAGATAAAGATAAACATTACATTACATACTATGCAAAGAATAAACATTACATACTATACACAGTTTAAAACGTTTTGCTCTTTACCTTCCACTTAATGTTAAGACTATGCTGGTTAAAACTCTTGTACTGACTCACTTTAATTACTGTGATGTGGTGATCAACGACATGACTGTGGAGCTCTCAAACAGACTTCAACGTGCACAAAATTACTGTGTTCAGTTTATTTTTAGTCTAAGGCGCCGTGATCATGTTTCTCAATTTTTCAACCAACTCTCACTATTGAACCTTAAAGATCTTCGTGAGTTTCACACTCTTCGCTTGCTACACTCTATCTTAAACTCTAAAGTTCCTAGGTATCTCTCTGACAACTTTCTTTTTATGTCTGATGTTAGTGCTCGTACTACTCGTAGAGGCTCTCATCTTTTAACGATTCCTATCCATAGAACTGCCATTTTTAATAAATCCTTTCTAGTTTCTGCATCACGACTGTGGAATTCACTTCCTGATCAAATCAAAAATGAAAATAAGCGTGCTCGGTTCGGGGTGGAAGTAAAAAATCTCTTGCCTTTGCGGGGCAGGCGGTGATGCTTGTGGCTTCGGTGTGACGAGTCCTGGGCGACATGGGTAATTGTGAGCGTGTGTGGTAAAAAATACCTGATTGATTTTAATCTACATAATTTTGTCATAATTAATTGTCATTAATAATATCATAATTAATCATTTATATTGCATTAGTAATTTTGTTTATTTTCTCCACTTGTAATTAATTCAATTATTTATTATTTTCTGTTAGAGGTTAAGTGGTAGAGAGGACTTGCAAGTCCTAACTTCGCCTCTTAAATAAAGACTTTTTTCATTTCATTTCATTTCAAAGAACAAAGCCTCTGTTTAATCCTTCAAGGCGGGAGTTTTTTCAAACCCCACTGGATCCAGCTACAGTAAGTTTTTCCCAAATCGCGTCTTCATTTTTCAAATTTTCACCAAAACTTAGTTTTCCCTGTTAATATACATTATACCTACCTATTTCTTCTATAAAATTGTTTATAAATAAATAGTCTAGAAAAACACAAAAAAGTATTTTTAATATGCATGTTTAATTTTACATACCTGTCAGAAGTTGGGTTTAGTATGAGAGTCCTTGACAGTGCTTCTTTGCTGTCTGGACACAAGAAGGATACTCCTCACACCACCTTTGTAGCATACTACACACCTTGTTGGCTTTTCTTTCTTCTCAGTTGGAGGAATGTGCTCTATGAGATGTCTTTCGGTGAGTCCTGCGGGCTTGGGTTCTTTGCTTGGCCTGCCATGCACTGGTCTGTCCATCTCTGTCTGATATACTTGTATTAGTTCCTTTATCAGCTGCAATCTGAACTGGAAGAGGTCACATTTAGTGTTGGTAACTTTCTAATTAATGAAGGAGTACAGGACTGAAATATTTATAAGCCGCTTGAACAGTTTGATATACCATTGTACTCCACGTTTTCTTTCAAGGAGGAAATTATGGAGCATCTTATCTCCCAGGTCTACTCCACCCATCTGCTGATTATAATCATAAACAAGAACAGGCTTCATGTGCTCTTTGCCTGACTTGTTTTTTCTCTGCTCTATTTCTTGGTTATGAAATGTAGAAAAAAGTGTGACAAGTTTTTTGTCTTTCCACTTCATCACCTTAACATTTTCAGTATGGAAAGCGCATATTTCCCCCTTATCGAGCTTAACATTTTTATTTCCTCTGGAACATTTTTTTCTGGATAGCTTCAAGGTACTATAATTATCAGTCTTTTTTATTTCAAAAAACCAGACAAGTCATGAGAGTTGTACCAATTGTCCATCCGAACGGTGTGTCCTTTATTTAGTATCGCTTCCAACAGCTTGACCATTGTTGTGGACTTGTTGCTGTCAGAAGGGACAGTCAGACTGTCAGAAGGGGACTGTCAGAAGTCCCTTGACAGCTGCCATGGTTGCTGCCATGGTTGCTGCCATGGCCTTGTTGCTGCCATGGACAATGGGGCATTCAATTTGTTAAGTTTTTCCCAGTATACACAAGCAATGTCCAATTAAAACCTGAGGAACCTTAAGATTGACCTTTAGCCGCGAAAATTCTGAATCTTTTGTTCTGAAAAAAAAGGTGAACCAGTTGATTTATAGTGTTCAACGCTGTCAAGAGCTCTAGAAAGATCTAAAAATATGCCAATAACTTTGTCTCCTTCCTTTATGAAATTTATAAATTCAATACCGTCTGAGATAGATTTATTTTACCTAAAACCATGATGTTCGTCAAGCAATTGATTACTTACCAATTAATTAGTTACTTAGTTACTAACCCGTGTTTCTATCCTCAGCTGGTGTACTTGATTTGATCTCATTCTTCCCACTGTGCCTCTGCATTTTCTGGAGCTCATAAACCCTCTCGAGTATTTAAAAGCATGGTGCACAGACTGGGACTGTGGCGTGTCCTGTAATCCAGCTACTTGGAGCTGCTAATTGTGGATAGTTAGTTATGAGTGATGGCTTGTGAACGTGGTGTTCCCTAGTGGGGATTAATGCTTGCACTATTGAGTACTATGTTCATAAGTCCGTCCTCATACAGTTCGTTAATTGTAAACCAGGCAAAATTGTGGTTCGGATCCCACGTTAAAATTTAGGTCCTTTAGTTGCCATTGGCTGTTGGGCTATTAATTAACAGTCCCGACTAAGGAACATGTCGGCCTTAGTCAGTAACAAGACTGCAAGATCGCACCACAATCATCCTTCACTCATCTGCCATTCATACTTGGCTTAAAATACCTACCTGGGTAGGTTGCCATTTCAAGCAATGTATAATGTATAATTCCCTGGTATTAGGCTCTCCACTGCTTGGTGTTTAATTTAGTTTAATGTGAACAATATTTTTAATTTTTTTAGGCTCAGGACAGAAAGATGCAAAGTCAGTCAAGGAAAACATTGTGAATCAAGAAATAATGCAAACATTCGAGGTTTTCAAGTAAGTGTTACGCCTTAAAACCTTGTTTCAAGGAAATATTATTCATGAATTATAAGTTTTAATTAGGGGTGTGCGAGTATTCAAACGGTCAAGCTTTTTAGGTCGAGCTTTTCAGTATTCGGCTCGGCTCGACTTTTTTCAAAAAAGCTCGACATTCGAGCCGAACTTTTGATAAGAGAGTTCTTATTGGAAAGATAATTGATGTGATTTATTTTTGGACACGTTAAACCGGAAGAGCGATTCCCTCCATGAAATACAAACAAAAAATACTCCCTAGTGATAAGGAAGGACATTGGCAGGTAACAAGAAATAGTTTCTCCATTTTAGACTGAGTAGCCACTTGTACTTCACCTCCTTCTCATCCAGTCCAAATGCTTTTGCATAGAACTCAAAACTTTGCTTCCAGGTATACCATCCTTTAGACTCATTTTCTGAAATTAAAAAAGGTTTCGGGGGCTTAACTGACATTTTACAAGGGTTCAGTACTTCCTGACACCAACTAAAATAAGTAAAATTATTTAATCAAGAATAATCACAACATGGTTTATTGAGACGTGAATTGTCAATGATATAAAAACAACAAGCAGAAATAGAAACAGAAACATGTTCATTAAATGTTTAGTTACAGTTCACGCATTATATCTCTGGCTATGACAGAGTCAGCTGGTTGCAAGGCGCGGGGGAGAGGGGGTACTTTTCTGAAAACATTGTTGTACAGCCCCGCTGTGTGTCAAACGCAGTGTTTACCAAAATCATATGTTTAAAATATCATATGATACGGTTAGTAGCGTAGTGGTCATAGCCGGAGATATAATGCGCAAACTGTATGTTACAATAACACCAACAGAACTTGCTTTAAAGCCAACTGTGCTTTCGTCAACGGAAGTGGTAGGTCTAGGACAAAAATGTTCTCAAAACTTACTATCCAAGTAAGAACCAATTTTCCTGATTTTTCCAGCTCTAGTGGTTCTACTAGGCTTGGCATAGGTGTACAAAGATGAAGGATCCAGAATATCTGGAAAAACCTGTCCTGTGAAAAAAACATCTTTAACAAAGGGCTTGTCCAACTAGTCTTCTGAGAAATACTCTCCTATTTAGGATTTTTCATGCATTGCCACCTCGATGATTACACCGAGGAAAGCCTTCATTTCAGTAGGCGTAACCAGGGCCGCCGAGAGAAATTCTGGGCCCCTGGGCAATATAGATTTTGGGCCGTTTCCTCGTAAAAAAAACATAACCTACGTATACAAAATATGTTTTGACATACCTTGAAAATGTTATAAGGTTATAGCGAATAGGGTGTACACAATCATAACTAAGACGTTGAAAATGGATAATTGATTTTATTACTTTATACATAAATATTTAAATACACTGGGGTGAATATAAACAATATTTACAACATAAGATACTTTCGAGCTCTTCTTAGAGTAATTCATCAATTACATCTCTAAAATCGAAGCTTCGGGCAAGATCTGATTCCATAGCAAGTTGAGTTAGGTCACATAGTCATAGTTGCCCCATAGAATCTAAGGAGGCTGCTGTTGTAAAGGTCGTTTGGTAAGAGTTCTAGTCCATCTAGTCATCACTAACAAGATTTCTTCAATAAACTGTGTAATTTGTTGACTATTTTTAATTGGTAGCAACACAGATCATAAAACATCAACAGTGTCAGAATTGATGTATTCAAGCAACTGTGGTCAAACAGTCCAAGCCTTGGATTTACTTTTAACAGGTTACATTATTTCTACTTAAACCATATTTGGTTTGAAACTTATGTATTAAATTTTTTTTAGGAATTTCGTAAAACAACAGAAAAATCTAAGTTGTGAAGTATCCCGTGCACCCGTAAAGCCTATGCACAAAGTCACAGAAGATACGGATGCTTTGAAACTATTACTTACATCCGTGTCAAGTGCCTTGCAGAAGAACAGAGTGATTGCCAACAAACTTAAAGCTGACACAACTAAGGTAAGATGCACCAAACTAGGGTTCTGCGGTACAGAAAATTCAAGGTCGGTTTGGTTCGGTAAATTTATTTGTACCTCGGTTCTCAATTCGGTTTGGTTCGGTATGTGCGGCAATAAAATCACTGAATTATAAATCTACTACGCCTACTAAATATTTCTGGAGCCTAATTGAATTTAGTAGTTTATCTAGTACTCTATATTCCTCAAATGAAAATAAGGTAAAAGGTAAAGAAATTAACACACTGGTAAGAAGAACACATTTTATTAAGATAAATAATTTTGTACTTTCACTAACTGCTAAGACCTTATAGTAGATAGTAAACAGGGAGTCAAGGACGTGGAGGGCGGAGGGTGAGGGCAGGCCGGGGATAAGCGCTGGGCGAAAGCTCCAAAAACCGCCCTTTTCCGCCTGTTTCCCGGGTTTTTCACGGCAAAAACACACTTTTCCGCACATAATTCGACCCGGTTTCGACACGATTTTCGATTTAATTTAGAAATAAAAAATTTCAAATTAAAAAACATGTAAAAAATTCGGGTCTTTTCCGAGATTTGAACGCGGAATCGCCAGTTCTATTGCCGAGTACGCTCCCGTCTGAGCTGCGGAGCTTGGTGTTTAGTTGATGACATACGCTGCTTGTAATGCTTATCATATGCGAGCCGTTATCAGACGCGCTGATAAGGCAGATTGCCTAAAAAGTGTAACTTGGTTAACAGCAGAAAACTTAATGAAGAAAAATTGGATTATACAAAACGAAATGTGTAAAATTAAAATTCACCCGCACGAACGAGTTTCAAATAGATAATATAATTTGGTAATGCGTTGCTTAAAGGCGCGTTGTTCTCGTCTGTTGGATATATATTGATTTCTCTTATCGTTTCGATTCCTTTCTTCAACGGTATGCGATTTAAAACGAACGGTTTCTCGTAAATTTATCTCCGCGTTCCTTGGGGCTCAAATGATATAGTAATGACGTATTGTCGTGTTTATGCCAATGCACGCTGTGGTTGACAAAAGAGTGTTCCACCAAATCACAGTGTATTTCTGTCAACCCGAAAGGCCTTATTCGTATAATGTTGTTATCTTCAACGTACACAGATACTTCGTCTTCTTGTTCCAGTGATGAAACTTCCAACACGGATTTTTCATCTTCTTGCTCCAGTGATGATGTGTCCAACACGAATGACAATATTATGAGTAAATTCATTTTTCAAAATCAAAATGTTACAGTGATTTTTGATGACGATAACATCTCCCGGTTTGAGGGTAAAGATGTAACCGAAATATTAGGATATTCCAATTTAAAAAAGGCCTTACAAATGCATGTTAGTGATCGTTATAAGAAAAATCTAGCAGATATAGTTGGGCCCCGATTTGGGTCCCAACCCTTATCGTATCATAAAGGCTTAGAAGTATACATTTCCGAGCCCGGATTGTATGAACTGATATTCTCATCAAACCAGTCCTAATGTGGGACACCTTTATGAACCTACCACAAAATAACAGAATAACAAAGTCCTAATGCGAATAAGCACTGCATGAATAAGGTCAGTCTTTCCAACGGGTCTACCATGTGGGACCAGTCCTAATGTGGGACGCCTTTACAAACCTACTAGTCCTAATGTGGGACGCCTTTACAAACCTACTACTTTGATTCCCTTTACATATGGGCCGCAAACTCCGAATGCTAGTCGATTCGTAAACCACGAGGTTCGTCCGACGCACGTTGACTGAGCTCATTATGACTTCGTTAACGCGCGTTGACTACGGTCGTTTTACCTTGACGTGTGTCGACGATGGATGGCTCACGTTAGAAAATTGACACTTCTAAATTTGTGTAAAAAAGTATCTTCCGGTCATGTAAAAAAATTACCTTCTATCGAAAAATATCATAGTCTGTCTCTTATCCGAGCCAAATCCCAATTTCGTTCGTGGAGGCCAATCTTTATCTTTTACATCTTCTTTATTCTCTTTGTCTTGCAATGTCATAGGCTTGTCTTCGTCTTTTTTTACAACATTTATATCTTCTTTATTCTCTTTGTCTTGCAATTTCACAGGCCTAACTTCGTCTTTTCTTACAACATTATATTCTTTGTGTTGCCCAAACAAAGGTTCGATTCCCATGCCCAATTTCCGATCTACTAGTCTGACAAACGTACGTTGACTAGGCTGTTTATAACTTGGTTAACGTACATTGACGTGCGTCTAACTCGAGTTTAACGATTTATTTGACGCAAGTTCAGACACTCGTTATTACTGTTGATTTCAAGTTTAGTTCAAGATATATTTGTTAAAAATTAAATTTAAGTTTGTTAAAAAAATTTAAAAATAAAAATTTAAAATGTATATTTAGATATGATGAAGAGACGTTCGAGCGATAGTGACATTGTTGACTCATTGACCAAGAAAGTTAAAGTAGCTGAAAAAATGTGGCCTGATGAAATGACGCCAGAGGTTTTACTCGGGAGTGGAAAGAGGAGGAAATACGATATAGTACCTATACCTGCGCGAACAAGCTCGGTAGCTACGCCACCTGCGCGAACAAAACAAACTGATAGTTCGCAAGACGAGTTAAAAGTGGACGCTGACAAATCACGTGCTCGCGATGCTGATGGTGATGAAAAATGGCCGGATGAAATGACACCGGAGGCGGCCAGAAGGGTTGAAAAATTGCGAAATCAATGGCGTGAAGACAGTGTGAGAAATGAAAGGCAAAAAGCTGAAGAATGGAAAGAGTTTTTCCGTGTACACCCGACGCCCTTAGTAAAACCGAGAAATCAAATGAAACTTTTACCTCAGCGAGAAAACAAACCTTTGACGGTTGAAGAAGCAAAGCGGTTGGGTGAATTACAAGACAGACTGAAAGCAGAAGTTGAAGAATACAAAGAGAAACGTGAGATAGAGAGGCAACACGAGCCGGTAGTTAACGAAGTAATTCATGTGAGACGATGTCAAACGCCTTACTTAAGTCACATAAGCTCAATAAAACAGACTCTTTATTCTCAAAAGCATCAGATATTGTGTCAATCAGGCTAAGTAGGGCAGATGTGGTGGAACGCCCTTTCCTAAAACCATGCTGTGCTTCAATAAATAAATTGTTACTTTCAAAATAGTCAACAAGCTGTTTCTTTATGAATGTCTCTATGACCTTGGAAAAAATCGGAAGTTTTGATATGGGTCGAAAATTTGATACAAGTGAAGGGTCTCCCTTCTTGAAAATCAGCACAGTCCTAGCAATTTTAGCAATATTTGGGAAATGTCCAGAATTAAGGCACAGATTGAGAACTCGGGCAAGAGGAGTTGCAATCATATCAATCACAGACTTTAATTCAGAGTACGACATGCCATGGTAGTCCTGAATCTTGGACTCTTTAAAGTTCTTAACAACGCCCAAAACATCATTTGTACTTACATTTGCCCAGTTTGTTAGTGTTATATCGGATGGATGGTCGATTAGGGTGGTCACTGGCCCCGCCTGCAACATAGATGGTGTCCTCTGCTACCTTAACAAAATAATCGTTAAAGTCGTCAGGTGAAGCTGTAGCTTTAGGTGCAAGTTTAGGCTGCCGTTGTTGGTTTACGAGGTCCCATGCAGATTTGCAGGGATTCTGCGAATGCAGGATCGAGAGGGCCTTACCCGCTTTCTTGGCCTTCGAAATGTTTAATCTATACTTCTTCTTAACTCTAGAGTACAAGGCATAAAATTTGACTGTGTCATTTGGGTCCACGGATGATTTATAATAGTCATACAACTATGTAATTACATTACATGTTGTGTTTAGCTCTCAAAAAAGAGAGTTAACTCCGATAAAAGCTACCGTACCATATTATATTATGTGGTGTGTTTGGCTCTAAAAAAAGGTGGGTTACCAAACACATGGTAACCACAATAAATATACAGTACAAAATTATACCACTAAGAAAAAGAAAAACCCATAATTTAGGAGAAATTAACTTAATAAAACATTGAATAAAGATAAGCCTAACTAAACAATAAAGTATCATATTAAATCTAGGCTGTGTCTAAAATGACATAAGTCTAACTACATTAGTATGACACAGGTTCAAATATATCCCCATGTCAAATTAGGCCTAATTTAAGATAAAAACATAATAGCCTATTAATGTTTTAAGAGAAAAGTCTACAGATAAACCGAACAGTTCATACATGTGATCTTCTCACATGATAATTCAAAATCCTCACACATATTTAAGGTTCTCATGGAGAAAAATCAATTTTTCTGCGTTACTTGGGAGGAGCCTTCTTGTTATAATATTACCAGCAAAGGAGAACACTCTTTCAGAAGGGACTTCTGTAGCTGGTATTCCTAGGTACTTTTTCACAAGGGGCATCAGTAGTGAAAATCTTTCCGAGTTTTCTGCCCACCACTTAAATGGGTCCTCCAAGATTGATATGCAAGGCTCAGCAAAATATGTTTCTAGCTGAAGAGAGCCTAAAAGTAAAGAGACAACTTTTTACATGCACAGTTTCTTCAGAATTTACCATAAAATCAAGTTTTATCTAAGTTTAAGCAACTAACAAGGTAAGTGAAACTAGGCCTTCGTTTGATAAACCTAAACCATCTTAACATCAATGGCGTATTTTATTTTAGTAGCCTAAAATTTGTGAAACATTTTATTTAACCTACCTTAGACACAGACAATGTAATGTGGGACATTGCTGTAATAAATACACATAAGATAAGATAGGTTTGATTACTTTTATAATGTACAATCAGGCAAATTGGAGAAATCACCTGACCCGAAAATTTATGTTATGTGATGATGTAAATGAAGCAATAGGCCAATACAAAATACGATTGTTGTAATTCTTCATCAACATGATGTACAGGGTGATTGAAAAGTCTGGGTACGGCTTAATATTTGGAAAAATAATAAACGTAGACCTACAAAACGTGGAATCAAGTTATAAGGCATATAAATCTATCTTAACACATATCCAGTGATCCGCTACCTCCTCAGGGGGACGGCCCGCCAGGAGTCAGGAGAAAATCTTAAATGTAAGCATAGGTTGATATGCACATCAAATTAAAGGTCTATTTTTGTAGAATACAACGCCGCAAACCGCACTCAAAAAGGTTGACCCAGTACAAAATGGCAGCTGTTCAAAGATTCAAATAAATACCAATTTCTTTGAATACAAACAATTTTTATCATTTTAATTTTTATCATTTTTTATATCATTTTAAAGAGCTTTTTAAGCAAAGAAGAATGCCGCAAACCGCATTCAAAAAGGACCATCCGTTAAAAAATTACGGTTGTTTAAAGATTTAATAAAAAAAATTTTTATCATTTTAATTTTTATCATTTTTTATATCATTTTAAAGAGCTTTTTAAGCAAAGAAGAATGCCGCAAACCACATTCAAAAAGGACCATCCGATAAAAAATTACGGTTGTTTAAAGATTTAATAAAAAAACAATTTTTATTAAATCTTTAAACAACCGTAATTTTTTAACGGATGATCCTTTTTGAATGCGGTTTGCGGCATTCTTCTTTGCTTAAAAAGCTCTTTAAAATGATATAAAAAATGATAAAAATTAAAATGATAAAAATTGTTTGTATTCAAAGAAATTGGTATTTATTTGAATCTTTGAACAGCTGCCATTTTGTACTGGGTCAACCTTTTTTGAGTGCGGTTTGTGGCGTTGTATTCTACAAAAATAGACCTTTAATTTGATGTGTATATCAACCTATGCTTACATTTAAGATTTTCTCCTGACTCCTGGCGGGCCGTCCCCCTGAGGAGGTAGCGGATCACTGGATATGTGTTAAGATATAGATTTATATGCCTTATTACTTGATCCCAAGTTTTGTAGGTCTACGTTTATTATTTTTCAAAATATTAAGCCGTACCCAGACTTTTCAATCACCCTGTATACCAAGAGCCAAATATTGGTTCTCAAGTAAAACTGAACAAGAAAAGTAAATTTGCTTGTATTATTAATTAATTGTAGGCTACTTGAGTACTTTTTTTACGGAAATACCATTGACTGTAATTATTTAAATAAAGAATAAATAAATGAATAAGGACTTTAAATAAAGAAAGAAATTAAAGATCTCTGTATAGAAAGTTAATGGAAATACCTTAGATTCCTCTAAAACATGTTTGCTAATCATCCCAAAGTTTACCTCGATAATTTTTCTTTGGTCTTTGCAAAGTTTTATGAAAAGTAAGTTAGCTTAATAATTCAAGACTAAGACTGCTTAATTACATTTAAAGGAAATTTGATAGATTCCTCTAAAAATGTTAGCCAGTTCATAATTTACCTCGATCAGTTGTCTTTGTTTTGGCGAAGTTTTACTATAAAAACTATAAATACCCCCGTTGCAGCAGACCTGCATACTCAGCGAATTTCAAATGCAAAATAACCATTTTTCAATCCAACATAGCGAGATTTTACATGTTTTTGAAAGCTCCATAAGAATAACATGGGGAATGAGTATGCAGGTTTGCTGCTACGGGTATATTAAAAATGGGTGGTTTTAATTAAATATTTAGTAGATCTGAACTAGAAGAAGCCATTTACCAAGTTTTATTAAGATATGTTGAGAAATAAGCGAGATATAGAATTTTACTTATTCCCCATAAGGTTAACATTGGGACAACGTACTGTGTTTACCACTTTCAATATCTCGGTAACCAATGGACATAGAGCAGTGATTCAAGATACTAAATTGTTTGTTTTTTTGAGCTGAATTCAATGGTGCTAACAAAAATTGGGTTATTTTTATTTTTCTATGTAAAAAACTCAAAAAACCCATTTTTGGAGGGGTTTACCCCCCTTTACCCCCCCTTCCGGTAGTCCGATCGGGCTGGTTTTCGAACTCGTCCGAATAATTACTACTTTACATGGCTGTACCAAATTTCATTCAGATTGGGCCATTTTTACGGCCGCTATCGTGCTTAAAGACACATAGATATATTTATATATATATCTAATGATATATATATATATATATATGTATCGTTCATTAGATATATATATATCTAATGAACGAGTAGTGTTTTTTGCTTCTGGGGGCCCCAAAACGAAAAGTTATCATGGTCTCGGGCTTAGGTCTTATTATGAGTACTACGGTAACAGCTTCTTCCCTATAGGGGAAATTCGCTAAAACCAATATTATATCAATAATATAGTCCCAAAATGTACTTTTTGTATTCATCTCCAATACTGAAACATTATAATATATTAAAATCAAACCTACCTTGATGTATTACTGGTTTGGAGTTTGTTGCTGTTTTATCTGTTGAAGTTGTCAGCTGCTTCGTAGCTTGAAGAAAAGCTACCCATACGCTTGATAGGTTTTTTGTGAAGCTTTCTTCATTTTTTTGCCCCGAAGAAGGCTGAACTTGTCTTGATCCAGGATTTTAATTCTAGTCTAAGACATGTCCTCGCAGCTTCCTTCATACTCTCAGGCAATTAAGGTAAATTTTCCTAAATTCAAGTGGCATTGAGAAATGGTTTTAAAATACTCACATATGATTCTACTAACCCCCAATCATTAGGTTTTCAACACTGCATGTTGATTTTATGTTGATTTTGTCAACTCCAGGCACAAAGGTTCTTTTAATTCCAAAAGCCTTTCCATCATTGAATACTCGCTGTTCCATCTTCCAACTTCGTTTTCATAAAGCTACATGTCTAAATATTCTCGCTCTCCCTCTGACCCGGTGAGTGTATGCTTGCGCCATCAAACGCCAGGAGATTCTGCGAGGCCGCATTATTGTAGTGTTTGAAATATGCCCAATTGTGATAAAACTGCCTCTTTATTGTTTAGTTATAATTATTAAATTTTCCTAAATAAACGTCTGTTGTACCGAACCGACGTGTTATCAGTACACAAGCTGAACTGATCCGAGTGTCGGTAATGAGTTCAGAACCAAACCGAACCGACTTTTTCGGTGCACCGCTGACCCCTATACCAAACATTCAAAGTGTTTCAGAGGTACAACTAGGAGATTACCGAGGGTAGCATTACATCTCATAATATAAAATTTAAAATCTTCAATTTTATTAAATTTTTTAGTGAAGTCTACTCCCTATCTAGACTCTGGTTAATCTTCACTGAATCACTTTAATTGATTACTGTGACTTAGTGATCAGCAACATGACTGACTGTTGAGAACTCTTAATAGACTTCAACGTGCAGAAAATAATGGCATTTTAGTCTTTTTTGGTCTAAGGCACATTGATCATGTTTTACAATATTTCAACTTAGTCTTTCTTTTGAACCTTAACCCTTGAGCGGGCACTTCTAGGGCCGGATTTAGGCATGGGCCACATGGGCCCGGGCCCAGGGCGGCAAATTTCTGGAGGCGGCAAATTTTGAAGGCCAGTTAAAAATTTGCTAAAATAATGTAGAACGTTTTATGCAATGCTTTTGTTTTCCATTAGAAACTAATATTAATCATAAAAAGTCCGGAGAGAAGTGTATTAGTACATTAGATAATTTTTTTTATATCAAAATACACCATTATTTTGCGTAGTGTGTCACTGGCGCGGAAGGGCGGCAGTCGATGTACTCAAAGGTGCAAAAGCTTATTTTTCGGCCTGAGCGCTGGCGCTGAGTTTATTCTGGGCAATGGTGGAATCGGATCATAAGAAGGAGGGGGCGAGGAGGGCAATATGTTTGTTATTTTTGTAAAAAAATTTGAGAAATGTTGGCCACGAAATGTCTGAGACTTTTAACAACAGTTTTATAGCTGAGAGTTTTAACGCGGTTGCGATACAGTACCACCAAGATATTTAATAAATACGTCCACTATGATGCTACTGAGATTACCGGCTGCGATACAACTGTTAGATTTTATTGCCGCGAAATGACCGTAGGAATTTCGCCGATCGCTAAAAATTTTAAAGATTTGTTTTGTAATACTACCAAAGAGATTCATCGCCTGCAAATATTCGAGGTATTTGTCTCAAAATACGATCGAGATTTTTCGTATGCAATACAACTGACTGGTTTGATGACCGCTATAGAACCGACCGATTTACGGCCACCATACGACTAAGGGTTTTTTTTTAACAACCCCCCCCCCCGTGTTCGCAGGCCACGATAGAGCCTAAACATGAGCTGTTATTGCCGTAATATGACCGGTAAATTTTCCAGTCCCCGCAAAACCAAAGCAGGTTGTTTACCTGATTTCACACATATTTTTTCCGACATTTTTTACATCTCCCGACTATTAAAAAAAATCACCATCAGTGAAATCAGTCATGATGCCTCCTTCAAAAGAGCGACAGATTGTCTCCCAAAAAATGAAGATCATGCGTGCCAACCGCTGTAAAACGACCGATTTTTCGGCCACCATAGACCAATATATGCAACGGCCACGAAAAAAGCGAGTGACTTGTCGACCGGAATGCGACCAAAAGATCTGTCGGCGGTGATACAAGCAGGCAATTTTCCAGCCGCAAACCTACCGAGAGATTTCCAGCTGCGATGGAAACGACTGATTTCCGGCCACAATGTTACCGAAATATTTGTTTGTTGTGATTAGATGGAGAGATTTGCCGGCCGCGATGACGTTACCAATGATGAAAATTATATTTCGGCCATATTTCGTTCGTTCTAACTCAAATATCGAAATTCTAGACCAAATGTTTCAATTCATTACTTTTTCCTGACTTTTAGCGAAGTTTTCCTAAAAGGAAGAAGCTCACCGAGACCGAGAGACTATGAAACGGCCGAAATAAAAAAAAGGTGATAATGAAGCTTTAGTAGCCCCGAACTGGCCGAGAGATGATCGCGGTGAAACAATCGAGAGAATTTTAGACCCCTGCAATGCGACCATGAGATTTTTTTTGGCCACAAATTAAATATATTTTTCAGTCTTGTTAACGAATTTTAACATTGGAAAACACCACAATATTTGTATAACTTTATTCTGTGAAGCCTTTCGCCAGCTGGCATCAGCAGACATCTACACAATCACAAATATTATTGGAAGGAGGGGCGGCGAAATGCTTTGGGCCCATGGGCGGCAAAATCGTAAATCCGGCCCTGGGCACTTCACCAGTAAAACGGCAGTGTGCGCATGCTGAGTTTTACTCCGCAACATTAAATTACATAAATATAACCCATTTTACTTGTTTTACAACGAAATATTGTATTTAAATGTTGACAAACTTCATTAGGAATCACATTTCTTCGTTGATACAATCGATTGTTCAACTTAATAGGTGTAATAATTCAATTGAACATAGTAAGTAATTTTCTAGTATGGAATAGGTAACATTGTGACACGGGAGAGGGTGCTCCACAGACTGACACGGCATCACTGATTAAGAATGATTAAGAATGAATAAATGAAACTGAATTGCAAATAATAAGGTTCCAAGGGAGTGTGGGAAGGTATAAATAGCTTCTGGGGATCCCTCAAATATTGATGTAAAATTCCCGGGAATTTAAAATCAAGGAAATATTTCCAGGGAATTCCAGGGAAATATTCCCAAAATTCATAAATTCCCGGGAATTTATGGAAATTTATATTAAACACCCAGAATAACTCAAACATACCTTTTTTTTTGTAATTCTAAGGTAGAAACACTTTATATAGCAGTTTTATATAAAATAATAACTAGGATAAAAAACACAAAAATAGTGTAATTTTACAAAATAAGGTGTATATACCGTGTGTCCCAAAAGTCCCACCCCCCCCAGTTATTTTTTTATTAATAGAGATAAAAGTATAATATTCTGGGAATGTCTATATGATCAAAAAAGAAGTTTTTGGTACATATAAATTTTCACCCCCTCCCCCACAATAGGGGTAGTCTGGGGGTAAGTCGAAATATTTAAATGTAAACCCCTATCGAGTTATGTATAATTTTAAGATCATAATCAAAGAAACTGAATGACCCAAACTAGAAGTGTTATGGCAGTTCAAAGTTTTAATTTTTTCAAAATCAACTACAGATAAAAACTTTTTAGAAAGGCCAGACCTTACACCTCTAGATTTTTTCTTTTGGGCTTTATTAAAAGCAAAATTTATGACACAAAACCCGCTAATCTCGATGAATTAAAAGCGCGAATTGAATGAGCATTCCAGATAGTCTCACCAGAAATATTGGCAAATGTGAAAACTGACTGTTACAGGCATTTGAGTCCAGTCTTGGTGAAAGGAAGTGAATGGTAGACATTTTGAGCCAGTGGCGTACGCAGGATTTATTTTCGGGGGGGGGATACACCCCGGGGGGTACCTCTCAAGGGAGGGGGGTCCGGGGGCCCTCCCCCGGGAAATTTTCATAAATTACAACTGGAAATTCATGTTTTTAGACAATCTAGAGGAATAAACACAAACAGAATAACTCCCGAAATTTGAAAATTATGAAAATTTTAGATCACACTGGAATTTTAGCAAAATGTTTCTTACACAAAGAAATAGCAGATTTATATAGTAGGCCTAACATTAAAAGACATATAAGAAAGTAATTCAGAAATTCAGAAGGTTTTCAACCTTGGGAAAAATTTAATATTTAATATCAAAGTAAAAACTATAAATCACATTCTCATTTATTTCACGCCCCGGACCTTCTGGACCTGAAGTATTTGGATCCTAGACTATCCGAGCGAGGTTGATGAATAAAATTAGAAAATACAGGTTGTCTCACTTCTGTAGTGTTTCTCAAGTCCCAGAACGCAACCACAAAGCTATGATGCGTATACACATAAGCATCGAAGGCTAATAATGATCACATAATAGTAATAGTGGTACGTCGAATTTTACAGACTTATCACAAATCTGCCTAGATTTGACGGCGAGACTTGGTCTTCACGCAACGTAGGCAGACAATTTTCGTTTGCCGTGATGCTGCTACGAGATCATCCGACAGACGAATAGTGTTAAGTACACGGTCGGGAGAAGACAACAATATTCGTTTGTCCCATTTTAACATTGTGATTTTTTACCATGAATATTTCACGTAATATGATGAGTCTTTTGCCACATATTTGACGACAATGGTGATATGGTAGCAAAATCGCGGACACCATTAATGGCCACTCTTGTCATCAGGAGTATTTGCTTGCCTTATAGGCATACTCGTGATAATGTTAGTAGGCCTTAGTAAAACTGTTAGCTTCTAATGTTTATAGGGACTACTATTTACAATGGTAAATCAATCACACACAATTACCCCAAACCAGGATTCAAAACTACCCCAACTACTATTTTTGTGGGGTGATTGAGAATGTCCTTTTGAGCCTACCCATACCTTTACTATTTATCCTAAAATTAAACGAATATGAGTGATTGACATTGTTACTACCCCAGTTGTTTATATTTAAATTACCGTACTTTTCCAAAAGTATTGGGACAAACTTCCTAAGGCAGCTAAACTGTTGCAGTAAAACCTCAATAACTCGACACTTGATAACTCGACACTTGATCACTCGACAGTCTGTGTAACTTAACACTTGATCAGCTGATTGAGAATCTTCAATTCAGCATTTTTTCCTGAATATTTAGTTTTAATAGTTGAGTAGTTGACATTTCTTCAAAGATTGTTTACTCAATATGTAAAAATACTTATGTAAGTAATAAATTTATATGTGAAACTAAAATGTTTTGTGCTAATATATTAAAACACTATGAAAATCCCAATGTTCTGGATAACTCGACAACCCCCAAACTCTACAATCTCTGGATCCACAATTTGGCGAGTTAGTGAGGTTTAACGTATTTGCAAACTTTCTGAAAACCAGAGAAGACATGGTTTGATGACAGTGCTGCCAACTTAGTTGCTCTAGAACATGAAATTTCCTCAGGGTTCACAATAACCCCAGTCAACCCTGTTGGTCTTGTGGTTATTTGGAATTCCGTTCTGGTGCCTGGGTTCAAATCTTGCAAACTACCAATGGAGCCCTTTGTTTGAAATTCATTATCGGTGATGGTGAATTCATGTAGATTTTGATTTTTGCGGACTTTTGCCATCACTGATTAGGAAATACAGCTAATGGAATTGCATTACTCATGCAGTCTATAAAATATACCTTTCTTAAAACTAGAGCTTAAACATGTAAAGTTTTTCACAATGTTTTCAACGGTTTATCTGATTAACGGTAAGACCTTTCAGTGACTTGCCATGTTCCAGTGTCTCTCCTTGTGTGAGATGGCTCAGCGCACCCACGACACTCCGCCTGGACTGCAGAACGACAACGTAGCACCACTCGAGTTCTTCATTCAGTTGGTATCGAAATTTGAGAGGGACATACAAGTGCTCCGTCAAGAGATAGACAATACTGAGAAACATGTCAACTCATTGTCCTACCCAGCTATCCTTACACCTCAAGGTACCTTATTTCACTAGGGAAAGAAAGTTAAATACCCCCGTTGCAGCAGACCTGCATACTCAGCGAATTTCAAGTGCAAAACAACATATTTCGATCAAACATAGCGAGATTTGACATGTTTTTGTAAGCTCCATAAGAATAACATGGGGAATGAGTATGCAGGTTTGCTGCTACAGGTATATTAAAACTAGGTGGTTTTAATTCATTTTTTAGTAGATCTGAACTAGAAGAAGCCATTTACCAAGTTTTATCAAGATATGTCGAGAAATAAGCGAGATATAGAATTTTACTTATTTCCCATAAGGTTAACATTGGGACAACGTACTATGTTTACCACTTTCAATATCTCGGCAACCAATGGACATAGAGCCATGATTCAAAATACTAAATTGTTTGTTTTTTTGGGCTGAATTCAATGGTGCCAATAAAAATTTGAAAAATTTTATTTTTCTATGTAAAAATCTCAAAAAACCCATTTTTGGGGGGGTTTACCCCCCTTAACCCCCCCTTCCGGTGGTCCGATCGGGCTGGTTTACGAACTCGTCCGAATAATTACTACTTTACACGTCTATGCCAAATTTCATTCCGATTGGACCATTTTTGCGCAAGTTATCGTGCTTAAAGACACATATATATATAGATATATATATAGATATATAGATATATAGATATATATATATATATATTTATGAAAGTGAACGAATGGTGTTTTTGGCATCTGAGGACCTCAAAAAGAAAAGTTATGATGGTTTTAGGCTTAGGTCTTACCATGAGACCTACGGTAACAGCTTCTTCCCTATAGGGGAAATTCGCTAAAATGACCCAAAAAGTAAAAAAAACTGGTGGTTTACTTTGATTAGCAAACAGTTTTAGCTTATTTCGTTGAAATACCCACTTTTAAAATTTCAACTACCCTGTACTTACTGATAAAAATATCTTGGTGAGACCATACATAGGCCAAGACAAATTTTAACTTGGAATCAGGGTTTACCTTTTTTCAAACATTTTGCACCAATAAACTTTCTCCCAAGATATTGGTGGCTTAAAAATAAGTTACTATAAGTAAAAGACCATGTTCCACCTTTTAAAGAATCCAAAAAAAACATAGAACATCAAGAAGAAGATGGCTACAAAATTTGTGATGCAGGGATGACATCACAAATTTTGTACTATCTTCTTGCTCTTCAATGTTTTTTTGGATTCTTTAAAATTTTGAACATAAGTTAGTCTAGTTAAGTAATCTATTAGGCCATCTTATGCATATCTGAGGTTCTCTCAGAAGAATGAGGAAGGAACCTTTTACTCCATCTTGTTAAAATGTTACCAACATAGGAAATAACTCTTTGCAAAAGAATTTCTGAGCTAGTATTCCAAAATATGTTTCCACAGTTATTGGCATGAGTTTTGAAAATGTTTCAGATTTTTCTGCTAAATGGATTCCCCAAATTTGGTGTAAAGGCTCAGTACAGTAAATTTTTAGTTGAGAACACAAAACTAAAAATAAATTGTTTTACATTAAACCTTATTTTCTTTTTACTACAGAATTTACCATAAAATAAATAATGTTTGTTCCGATTTAAGTAATCTCAATTAATCACAACGGCAAGGTAACATCAAATTCTAGGCATTTGTTTTATAACCAAACAATATCAACATCAATTTCAATGTTATTTTTCTCAACTGTTGGCCGTTGATGTAGTGAGTGCTGTGTGGTTGCAGAGTTGTCGGTGGCGTTGCGCCGGTTGCACGACAGCTTTGTCGCCCTGGCCGGACGGCTGCAGACTGCCCACGCTGGCGTCATCGCTCAGAAGGAGCGGCACCTCAGCCTCAGGCGCCACTTCCTCAAGGATCACACCAACATCTTTGACACCCCCTCAAAGAATCCCGCAACAGTCAAGAAAATTCAATGTACTAACATATTACCAATGACAGGCCCAACTCCTTTTTCAAGTTAGTATGTTTTATTTTTTCCAATTTATTGCTTTAATAACTTTTTTCAAACAGAAAATTTTTGCCTGTGGTAATCCTCCCATTTGTTAACAGTGCAACAAGCAGGACCAGATTCCTTACTTGCAGCTTAACGTAAAACATACTGCATGAATATCAATGAATATCAATGCCTATCATAATTTTGTTTAATTCTTCATATTAAAACTGATGTCCATGTATCTTAAACATTCTAGTAACAAAATGAGCCATATACATACAGGAGATTGCCTTATCGTTGAATTGTTCTATGACTAAAGGCTTGTATATATCTTAAGATTTTAAAATTTCTGTTATTATTCCAGGTATGGGAGGAATGCACAGCATGAGTCTCATCAACCAGGATAAGCCCGTCACTTTCTCCTCAGGGACTTCTGCACTTGCAGGTATTAGACTTGATATGTGGTGTCCAAGAGCTCTAACACATCATAATAGTCAGAGTAATGCTATCCCAACATATTGAAACAATTTTGGTTGTTAATGCATTGAAATAGAATTTCTACTTTTAAAATGCTTGGTAGACCAAGTCATGCTTAGTCATTCATCATTTTTTCAAGTTTTACTGTATGCATATTTTTTATCCATCTCGCTATTGTAAAACTTATGTTTTATTCAGTTCCAGGATGACTTTAATTTATGTTTATATTTTTGTTATTTCATTTCCAACAATCCGCAACACCCAATGGCATTTTTAAAATTTTCAATTAATTTTTTTACGTAACTAGCCGATTAGTAACCCGCTCAATCAAATCAAAAATTAAAATTTTTAATTCAAAGCTGTTAAAGTTGTTTAATATATATTTTTTTAATGTTTAATGTTATTAGTTTTAAACACGTTATTAATATTTTTACATGTCATAATAAGGAAAATGGACTGATTAGTTACTATATTAATAAGTTTTGACCATGTAGATTGCATGTATTTCATGTTTAAAGACATATAAGATCTTGTATCGCTTCGCTGAGTTAAAAAGTCAACGACTTGTAGTTTTTCCTGTAGCATGAAATATACCCTCCCACAACTCTTTTTTTATATATATATATTTTGATTATGATCTGACTCAGTTTGACCTTTACATACCTTTTTTTAGCCAGAAGAGAATTATCCTATAAATAACTTCACTAAGAATAAATTCATTGTATCATTGATATTTCCAGCATTTGAAGGGGTCCCTCCAGTAACGTTGTAAGCAACATAGAGTAAATTTTTCAGGAAATGGAAAAAACATATAATTGGAAATGTAATGATTTAAACATGTTTTATTTGTTATATATAATTATAATATCCTAAAACTAGCCTAACTACAAAGTATGACAATATTATTGCAGGTAATAAAAAAGTTATTACAAAAAAAGTTATTTTAAAATTGCAATAACGTTGTAAGTGACTGTCGTTTGCAACGTTATTGCCGACTTTGCCGCTTACGACGTTACTGCATGGAAAAACAAACATCGTATATGTAATGAAAAAAATAGTATTACAATATAAAAATACGTATATATATATGAAGTTACACTCGTTACGTTAGTATAAGACATTATTGGACACTCAAACTAAATGATAAGGGCATATGACCATAACATAAAACTAGATCTTTTAAAAAACACCTGATATTTCCTTGCCCTAATTACACTAACTTTTACAATATAAAAATACGTATATATATGAAGTTACACTCGTTACGTTTGTTTAAGACATTCTTGGACAGTCAAACTAAATGATAAGGGTGTATGACCATAACATAAAACTAGATCTTTTAAAAAACACATGATCTTTTCTTGCCCTAATTTCACTGACTTTTATGTTTTTAAAAGTCTAATCTTTTGTTTCAATTTTTGCGTAAAAATCACGATATTCTTCAGGAAGATATGGCATCATTGCCATGAGATCGGCCTTCTTCTCCGTTTTTATTGGCAGCGGTCCTTCGTACATCCGTGGGAATCTCGCAACTTTCACCGGTGGCAGGTATTGGCTCTTTTTTCCTTTTGCCTTTTTGGCCAGGCGATGTGCGGTCCACGGCTGTAGAATATTGTGAGATGACCTGGCTTGCAGAGTACATGGATCATCTTGAGTTATTCGGAACCACACGTAATGAGTGATTCGGAAATCCAAGGTCCTTAGAGAATTTTCGACAATACTGAAATCTTTAAAATCTTCAGAACTCATCATGTATACCGAAAACTTATTTGATGCTGATGTGATTACTTCCACCCATTGAGTTGGTACATATACCATGGACGTTTTTTTCTGGCGCTCGATTAGAGCGAAATCCCTGTCACAGGGCAAGAAGCTATGTCCCGTTATCAGAAATTTCTGATCCACAGTGGTAAAGTAGTTGTTAACCACCAGGTGTTGTAAAAGCGCAATAAGTTTCCAATTATTATTTTGGCCTGTACATCGATCCGACCAAATGATCAAGTGACGTTTCTTGTTATTCGTTAAAGGCTGGAAATGATGAGTCACATAGGCAAGGATACAAGAGGCAATTTCTGCAGATCCTCGTTTACCTATTGTCTCATTCCATAAAAACATCATTGCTTTGTTCTTGCCCTGGTCATGGACACATAAGTTGTAGCACGATAATTGCCTTTGATAGAACACATTACCATGTGTCAGAGTAGGACAATAAAGAACTTGTTCAAGGTCAACACAAAGGCAAACTGTGTCTTGGTCATTTTTACCTGTTTCTCCATCATTTGACAAAGACTTGTATGCTGAGTCGGCCTTGGCATGATGAAGTCGGCTTTCAATTTCTAGATCCCTCAGCTTAGCTGGATCGTCTGTTGATCTCATTTTAATGTAAAGAGAGTCACAAAGTTCACACGTATCCGACCGTGGGACGCCAAATCTCAACTTAAAGTTTGTGTTAAAAATATCACGATAACAATGTATATTTACTTTGGAATCAGGGTACTTTTCCTTAAAAAGTTTCCACATTTTTTCAACAGTTAAGTCAGGGGATAAACACTGTTTGTTACTCTCATTCCTAGAGTAATGATTTTCTTGTAGTGGAAAAGAAGCAATGTGACTCCTAACCAGATCTTTGTCTGCATCTTGAATTCTGTTCGGTCTATTTTCGTGAATCCCACGAGCATCAGATAATGGCTTCTTAAACTTAATTTTTTCCACTAAAAGCTGAACTCTACGAGGAGTGATTTGATAGATGTCACACAGTGTCTTTTGACAAACTCTGACCACCGCATCATTAGTTTTGATGTAATATTCTACGGAACAATGTCTTTTTGAAATATTTTCACTTACCCGACGCCGCTTGACTTCACTAATAACCAAACAAACCTCTTTAAGGAAAAATGTTTGAGCGTTGTAGTCAAGTTTGTAAAACTCCCGGAATAACTCCACTTTGTCTTTGTGTTCTATTGTCCCACACTGAAAGTTACACCTGCAGATTCTACCCTGAAACCATACAACTTTGCTTTAACATTATTGATATGAATTGTGCTGTAAATAGTACAACACAACAGTTACCGGTAGCATTGACTATATAACAAAGTAGACTGAACTACTGCCGATTCCCGGAACGATTCCAACAATCTCTCGTCCAGTCCCCTTAGTCAATGCCGGTAGTTAATTTTAAAAATAGATGTGGATTATAAGGTATTGTTTTAATTAAAATAAATATTTAAATGCTAATATTTCGTAACAATAAAATTTTAAGTTGTACAGAAAATCGTTGCACTTGGCAGATACAACGTTACTGCACGTACCTCATGTGGTTGTTGTTTCCCGGGTACTGGTTTCTTGTTTTCATTAATGTAGGGCTCCCCAGCATTCCTTCTTTGCTTCCGAACATTTCTGGCCCAGCTTTCGAAATTAACCGGGCGTTTTTTACTGCGATTTAGCCGAATAACATCGGACGGCGACAGAACGGGGCGCGGAGAAGATGCCATTTTTGGCGGTTACAACGTTGCTGCACCTGCGGGACCAACAGCGCTTGGTTTCCAACCTGTGGTAGTGCTGCCAACACAAGAGATATTGACGAAAAAATACCCTGCACTGATGCAGGATGTCATTTACAACCTTACTGCATAGAAATCTCAATTTTGAAAAAGTTGTCGTTTACAACGTTACTGGAGGGACCCCTTCATTTGAAGAAAATTTGTGTCGCCGTCAAACAATAAGTCAGGCAAGCAAGCATACAATCACTGCTCGTTCAAGTGTACAGTGGTGTCTCAATAATCCTAAACGATTGGCACCAGACCCATTTTGGATTAAGGAATATTTCAGAATAAGCTGAATTATTACCTAAGTTAAAGTAATTATGAAATACAATGTAACCAAACTACTCATCCCGTCATTTACCCACAATCAGTAGTGACGCAAGATTGAATTTTTATGGCCATTCTCATATTATTCAAAGATATTCACAGAGTTGCGTGATCGTCCATCGCTTACTTCTGCTCGCCAACTGCTGCACAATATACCTGCCAATGCTCAATCAAATTCAATGGCCCTTTGTTTGAAAAGATTTCCCGTGATCGGTAAATACCCTCAGTTGAATTTCATGGCTGTTCATTGGTAACCATGCCCAATCCTCTTACTCAATTCTTTCTTTTTCCAATGTTGCTCCCATTGATTTCACACAACCAAATTTCAGATTATTTATGTCTCTTTCAAAGTTACATCTGTCTTTTTCCTGCAATCGGTAAATATTTCTTGCCCCACAAGCTGGTTAGATTTACCTGCATCCCTTGGCCAGGGTCATCATAAATTAAACTCACCTATGACAATTTTTCATATATAAATAGCCCTAACCCTGTAATCGTTTTTAGAGTTAAAAGCCTCTTTTTATAAAGGGAAAAGTCAAATTTGCTCAAGAAAATATCTAGAAAATTATGGTTAAACTTTTCAATGCATTCAGAGAGTAAAATCAAACTACCACTGAAACCAAATTTTAGCTAATCAAACTTTATCACTTTTTTTTAAGGATGGGGTTCTTCTACGATATCGAGTCTGAATCCTTCAGTAACATCAAACTTCCTCCAGTCCCCGACGACAAACTTGTTGAGTTCCCCTCAGCCTGTGGACAACCAGAGCTTCCAACTGGGAAAACCACCGCTGGGTAACAAGCGGGGCAAGCGATAATGTCATTGAATACTTGTATCAGTTGTCTGTTCATGGTCAATTAGTGTACAGTAAATTATTATTATTTTTGTGATGTCTTTTTATACAAGTTACGTTAGTGATGTCATTATAATTTTATTCAAAACAAATTTTACAACAAAATTTTAATTTTTTAAGTGGTAAAAACGAAATGTTGGTGGTTTTATTATGCTTTATTTTGTAATCAGTTGAATGTAATTTGTAACGTAATCACAAAGTATGGCTTGTAAATAAAATCAATTACGAATGTAAAGTTATCAAATATGAATATAATTTATTATACCTTCTGAACCCTTTTTTCCTGCCACGACTTAATAAAAGTCAAAATATTTATTTTTGTAAACACAGAAGAAAGCATTGATAGTGACACATATAAAGTAAGAATTTTACACTACACAATTATTTCACATGTTGTAAAACCTAATACACTTGGCACATTATATCTTGACCCTTGGCCTAGTCCATTGCTGGAGTTGTCAGATATTGTTTACTGTCAATGATTTTGGACAACAAACCATGGAAAAACTAATTTCTACGAACATCAACTGTATTTTGTTTACAAATGACAATTAAGATATACACTGACAGCTGTTGGAAAATGCTAACATGTCAGGCTAGTACAACTTTGCGTATCAGCTGTGATCTTCTTATGAATTTCACTCAACTCCAATTGCTTCAGGTGTAAAGGGTTCCCAAGGGTCAAGATATAATGCGCCAAGTGTACAGCTGTTATTAAGTGGCATGTAAAGGGGCAAAGAGTATGACCACTAATTTTAGGAATTGGGACCTTATTTACTAGGAAAATCCTTGTCATCTTCCCTGGAGCGGTTGACAACTTAAAGGCGAGGCAAATCCACAAAAAATGCACTAAAGTGGGAAAACATAAAGTACTCAAGTCTCCCTTACCAATTGGTATATTACTGTCACTAACTTTATTTCCAAAAGTAGTAAAATCGTCTTCATGAAGTTAATTACACATAATATTGTATCTTCAAGATGTTAAATACTTGACTTCTGGGTGGACAGTGTCGTGTCATCGAAGAATTCCGCCGATGTTTCGGATACATTGCAGTACTCCATCTTCAGGGCGAATAACGTAGTTGCGCACAACCCAAACTATTTTATTACTGAAGGAGCAGTCGGTGGCCTCAGGTTATATGTGCAGACCGTGGCCTCGGCGATGTTTATTCTATTTCTAGAGATGCGAGGCGCAACTGGGATGCATTCCTTCCTGGAGATGTCAATGGACACGAGAGGGTGGGGGCAGTAGGCCTTTTCGCGAATTGTTTACTGTTGGCCTCTGTTGTATTTTTGCGTGGAGGAATTCCTTCACCTTCCTTCTCCGATAATTCTAGATTTTTTTAAAACGTGTGTCCAAGTATTGCTCAATTCCCAGCCCAGGTCTATACTAAAAGTATTAGAATAAAAAAAGTTAGAAGATTTAGCTAAAACGTTTACTTCATCAAATTTAATGGAATGTTTTGTCATGTAAAAGTGGTCGGAGACAGCTGAAATATTTTTGTGGAAGCTTTTTCGTAGACCCCTCTTGTTGTGATATTTCAAGTACACACAACACTAAAACTTGTAAAGTAACCATTGAAATAAATTATTATTATAAGTTAAAAAAACTGCAAAATTCAGTTAAGTAATTCTTATAAATCAAAAATGTTACTTCCTTCTAAATAAATGCAATGTTTGCAAATGTATGAAATTCAAATGGCTTTATTGCCGTCACCCGAGTTGGGTCACCAGTCAGAAGGGGCCATGAAAACTGAAATTCTGCTTTATTTTTGAAACAGCCTTGACACCTAATAAATTGATTCAAAGAATATTTACCTTGGTAAATGGCCTTGAGGTGTCAAATATTTCTATTTTTACGCTGTACGCGTTTCGGACGAACTACCGTCCGAATTTAAAGATAACCAGCAAATTAATGGGCTATATATCAACTATCTACGGATGATGGACGGTAGTTCGACCGAAACACGTACAGCATAAAAATAGAAATATTTGACACCTCAAGGCCATTTACCAAGGTAAATATTCTTCGAATGAAATTCTGCATCGCAGAAGTTATAAGACGTCTAATTATTTTTATGCTTTCAACATAGTAGTGATGAAGACTAAAATTAAATGCATTACTATTATCAATTATACAACTAAAAGTTATTTTGGATGAAATATCTTGTGCAATTTGATTGTTGTGTAAATTATTAATAGCTATTTATTGATAATCCTAACAAAATGAGTCAATTGGTTTTTGTCAGTAACAAGGTTTGCATATTATCCATTCCATACTTATCCTTTATTCTTAATCTCATTAAAATACACAGTCGAAGTCTTAACCAGATATTCAAATTTAAATTAAACAAAAATTTTAGGTTATAGTATTTGAATTAAGTTCAGTATTTGAATCTAAAGATTCTTTTCTGAAAACAAAATATTATGATTTAGGTGTAAGTGAGCAAATAGAAACAATCAGTATTATTTTCATCACTCATATTGGAAAACAAAATTACTAAATGATGTTTGGGACAAACTATGCCAGTTAAAATTTTTTTAGTGTTGTCAGAGTTTTGAAAACTAGACTACAGTAAGCTAAATTTGTTAGATAGGATTATTTATTCTTAGTATAATGAGTAATTGAAACCTCCAACCAAGGATTCAAACCAGAGAACTTCAGGTCATGGAAGGATTACTCTAACTGTTTGGATAATACTGTAACTGTGGCGTAGGGATGTGGCGACCCCACCGCCCAGTGGCTTTGCCACTGCAACCAGCCGCTCATGGCGTAGGGATGTGGCGACCCCACCGCCCAGTGGCTCTCCCACTGCAACCAGCCGCTCATGGCGTAGGGATGTGGCGACCCCACCGCCCAGTGGCACTCCCACTGCAACTAGCCACTCTGGCTCCCTCCTCTTCGTCAGAGTCAGAGTCTTTCCTCTTGATCTATGTTCCCTATTTTCATAATACATGGAGCTGCACTCTTCTGATTTCACACTTTAACCTTCATCCACATTCTTTCTTCCTCCTCTTTTTCTCTACCGCTGTTTCAAGACTACGTAAGGTGTCACATCAACTGTGCTGATGGATTGGGGTAGCGGATTTGTACCTCCATGAAAAAATAAATGAATGAAAGATGAAAAAATGTCATTTTGACATCACAGAAGGCAGGACCTAAACCCACTCAGAAAACAGCCCGCGACTGGAAATGAACCTAAATTATCAACATGAAATTGTCTTTGATTCAATTATTTTCCATCAGTCTGGCACTGGAGTTATCGTAGCCCCCGGATTTGTATCCCTAGTGGTAAAATCCTAAGTCCTCCACTGCCTTTGTACCCCTGGAACTGTACCCCCAGTGGCAAACAGTTAAGCCCAATACCAAAATTGCACCCCCAGTGCTTCATCGTGACCCTGGAAATGTACCTGGTCAATATTTATTGTAGTTGTTGATACTAGTTCGTATACGTATACATTTAATGTTTATGGGCTTGTTTGCCATGAAACTTGATATAAATATGTAACATTTCATAGAGAAGGTTTTTAAGCCATCCATTTTGCCTTGACTCAATTGGGTTCTGCCCCAGAGCCTGAAATGGTTTATAATAACCTCAAGTAAAGCTATTGTTTATATACAAGCCCATGATATGTTTTCTTGATCTGCTGATCATTGGTTCCAGATTAATTGTTGTACGCCTGAGGTTGAACCTCTTTCAATTCATCAGTTAAAAATTGTAGTTTTATTTACTACACACTAAAAATTACAGCAAAAATAAGTGTTGTTTTTCATTTGGTTTGTGTTAAATCATTGACTTTATAACTAAAAGGAGACTTCTCATGCTTACAGATGATTCAAGCTAGAAATTGAGCACTAGCAAAATTATTTCGCTACTCGTCACCAGAGATTGCACCATGAGTGTGATTTCACGCTAAACTTTTTATCCCTGAAATGTAATTTTTTTCACATCAAAACAAGGAGTGAAAAAGAAAAAAAAGAAAAGTATTTTTAGTTTCTTAAGTACAAAAATTTTACTTAAGTGGCTTGGACTGTCTATTTCTTTTCATCAATGGTTGAATGTTTATATGTGATAGCAAAAATGTTTATGAAAAGTTAATCAATGCCCGTAAGATTTAAAACACAATTCAATCAAAAACAATATTGATATTAATCAAAACAAAATATGTCTATATTAATTTATAAGTAAATGAAAGGTATGCTACTTTTTATTCTATTGCTGAATTATGAATTATAAAGGTTGTTTTCTTAAGTACATACTGAATTAATCTTTTGTCCAATTCTTTCATAACTTATCATTAGCAAATTCATTTGCCTACTTATATTAAATAAGACAATAACATAAGATCAATACTATATATTCGTAGAAACATGTTACGTATCCACTTTATCAGTCTTTGATTTACGAGAACTAATTTAATTAAAAAATCAACAACAACAATGAATATTGGCCCAATATATTTCCATGGTCGCTGAAAATAGATTTGAGCACTGGGGGTACAATTTGCTGGAGGAACTACGGATTTGACCACTGGGTGTACTAATTAGGGGGTATAATACCAATATCAGACTGAAGGAGCCAGGTTTTTTCGGAATTTATATTAATTACAACTCTGTCATTGTATGATATAGGCTAACAATCAAAGTCAGTAGAGAAGAAAAATATTTATCTAAACGCAGTAAATATCAGGGTGGAACTAAAATGGAAAATAATTAGTTTTTCTAGAAGAACATACAAATACTTATATTAAGCTCATAGACGAACTTAATAAATCAGCAATACGAGCATCAGCAAGTAACAATAAGAGTAGATTAAATTAGCTTAGCTTTAAATTAACAACTAACTTGATGATGTTTCTAAACCAAAATCACTCAAAGATGTAAAAGAAGGTAAAACAATAATTATCATAAACAATCACTATTTAAAATGTCTCAAATCTCAAATCAAGTTTTTTTTTTACTTAAATTTGTTTGCTCTGAATTTTTTGAAGCAAATGCCTCAATTACCTCTTTTAAAGCAGTCACTCTCGCCACTTCATTTTCTATACTTACGTAGTACACTCAGCCCACTAAGCCTTTCTTGAGACATGGTACTTAGAAGGTAGTTTTTAATCAACTTTAACACGTTCGCTACCGAGCGTCACATATGTGTGACGCACAGGTGTTTGTAGTGTACCAATTGTGAATTATATACTTCCAGAATAGACCAATGTAAAAAAAAGTCGTACCTCCAGACCAAAATTTTTTTTTTCAATTTCAACAGCTATTATGGTTTTGAATAACAATAAACAACTTGTGACGTATTTATAAAAAAGAATTGTGCATTTTTATGGAATTTTATTTTGCGTCACATATATGTGACGTCAATCTATAGCGTAGATCTACGGTTGAAACTATATTTGAATCTTACTACTGACCGATTGTCACACGTGTGACTGAAAGATAAAATATGATTATCACACTGTATTGGTAAAAACAATAAACAAACATTGTTCAGTTAAAAATTGTTTGTTTATTCAAAGAGATAAGATTAAAAAGGTTTTCACCACACTACGACGAAATCACCTGTTTTACAAGCGTCAAACGCGGACCGAAACACACCGTTTGCCGCCACAGGACCGAAAACGTTGGGAGCCCTTGGGCCGAAAGTCAGCTGATCGTTTTATTTGCTTGAATCAACGTCAGAACATCACAAAATTATATGGCATTCAAGACAGGATAGTTGTTATCATATGGTTGTCATAGCTGTGTTTTGTTTTCAAGTGAGTCAAATAATAATCAGTTTTGTTTAATTATTTAGGGTATATTTCATTGTGTAGTGTGGTGAAAAATAGCGTTCGCACCTCGGCCGAAAGGGTTTTGCAGCTCTCAATCATTTCAAATTCTTGACTTCGTCTCGAATTTGAAACACGATCTCGAGCCTGCAAAACCTCATTTTCGGCCCTTGTTGCAAAATATACTATTTGATAAACATTAGTATTTATGACAAAAAAATGAAAACAATAAGTGAAAAATTTTGTTCAATACTAAAAAATCTAAATATATTGGTCAATCTGTAAAATATTTTAACAGACATAAAAAATTACGCAAAAAGGTGTACACAATTAATATAAAATATTGATAAGATAAATGCTGCCCAACAATAGTGTACGATTTTACATTACTCTTACTGAAAAAAATGGTACTGGGAAAAGCTTATCATACTACAAAAAAAGATAAAAAGTTAAAAAAATACATGAGTATTAGTATAAATGAGAGAAAAAACAACAAATGACACAAGACTTAAGTTTTAGCCTACTCTTTGTGCCAATCGGCAAAACATGGTGCTGCACAAGTCCTATTTGGCTTCCTTTGAGGTCCGTGCAAGCTGCGCAGTAGTAGATTGTTGCTTTTAGTTTTTTCTCTGTTTTGAAACACTGGCGACATCGAATTCTCTTGTCCCCCTTCCGAAGGTTGTGTTCTTGATCACAGGCTTTGGCCGAACAGGTCGACGTGGTGTTGGCTGCACCTGAAGGAAGTGTGTTATTATGGAATCTCGGAACTCCAAATATGTAACTTTTCTTCCCAGGTTTTTGCATAAAATGTACGTACTATTCCAGAGTGCTGCATCCATAAGGTGGAAGAAAATTTTAACATACCAGCGAAGTGATTTTCGTTGTGTAGAGTAATAAGAGATCAATCTATCAATTCCACTCATGTTTTGGTTGTAGGCCACTACCATTGAGGGTTTTGTCACAATCTGACCTCTTCTGTTTGTGACCTCTTCTGTTCCAGGTCCATGTGTTGTGGATATGGTCAATACGTAACGCTTGTCTTTCCATTTCAATACAGTTACGTGCCCCTTCTGGCGACTTATGCATTCACCTTTCCTTAGTTTTGCAGTAACAACTGTTTGGGGGTTTCCTGCACGATTGGACTGTAACGTGCCATAAACATTGGTTTGATTTTCCATTAGATGCTCTGCAAGGTCAACGCTATTGTAGAAGTTGTCTAGGAATAAAGCATGGCCTTTCCCTAAGTAGTCTTGCATCAAACGTGTCACAACTTCAAAAGTATGACCCTTAACTGGATCTGAAATAGTTCCTTTGTCAGTGTATATCAATATGTTGAGTATATAGCCATCTGGAGTGCATAGTTCATACTATTTAATGCCATATTTATGGCGTTTCGATTTAATATATTGCCTGAACGACAATCTACCCCGCCACAGCACCATGGCTTCATCAAGTGAAAGGTTTTTGTCAGGGCTAAAGGCTTTCTTAAAATTACCCAACAAATGGTTTGGGACATTTTTTATTTTGTGGAGTTTGTCATCTGTGGAATCAATATTTGCATCATAAAAACAAAGGCATCTAAGAATAGCCTCAAACCTATTTCTAGACATTTTTCCCCAAAAATCGGGTGCTCGTACAGCTCACAAGTTGACCAGCAATGCTTCATGCTGGGAAAGTGTAAGTTGCCCATAAGCATACACAAACTTAAAAACTTCTTTTCCTCATCTACGTTTACGGGCTTCCACCACCTCATGTTTGAATGTCTACTAGTGGGAGCTCCCTGAACATTTAAGGCACGAATATTTATCCAACCCACAATTTTATTCAAAAGGTCTTCATCAAAAAGATTGGAAAAGATTTCAACAGGGCTTGTGGATTGTATAAATACTTCTTCTGATTCTGTAAAATTGTGGATTTGAGGATCGTTGTTTGTATCAGCCCAAACACTTTGTTGGGCCTGATAATCATTGTGGACATTTGAGACATCAGACAATACGTTAGGATCATGAGCGATGTTTTCTAAATCTATCAACTCTTCATCTATGCGATCAAATTCAACATCTACGTCATCAGCCAAATGCCTATCTGGATTTAAACCTACGTCAAACCATAGATTTATGGGATCAAGATGCTCGTCACCATCACTGTACAAATCCTCGTCATCTAGGCTCATAGAAGTTTCTGATGCCCAGGGCCTGATTAAGAGGTGAGGCGCCCCTAGGCTTGAGTTTTTTGGTGCCCCCTCCGAATACACTCCAACCCCCTTCGACCTCCTTCCACCCCATAACCCCCCCCCCACACCACGGCTATATATGTGGGTTATGTATCGTATATATAATGAAATTACGAATTAAATTCCTCCACAACTGACAACTATAGGCCTACCTTTAAAAAATACATTTAACTTGGAATCTCAATAAACGCCTTTTCCAGTAACTACTTTCAGTGTGCACCAAGATAATGACAAAAAATAATAAATTAGTCTAGTCTAATCAGCTACATGTTCAAGATCAATTCGTCGCTGCTTGTGGCGCATATTCAACTTACACCCCTTCTGATTTTCTTTTTTGTTACATCTGACTCAGTGACTCAGCTATTATTCATAACAGTGTTCGTTTAAGTTTTGCGAAAAACATATCATCTTTAGAATCCTTACGTATAAGCGCATCCTTACGCTCATTGCGTTCCGCGCCCTTTTAAGGTTTTCTGAACCATTTGGTTTGTTCATTTCTCTTAAACAAATATATTGATTTCCCTACTGCAGGCTAAAATAGACTCTGAAGTCTTAACACTAATCACAGCACATAATGACAGATACTAAATGCTACCATAGAATTACCAACTATTCTATTATACTGAATTCACAAATGGTGGTTACACTGTCATGTATACTGTTAAGTAGGTACCAAACTTTCCCTCAATTTACCCGACAGGGGTAACTTTCGTACGCCAGATTGCTCAAACTATTCCCACCGTTTGTCAAAACTGGGGTCTGCTACTATCCAGAATATGCTGCTATCTTTTGGTGCCTCAATAATTACGTCCGATAGGGTTGTTGTTCGGTAGTAAAAAACCGCACTATAACCAGTGTTGCTGCGGCTATTCATAAGGTCGGATTTACACAAAAGGGGGAGCGGGACTTTCAAGTTTATTTTTTTATTCTTTCAAAAAATAAAAATATTTATTTTGTGCCCTAGGCTGTAGCCTAGTTAGCCTAGTGGTTAATCAGGCCCTGCTGATGCCCCATCAGAATCAGACTGAGTAACATCGTTAACATCAAGATCAAGACCATTATTTTTATTTGTCAAACTACTTTTTTGGGCCTGATAATCTTTATGAACATTTGATACAACAAACAATACATTGTGATCATTAGCAATAGATTCAGCATCATTGTTAACATGAGGATCGGGAACGTTTTTTTTTTGTTTGTCATACTACCTAAGTCAAAATTTGAGGTAAGGGGCTCACCCTCATCACTGGATCCTTAATCTGAGCTAGGAAAATACTCTGACTCACCACCAGAACTAAACAATGGCTCATCACTAAAATCATCGTCTAACACACGATCAATTTCACTTTCAGTCATTAAATCTTTCCTCTTCCTGACTTTTCGTGTTTTACGTTCTTCATACATCATTGAACAGCACAGGACACAGTTATAACACAAACGAATGACACTAAGGTTAGGTTAGCAACAAGTGAACTGCCACTGTCTAGACTGTGGACTTCGGTACAAAAAGCAGGCTGGCCAAAACACACCTGGAGTCAAAACGAAATATCCCACGTTTGGACCAAGCGACCAGTATATGTGACAGACATTCCTGTAGCCCGATGTGCAATATAAAGACGATCAAATACACTGACAGGCAGCCAAAGCATATTTAGTAACAACAGGATCGAGTCACAAATATGTGACGTCGGGCTGTGGTTATCGCCCCATGCGTCACACATTCGTGACGTCAGTCTATAGCGAAAACCGGAGCGTCACAAATACGTGACGTCGGTCTATACAGAAGTCCAAATTTAGAGTCGGTAGCGAACGTGTTAATTTAGAAAATGACCCTACAGTTGATGCAACAGTCACTGGCAATGTCAAAAACAAAATGTAAGCTGTGCATACATCTGGGACCCCGCAGGCAACAGAGTAGTAATTAATTAAATAAAGTTCACAAATTTCTTTTACTGATTTCTTTGTTACAGTTTCTAGTTTCAAAGTCCTTTGAAAAATTAGCATTTGGTGAGGAAAATCTGAAGTAAATTCATCGTTATATTCACTAGCTAGTTCTGTTGATTTTAGATTTAACTGTTCATCTGTAAACGATAAATACTCAGTGGTGAGAACAGAAAACATTGTTCGTTCCCTCAAATCTTGAAGTGATTTGATTTATTTTGGTGTCTAAAGTTATATTAAATACAGCTGGCTTGATATAAAGGTCAGGATCCGATAGGCGTTCATCTCTGCAAGTTAATCAACATGTTTTTAAACTTAAGTCTCAACCCCCCACTGTTGATTAGTTGCTGATGCAGTAACCACTGATGTGTCAGTTGTTCCTTATATTTACCAGCTCATTTTTTAGTCACAATAACTTAGTTCCCCTCTGGAGGTCCATGTCTTCTCTTTGATGTTTCTTTGCTACCAGGTTTGTTGACTCATTAGTGTGTGAAATACTAATTCAAACACAAATTCGAAGCTCTCCAAGTGTTTTTTTAGTGAAATAGCTTGTGTTTTTACACTTGACTTAGATGAGCATAGTATGATTTTTCTCAAAGCGTTCATTATTTTAACACAACTATGTCTTAAAGCTTTTAATGACTCAATTCTGGATGACCATCGTGTTGGGCAAAGTCTTTTCAAAGTACAGGTGGTTGTACTTAATATTTCCCACCTTGTGACTGTGTTTTCATTAGACCGTTAAAACTTTATCCTACAGTGCCCAGGATAATTCAGCTGCAGGGTATTTTTCCCAGAGGTTGATTCTAAAACTCAAAAAAGTAATTTTTAAAACACAAAAATCGCAATATTGGGGATCGAGGAGAGGGTTCAGATTGGTTTGGGTTCAAGATACTTAGTCTAATATCGAAAATTCATCATAGCCAACTCCTGGAGCCTAGTTGGAATGTTTTCTATCTTCGGTTTTCTGCACTGAGGGAGTCAGAGTATGGGGGCTCTGGGTCCCTCGGACTTGAAACAAGGAGAAAAAACTCACTTAATAACTATTGAACTCTTACTATACCCGGGGCGACCAACTGTCACTAATGCGATCAACTATCACCAAGGAATCAGAGTATGTTTAGGTCCCTTAGACTCAAATCAACTGATAAAACTCAGAAAATATATTTTTCTACTATTCTTATGCTCTAGTCGACCAACCGTCACCAATGCAATCAACTGTCACTATGGGGGTCAGAGTGTGGTGGCCTTGGGTCCCTTGGTCTCGAAACAATCCAATAAAATCCTGAAAGTAGCTATTTTGCTACTTCTATACCCGATGCGACCAACTATTACTAATGTGATCAACTGTCACCAAGGACGTCAGAGTATGGTGGCTCTGTGTCTCTTGGACTCAATTCAACCGGTAAAACTTTGAAAATTACTATTTTACTCTTCCTATGCCCGGGTTGACCAACTGTCACTAATGCAACCATCTGTTACCAAGGGGGTTAAGAGTATAATGACTGGGTTCCTTGGATTAAAATCAACCGATAAAATCCCAAAAATATTTATTTTGTGCCTTCTAAGTACAGGTTGACCAGCTGTCACTAATACGATTAACTGTCACCAAGGGGGTCAGAGTATGGGGGCTCTGGGTCCCTGGGACTCAAACCAAGCGTTAAAACTCAGTGAATATTTATTTTGCGCCTCCTATATTTAGGTCGACCAACCCTCACTACCGCATTCAACTGTCACCAAGGGGTTTTGAGTATGGTGGCTCTGGATCACCTTATATATATCACCCTATCACTTTTTATCACACCCAATGATAAGATCCCGTATTTTTCTCGTAGTAGGCTCATAAACTCAAGCGAAGTAAAGAAGTTGTCTGTGAACACAAACAGCAGGACCTATTAGTAATTGAGTTGCATAATGCTATTACAGCTTGCCCTCCTAGTCCAAGTTTCTCATCTGCTTCTGAGAAAGTATAGTCGCGGAAGGTTTCTTCTCTTCCATATGGGATGAAATCATAGATGAGACCAGATAAGCTTGACCTGACAAAAAATTTAAATCCCCATTTAGTAGGTTTTTTCGGTAGATATAGCCTTCTACTTCCTGCTTTTGTGCCTTTTTAAGGGACCATTGGTTCATCAATACTGTATTTTCCCTCTTCTTCTATAGAAAGGAAATTTTTCCTTACAATATCCAAAATAGGACGGATTTTGTAGTACCTATCGTCATCAACAACATGACTGTTATCGAATGTAACATCTTATGAGTTGGTATTTTTTTAGAGGCATCACAGATGCTACCATATCAAACCGACACTCATTAGACCAATAATCCGTATATGCTGGCATTTTGATCACACCCATAACCAGTTGAATTCCAATAAAATTCTGCAAACAGTTTTTGTTATGTCCAGGGCATTGTTTCTCATACTGACACTGTATCGTATGGTTTCTTCTAGCATGAGATCCCACATATCATTAGTAGTGGGGATGGGTAGCAGAAAAATATTTCGGTTCTGGCGAAGAACATGCCACTTGCGGCGGTGGTGATAATTAATATATAAGACCAAGAATGTAAAACTGCCCAGACCCCAAATTTTAAGGACCTCGGTCGTCCATAATGAAATCTCTGTAACACACCATTTCGGGAACAATGGCCCTCACATGAGCATAACAGGGTACACAATAGTCCTTTTGTTACACAGATGCACGAAGAGCACTGTTTCTTGCAGACACATGAGTGAAGTTCTTCACACCTTTTTGAGACCTCAGGAATGGTTGACCACTCTGGTGAATACGTTTTGTCATATTCTTTCCATCCACATCGGAGCTTGAAGAGTAGCTCGCTTCACATGCTGACATAGTGCATTCTGGTGGGCGGAATGTTCTGAATAGCTTTGTTCTTGTTAATAAATAGAACACGTCTGCAGTCATTAACTCGGTTAAGGTGTGATGTTATGTCATAGAAGTACAACAAATCTTTGGATTTATAGCATAACACTCATCATCAGGATTGCACCAACCAACAACTGTTCAAAAGCTCTGTTAACGTTTGGGAAGGCCATCCATACTTTCCAAGCTCTTTTTTTCCTATTCCATGAAATGCAGAGACGGTATCGCAACCTGTGATTGCATGGAAAATAGGAAGGTTGCTGCAGATCTCTAGAGAAAGTTGAGAACAACATGTACAGGATCTGTTCTGTTCACCCTTCGGTGTTTCCCGGTACCAAAATCAATCCAAAGTTCTTTTATATTTACGATTTGTTTAAAGGCGGATATAGCCACCACGACGACATCTGAATCCACAGTACATATGCTGATGTATTCATGACCACTGTCAGCTGCATGTTTCACGTGCAGGAGAATGCAGCCATCTGCTTCTTTGTGCCACAACGGTGATATTTCACATACATCAAACTCTGCGACTGATGTAATAACATTTTCTTCAAGTATGCACACGACCGTCTTTCCTTTGTATTGTTCACTTGTAAGCTGTGCAGACAAGAACTTATAACTGGACTTTGTTCTCATCTACTTGCAGAAACTCGTAGAAATTTCTTGGGATTGCAGTAGATGACGTTACTCTTATTTCAGTTCCTGTTAACCCTTGACTGGCGTTTGTCAGACTTTAGCGATTCAGGACAATACCTACCGAAAACCTCATCTACTTGTGTAAGGTTCTTCAATAAGTTGTAGATGTACTGCTTAAAAATGTTGATGTAGTGATCTAAAAAGGTTTTTTTCTTTCCTCGGAGGAATTAATGTGTACTATTACTGCACCATCCAGTACTGCTGCCCTAACTTGTTTGTTACTCACGTCTGTGTTATTTATTGACTTCTGTCAAGTAGTTTTCCATACAGTGCACGATATCAGCTTTGTTACTTGGTTTCCTCAGTCGTCCACCTTCAGAAATGGAAGGAGGATACGCCTGGTTTTCATGAGAAAAAAATGCTCCAACATCTGTTTCTCTGTGTTGTGCAGCTACATACATCTTACAGAATAGACTGGAATCCCTCCTCAGATCACATATTTTGGGTTTTACTTTTGACTTAGCCTTCACTGGCACATTGAAGATCTTACAATTATTTCGGCATATGACATCATGAATGGATTTCTCTGTCTTGATCAAGCGAAGATCTATGTATTATTTGTATTGATTCAACCCCTTTGAATGTGCTTTCTCCACATTAAGAACGGATTATTCTGGTGCTATCAACTTTCGACTTCCAATGGCTACTAATTGGTTGCATTCAAAAGGGTTTTCTTCTTCATTCATAATGTTTAGCAAATTCTTTACATGGGTTTTGAATCTTTTCTCAAATGCTGGCATATCTTCATGATGTTATTTTTTGCTAGCCTTAACCCCAGTGGAACAAACATCTTCGAACTCTGAAATAACCCTTGATATATCTGGACTTGACACCATCCATTTAAGAAGCGCTGTTTCATTGTCAAATATTCCTACAGCTCCGCCATCACATTTAATCTTTTTATTGTTCTGGAATTGATCATCTGACATAGCTTAAAATGGAGCTGTTTTCCTTCTGCTTGTAAAATTTCCTTTCAGGAATTCTGCATATACATCTCGGTGCTTGTCAGGCAGCTCTTCAAGATCACGCACGAACTCTGGCAACCATCTTGAATAATGGACAGCATCCAAGGCAAAGGACCAAGGACAAATCAACTTTAGCGCAACAACATAAAGTTTGAAGTTGGCAGTGCAAATGCTGAAAACCAGTTGAAGCAACAAGGATTTGATCTCAAGTACGGTATTCCAGTAATGAATCTGTGGAGATTCCAGCACTCTTCTGTTCTTCCATACCGCTTTTTCTTCTTTTTCATTTTCGTGTGTTTCTTCACAGTATTTTATGTAAGCCTGCTCTTGTAGAGTATGAAGAACAACAATAGTTATTTCATGAGCGTATCCAGCTCTTTTAACGTGGGAGGATGTTGAGCATGCTTCAGCTACGCCTTGACTTGTTACTCCGGCCTGTACAAGGGTGTCTGTCCATCCACTATTGACTAACCATTTCCACAGAATGTTTAGGAGCATTATCTCAATGTGTAAGGCCCCCATCATCATTATGACTATCTTCACAATGTGTGTTTGGGAAACGCCACTGTATTTGTTTTGCTATGGTGTAAACTGGTTGGTCTGCTGTGGTTATAGAAGTTTCACCCATGTTCAATCTGGAGGTAGGAGTAATAACTACATTCATTAAATGTTTTACCATTGATGAAGAAGCGATCTCCTCATGGAAAAGTGGAAGTAGTGTTGAGTGGCTTTTATGTGCTTCAAGCTGGATGTAAGATCTTGAATGGAAGGCAGCAAATGATATCCGACTTTGTTCCCCTTCATTGAGTTCGTCATTTGTGATCATTTCTCTTGCCAAATTAAGCCACTTATCTAGCTTAAAGCTATTGCCTTCATATGAAGTTATAGCCACGGTGTGCAATGGTGGGTCTTCTACTACCTTTCCTAACGGTGTAACATTAGTGTAAGAACTGGGAAGTTTACCACTTACAACTCTAGTCCACTGTTCAATACTCAAACTCGTAGGTGTACGAACATCAGATGAACTTCTAGGATGTTGAATAACAGTCACACTCGAGCCATGGGATGAGTTATGGGCAGTATTTGACGACTGATTATGATCTATATTGTCTATGGCAGCAGTGATGAACACATTTGGACTGATGGGATGTGGGGATTCAACACCGTCTTCATTAAACCTTTCACACAGGGCGTTCGTCATTGTAGCAGAAACCTCTTGTACCCGGCCGTAAGAAACACTTAAACCAAGTTTACACAGTTGGTTCCGTAGAATGGGGTGAATCCCCATTTACGGACCAAAGTCCACTTTTTGACTTTTAAGCTTCTGTAAAAACTATATTATTAATTTTTAAATTTTCAACACTAGCTCATATTTCCGGTCTTGGACTCCTCTACTCAAACCAGTTATCAATTTTTTTTTCTTTTTAATCATTAAGCAGAAAAATAAAATATGGCTGTTTCTATTCACCCCGCACTTTGGGGTGAATAGAAACACTATGTTAAATTGATGATTGTTGCTTTTCCCCACTTACCAGGGGCAATAGAAACATGAAATTTATGCTTGTTAGCTTAGGTTGTTGTAAATAAAAATATTTAAAGTTAATTAACAAATTTATTTATAAGTACAAAGTATAAAAAAGACCTTTTTGTAAACCCTTATCCGAACAAATCGGAGAACTCAGGTGGGTGAAATCAGAGTTACAAAATCTTATATAGAAACTAGAAACCAACTTAATGAAGAGTAACATCTGACAAATCTTCGTCAAAATACATCAGTCCCTTAAATTGGAAGTTGTACACGGCTTGGGAGTTGGAAGCCGACGTACTACGTCTTCGACTTTGAAGAGGGCCTCTTCATCTGTCTCTCTGAACTTGTTGGTTTGCGCAATTTTCTTGAGGAATCTTCCTGTATATCCTTCCTCATCAAATTCAATAACTTTTGCAACATATAAACGATAGCAAGTTTTGATTTTCCCCATTACTTTGACAATTACATGATCATGAAGAGACAACTTTGAAGACTCACTGATGTCTTGAGCCAGGTCTGCTGGTTCTTCTTCGTCAAATTTTTCGTCTTCGTCACTTTCTTCCAGCGAGAAGTGTGAATATTCTGATGTGGAATCATCTTCATCTCTGGTAATTTTTTTCTTTTTTTTGGGTTTTCAGGGCCACTTTCGTTTGCACTACTGGTTCCACCTACCGGTACCGATGTTTCATCGGGTAGAAAGTCAGAAACTGCAACACTTTTACCAGGAACAACGGATACCTTGGTTCTTTTCTTCCTTGCTTTAGGGAGATCATTTTTCCTGATTTCTTCCATGTATTGTTTGAAACTGTCATCCAGAGCGTTGACAATTTCCTGTCGTCCTTGTTCAGAACTGGTACTGTCGGTACCACCTTCAATGGGGCCTTCAGCAGATGGGAGCATGTCAAGCACTTTTTTTCTATCTAGTGGAACGATGCCGCATTTTTTGAAACCAGCAAGGACATTATCCTCCATCAGGCTAGCACATAGCTCTTTTAAAAGAGGGGGGAATTTATCCTTCGCTAAAGATGCTTCATGTCTCCCTGGACCCTTTTTCCAGTTCTCTAAAATAGAGCGCCAAGTCTTCTTTAGCGGACGGAAAAACGCAACGTCAAGAGGTTGGGTCAGGTAAGTTGAATTGGCAGGTAAGAAGACAAATTTAATACCTTCATGATTGCATATTTTGATTACATCAACAGATAGATGAGAGGACAAATTGTCACCTATCAAGATCTTTGGCCCCTGAAGCTTCTTAAAATAGGGGATAGCTATTTGTTCAACCCAATCTTAAAACAAAATGCATCAAACCAACCTCCAACTCTCCAACACTCGCACAGGTGTTGGGCCTTGTAAACAACATAAGGGGGCAATATTGTCCCGTCCCCTGCAGCGGCAAACATCACAGATATTGATGATTTAGTGGAATTCATGATTCGTTCAGGGTATTTACAACCCCGTGGAGATATAATCAGGCGTCTGCCCGGATCATCACAAAGATTAGTTTCGTCGTAGTTAACGACATTACTTGGTGGCACATCTTTTAGCTCAGTTTCAAGCTGGTCAAAATATTCATTTATCGTATCTCTGTTCGTGGCTGCTCTAGAGCGCTTAATATTTTGACACATTCGAGCTGATAATTGTTTGCTATGACGTTTTAGGAAACTGTAGACAAAGTCTGTTCCGGGCATATTGTCCTTAAACCAGGGAACATTTTTCCCTTGACTATCAAGAAAATCCTTAACTAATAGTCTAAATGTTATGGGATCAATAGGATAGCCCCAATCTGAACAAATGTGCAGTCGGTTTTCCAACAGCTGTTCTTCATCATTTGACAATACTGTCTGCCCTCCTCTTTTTTTTAGGTTACTACCCTTCTTCTCATGTCTAAAAAGAACACTGTAGTGGATATCACATTTTTTGCGACCTTCCTTAAGCTTCCACCTTCACTTACTTCCTTAATAGCTTTGTTTATGATGTTTGTGTCATAGGTTTTTACAGCTATGTACTTACAAGGCATTTTCGCCCTCATACGTCTCCTTCTTCACCAATTTTCTGAAAAGAAAAAAAATTATTATATTTTATTGTATTTTATATAGTATACAATTAAAACAGTACAGTCCGTTTGGGTGTTTTGTGATCTAAGGGGTGAATAGAAACAAAAAAAGTGTTTCTATTCACCCTGGTTTTGCAAAATCATGACATAACCTAAAAGAAAAATAAAGTAAAAAAAAGTGGTTTATTCTAAGGCTAATCTATTAACACACTTGTTTTTAAGATACCTAAGACAATATAAAAAATGGATATTAACATGAATACATGTAATAGGTTCATACTTACAGAGAAAGTTTTGGAGAGAAGGTTTTTCACCAAACTTTTCAAATGACATTTCGCAACATCCAACATCCAAAGCAGTGATACCAATATGCTGAAATAGTTTTTCCCAGGTAGATAGGATATGGTTATAATGGGGAAAAATAATTCCCTTATATAAAGTCAATGTATAACAAAGTTATAAAAATGTGAATCATTCATTGAAGTTTTGTTTCTATTCACCCTGTTGTTTCTATTCACCCCATTCTACGGTTCACAATTGTTTTCTTCTTTGTAACATTGTGAATCATAATTCCTAAATAAAGAGGAAGAGGCGTTTCGTTCTTGAGTAGATGACAAGGTGTTTCTACAGATACTTTTCTTTTAGATTTTACGCTGTTGAATCTGATAAGCTGGGATATGGAAAGAGCTGCATTTTGACATTGGCGGACATTAATTTCCTCTCTTTCAATATGTGGGCCTTCTAGTAACATTGAAATGAAATGTAGTAGCACTACCGGAACAGAGTTGGAGGGTACAAACTGTCCACTAAATGAGCCCTTGAATTGTGGAAAGTCACAAAACAAAGTCTTCCGTAAGAGAGCTGCTGCCCATCCAAGACACAGCCCGTCACTAAAGGCACCAAGGGAACACGAATCTTTAATTGAGTCGACAACATCACCTTCAAAACATAGAAGTATTTCACGACCACTCTTGTCTGCTCTTAACTAAGGTACAATCGAAATCATATGTTCTTTGAGACGTGTCCTGTTAATTTCTTTTGCTGTTGTGCTTACTCCCATTTCGGTCATACGCTGTGCAGTAACTTCGGTTAAATAAGATAGCTTGAAAACTGGTGAGCTCTCACTGCACAAGTGCATATCTTTTATATAGTCTACTAATTCACTAATAACACTACCGTACACCATTCCAGGTGAATCTTCATTCTGTTCCTCTTTATCTTTATTTCTTCGAGCAGATCTTGCCCTTGTAAAAAAAGTTGTATGGCAGGCTTTATGGTATTTTTCTTCCAGAGCTACCATGTCTGTCAAGTAAAGCTTCGTGAGAAGAGTTTCATCTTCAAGTAGAACAGCATTTTCATGGGTAGAAGGTCCAATTCAAGGAGTCGATGCACTTACAAGATGTCCATATTCTTCTCCTAAGTCACAGAAAAAGCAGGACTTCTTCAGGTTTGCTGGTGTTGAGGAAAATCTATTAAACCGTGAACTTGTTGAAGGGAATGAGGAAGGCCGGCCAGAACTTTTGTTGGCCCTTTTACTTGCTATCGTTCGCTGAGCTTTATAGCTGTCATATTTACTTCTGCACAGTTTATGGTATTTTGCATTGCGATTCAATAGTGTTTGAAGGACGCCACTACCCTCATCCAAACGATCAATACTTCTAATACACCTTGGTAGACTTTCGTATTCTGCAAAAATACTTAGATCCTTTGCAAGGCTTCATGGCCATCAGTCGTAGGTTTTATCAAAGGCTGATCAGTTCTTGTTTGGCTGTTTGGCATAGAATGCAATCTTCCCAGTTGATTGGTTCATCCTTCTAGTTAATGAACTTCAATTAACTCGTGTTTTCTCTTTAGCGGCATTTCACGCAGTTCCTCTTTCCGTTTTCAGAAGTATATATTCAACCTGAAATATAGAGAAAAAACAATTAAGATCAACAAATTAGTGTAAAAGTCTCTTTCGCCTAAATATACCAAAACTTCCGATTTGTATGTGTCTTTTAATGACACTGCTCAATGGGCCAAGTGTTCAGTAAACAAAAGCACTTTACCCTTGCCTTGAGTGGAAATTGTGACGTAGTCATAGGTAAAGCAGCTATTTGTGGGTCAAGTGCTGTGGATGATTCAGCTCTAAAAGCTGCCAGGTTGTTTTTGTGAGAACTTGACAACGTCCATACTAAAATCCTACCACACCATTTAAGCGTATCAGACCTACCCTGCGTCGTTTGGAGGTCACTATGAATACTATATCGGATGCCACCATTTGGCGGGAAACATTGACATTTTTAAGAACAGAAAGTTACTTTACAAGAGAAAGGTGTTTCTGTGTTTTTATAAATGGGTTTTATCTTTTTCGTTAATAATAATCATATATGATCATACATACATATATGTATATATACATTGATATATATACATATATCATATATAGGGTGAGTTTTAAATGTCCCCCCCCTTACTTTTTTTTACATTTCTAAAAATAACTATCCCAGACCCTGCCCAAACATTATTGGGTAGTAAGTACCCTCGTTTTGAGGGGGTACTCATTTTCGGCCGCCATCTTGGATCCGCCATATTGGATCCAAAATAATTTTTTCAAATGTAAAAGTGGTGTTGTGACCCATCATTTCAAGCTAGAGTTTTTCACTGATTACAATGCCGCAATCCGTTTTCTAATATCTCGATTCGTTCTCAAGATATGAGTACTTTTAATTTATTTATTTTCAACCAATTTTAACATTACAAATTGATAAAATAGGCCCATAACCACAAAATAATGCTAGATAGTGACGAATAACCACCATCAGTCATTGTTGAGCGATTTACACTTAACTTTCACCAATGTAAATTTTTTGGCCGCCATCTTGGATCCGCGATTTTGAAATGAGGTAAGTTATTTCAAATATGAAGTTGGCGTTGTGACCCATCATTTCAAACTAGTTTTTTGCGCCGAATTCAATGCCGCAACCCGTTTTTAGCTTTAAAAATTGGTTTTTGAAAAATTAATACTTTTTGAGATTTTTATTAGAAATTTGTCAATATCTTGAAAACTAATCATGATAATTAAAAACGGGTTGCGGCATTGAATTCGGCGCAAAAAACTAGTTTGAAATGATGGGTCACAACCCCAACTTCATATTTGAAATAACTTACCTCATTTCAAAATCGCGGATCCAAGATGGCGGCCAAAAAATTTACATTGGTGAAAGTTAAGTGTAAATCGCTCAACAATGACTGATGGTGGTTATTCGTCACTATCTAGCATTATTTTGTGGTTATGGGCCTATTTTATCAATTTGTAATGTTAAAATTGGTTGAAAATAAATAAATTAAAAGTACTCATATCTTGAGAACGAATCGAGATATTAAAAAACGGATTGCGGCATTGTAATCAGTGAAAAAATCTAGCTTGAAATGATGGGTCACAACACCACTTTTACATTTGAAAAAATTATTTTGGATCCAATATGGCGGATTCAAGATGGCGGCCGAAAATGAGTACCCCCTCAAAACGAGGTACTTACTACCCAATAATGTTTGGGCGGGGTCTGGGATAGTTATTTTTAGAAATGTAAAAAAAAAGTAAGGGGGGGGGACAATTAAAACTCACCCTGTATATATATACCGTATTGCTATATATTTTCTTAATACACATGTTTCTCTAATTTTATTTAAACTTTCAGGTTTAGGAGTGCAAACCAATGTGGAATAATTTTTCTCTTGGCATAATAAGCATAAATTATGATCAAAATTATTTCGCAACTTTTCAGTACTACTAATTAATTACTCTATACGACATGTAGGTTTACAGTTTTGATTGAGGCAAGTAATTACTTAGTTCATAATTCTGCACAGTTTTTACCTGGAAAGAAAAAAATATTGTCGAAATCTGTCTTGATCTTTTATAAACCATTGCCTTGATAAGTACGCTCATTATACACAAAGTTAATAGACCTAAAGACAGTGGCGGCCCTAGAGTTTGTGGGGTCCAAAAAAAACAAAAGGCGAAGTTCAACGGCGGGCCTCTCTTAATACCTGAAATTAATCTAAACTATCCCACTCTGTTAGAAAAAAAGTGCTAATCCAAAGAACAAGAAATAAGTTTTTAATAGAAATTTATTATCACTACAGTTAACTGATACAAAAATACTTTCCTAGATTTTGCAATACGAAATTGATCAATAATGTTTTCGTACTTAACATTAGAGGCAATATCTCTCTCAATGGATAAAATTGCCAAAGAAGAAAGTCTATCTTGGGACATAGTCGATCTAAGGTAGTTTTTGATTAGTTTTAGTTTTGAGTAAGACCACTCTGTACTTGCTACAGCTACTGGTGTTGTCAAAAGTACTCGCAGAGCAACGTATGTATTAGGATAGACATCGACTAAGTTGTTTTCAATTAGTGTTTTAACGGATTCACTGATTTTAAAACCCACAGATATGGTTCGGCAGTATATTTTCAGTTCTTCATGTAGTTCTTCACCGTCAGTGTCAGAGTTATATGAAGTTTCTGACTCTGACATAAATGTTAGTGTTTCTTGAAGCTGTTTACAGAAACTTAAAAGCTCTTTATCAGATTTGTCCTTCAAAGAATTTAGTCTGTAGACCCAAACCTCTCATCATGCTTTTTAAGCTCAGTAAATCTCAATTCAGTGCTTTGAGTAATTTTATCAATAAGTATGTAGAAAAATCTGTTCTGAAAAGGTCTTCTGCACTTGAGCTTATGTCATCTCCTCCTTCATAAGAAAAGCTGGATTTATTTTTTCTATGTCTAATTTTCTTGAACTCTTTTGGTATATTAAGTTCCTTAGCAATTTCATTTCCACTGATCATTGCAGAGACTATGCCTTTATTTCTGTACTCATCCAACCACGATAGAAACTCATTAAAATGATTGATTGCTGATCCAAGGTCCATGTCAGCTCTTTGCCACATTTTACTAATAAATTGAATTTTTACCAACAAATCATACCAAATAATTAAGGAAATAATTAATTCATAAAAAAGTATTTTATTTCTGAGTGACAAAATTAATTGGTGGAATACACCTTTAGCGCAGGATATTGGCCTAGAACTTTTGAGATGCAGCCCTCACGTAATAGCCACCGTGTAGAAGAGGGATTCACCATCTTCAGACTCTCCACTTCAAAGAATTCCTGAAATTCCTTGAAAGCAATATGCCTAATATAACCTGCTAAAGTGTGATGCCACATTGCTTAACATTTATTCCAGAGCAATGGCACCAATGCAGCTGGCAATGGCAATGGTGGTTTTTGCAGTGGCAATGGTTTATTGGAGCTGGGCAATGGATTTGGGCAGTTTGGCACTTGCCTTCGATGCCACTAGATGCATTGATTGGCATGAGCATTTAATGAAAACCTCAAAGGGAAATTCTTTCTTCAACAAAGCGACGACAGAGAGATTTCCCCCAAACATCACATTTGTAGTGTCGCTGGAAAAGCCGACTAAAAATTTTCTACCGACTCGTTATTCTTTGAAAAGATGTCTTTGAGGCACTTGGTCAATTATTCTGCTGTTGCTGATGGCATGTCAACAATGTCAAAAAATGTTGTGCTAGTTTTTTTTATTATTCTAACATCATAGTAGTGAGGTAGGGTAGTATGAAAATATTAGGTTTCCGGCTACTACCATGAAACTTTGCATAATCAATGATCATGCATTTTGGAACCAAATTCAGCCCAGACCCCAAAAATTAGACATCTAATTTTCAAAGTGGCGGCTAAAAATTGTTGTAATAGGACAAAATTTAACTATTTAGACCATGGGCCGCCAATATGAGACCCTCCCCCCCGTGGGAATTTTCATCACATTTATTTTTTTGCTGCTACTGACATGTACTTCAAGGTTTTGCTTGTTTGCGACGTTTAAATTACAGTATAACCTAGAAAAACAAAAAATATCATTGATAAATCGTTGAAAAAAATAACATGGGATCTTATGCAAAAAAAGTCACCTGACTGCATTTTTTACATGCAATTTTTGAGATATTGACTCGGGACCAACACCTATCATTGTTGGGTGACTAATCCTTTATTTTGGTAGGATAAAAGTTTTCGGCCGCCATCTTTGATCCGCCATATTGGATATCAATTTATTTTTTTAAATGTAAAGATGGTGTTATGGCACATCATTATGAACTAGATTTTTACGCTGATTACAATGATGAAATCCGTTTTTGAAAATATGCATTCGTTAAAAAGATATGCACTAATAAAAAATCATCCCTATACATTTCTTATGGACGTTTCGTATTTTCAATATTTTTTGGATTATTTTTCTTCTATCTATCATTATAATGAAGATATGTAGTTCGTTTTAGTCTTAAAATACTCAGTGAAATACCGGCTTTAATTTGTGATATTAATCATCAACATCGGACAAGTAACAGATGAGCTATAAGGCTCAATTTAACTTAAAAAACAATTTAATGTTTTTAATAATGAATAATGTCAATACTTGGTAAATTAGCATTTTCCAGTACCGGTCACGAAAACGGATTTTTTTCCAAAATATTTTGCATATTTCTTTTATTGTGCCAAGTCAGTTTCGTACATTTTTCTCACTTAAAGCTGATGACAATGCAAGATTCAACCTGTGAAACACAAAATGAAGGTATAAGAGCAAATGTATATTGCATTTGGGTACAGTTGTTTTATTTTGGCTTGTACGCCGTTAAATTGCCCACTCATAGTACTAACTCCGTCATACCCTAGACCAACCAACTTTTCCATTTCAAGATCTAGTTTTTACATTGGCCTAATGTCGCGAGCACGAAATACGGCGGGTGAGTGAGGGCGCTGCTGGCGAAATCAGCAGTATTTTGGTTGTCAATTAGTCATATGATTGTAAGTTTACAAGCACACGTTTACATATGAACGTTTTGCTGCAAGCTCTTATGCAAGATTCTTCTAATTTCGTGCAAGATTCAGACTAGCAGGAATCAATAATAACTGTCAGCTGCAGACAAAAATAAAAATGTAACGATACGTAATCTTTTGTTTTGTTTGTGTTTGTTTTCGGAGATTTCATAAGTTAATTCATCGAATTACGAAATTATATTATATTTTTTGGTGATAAATTGTTCAACACTTAATTTACATAATCAGTCAATTTTAACATATAACGGTTTTTGTTTAATCAGTGTGCAATCTATGAACATTAAGCCTATTGTTTTGCATTCTCTCTTATTTTGCCGGGTTTGTTTTGTTTTCATCATGGAGTCAGGAGAAATACAGTTTGAGCCTCCCAAGGAACGACGGTTACAGGGCATTTTCCAAAGTGACCTCAAGTAACAAATCAAAAATGTGGTTGCAAACGTTCTTAGTTTTGCAAAAAAGTTCAGCCGACGAAAATAATCGTGAAGCTATTGACTTCAATAAAAGCCAAGAACTGACTTAAAAAATGTGTGGAATTAGTCTCCGGCCTGTTCAAAGGTGTGCCCGAGAAGTAAAAAGAGAAAGTAGTGTACCTCCTAGAAAACTATACTCCCGAGTCCCGAGAGAAGCGATTCGCACATTGATAAATGACTGATTGTGGCGTAGAGAGGGAGGCAGTTTTGAGATTTTATGACAGGGGAGATTTACAAACTGCTCAAAATGGCCGCAAGGAACACAAGCCAGAGAGAATTAATTGGCTACACTGGTAGTATCTGCTCTGTTCGACGGTTTTTTGTGCCCTAGGATTCAGGTACAAAAAAGCCAACGACGGACGCAAATTTCTGATGGAGAGTAGTCGCCGCTCGTGCGCGGTTCTTGCGCAAAATGCACTCGCTAAAGCAGGAACCTATACTAAACGACTGGGTGTACCTCGACGAAACTTGGGTGAATCAAAATCACTCCAGTAAGTTTATCTGGCAACACTCGGACAAGAGTGGAGGATTGGAAGTACTGTACCGACAGGGAAAGGAGGGCGATTAATAGTGTGTTACCATAGTCAATGATGTCATGCTGGGAGCGCAAAAGGGTTCATCCCTCATTGCAAGTGTGTTTTTCGTTCTAAGAAGAATAGCAGTGACTCAGAAATGACCTATCCCTATTCTAAATATGAAATAATGAAATAATATAATAATGAAATAATGTAATAATGAAATATTCAGAAATGAACTAACTATTAGTTGATCTGTCCCAAGTTTTGAGCCTAAATCGAGTTACTTTTAAGAATATAATTTTTGTACATAATGTGAGTAGATTGAACAAAACTTTAACACAAATTACTGACTAATAATTTCTTAATTTGGTATTAATGAAATAACAATACACCTATTATGTTATAACATAAAAATTACTTGATTTGAAACCTCCATTCACACAAGTCCGGTACGGAACCGTTACCAATGTCCCATACAATCCAGAAAACTTCAATATATTTCTTGAAGTAATCATTGCTCTGTATATTTTAAAATCCTCTTTTACAAATATAATAAAAGATTTTATCAATACTATGATGACGTGTAATTTTGTGGAGTCCCGTACAAGACTAGCCTACTGTTAATTTTTCCAAGAAAAATAAAGTGTTTGAAATGTTTTCAAGACACATAACATATTATAGGTAGTGAGGTATGAGAAGGAGCTTGAGTTTGAAGTTTCAACAAAGGAGGGCAAGAAATTATTGTAATTTATAAATCGACACACAAGCAGAAGTATATCCTGGAAAACCAGATTAAATATTTTTTAAAGTCCATAAACTAGTTGTAAACATGGCCTTACCATTGATTATCCACATCGACAATCAATGTCAATGTCGATGTCGATAATCAATGGCCTAATTGTCCCGTGTGGAACTTGGAATGGCTGAAATAATTGTGCAACCAAGCAAACATATAAACAACAAGCTTGAAAAATTGTTTGTATAAGAGGATAGCATAATTGTTTTTGTTTTAGGTAAATTTTGTAGCCTACAACTATCTTTTTACAAGATTTTATATGATAAGAGTTTTTTTACATGTAGGCCTATTTGGTAGCCAATCAGAAAATTAATTTAGGTTTTGGGCTCGGGTTTCCGGGTGAAAGACTCACTTGCGGTTGGCAATGCTGTTTTGGATCGCAGACGGACAAAGAAAACTTTTAATGAAATATTGCATCAAAAACTTGCATAGTGTAAAGTCCACGAAAAACACAAACAAGATGTTGACAGCTCAACATAAACATTTAATTTGCTCTTTTCAGCTGACTTTTAGCAGAAGATTTAGTGTGTTTCCAATTTTTGCCGCCCGCCGTATTTCGTGCTCGCGACACTAATATAACGGTTGTAACACCTTCCGCAGTCATGTCAGTTACAGGTGAAAAAGTAAGGAAATCTTGATGAACTGTGTTTTGTTCATCACCAAAATGTACAGACAAAGAGAGCTGCTCTGTGCCCGAGACATCTAAAGTTTCGTCTGCAATTACTGTAAAGGCACCAGATGTGTTTGCATTCTCTACAATTTTACCTTGAATAATTTTTGAGCAAATACTTAAAATTTCTTTTTTTGTGGAAGCACTCACAAAGGTTGCATTTCTTGGAGATTTAAGTAGATGATTTTTTAAATTTTCCGTCTCCACTACTCGCTCTATATCTCAATAGAGCCCTACACTCCCCATCCTTGTGATGCGGCTTTTCCAAGAAAACTGGTCCGTAGTTTTCGGGATCGTGTTCCTTGCCTCGTAAAGGAAGCTCATTTACCCACAAAAAATCACTGTTTCAAGGCCTCTCTATTTTCTGCAACCTGTTTTTTTCTCTTGTATGTCACCTTGAGGAGCAAAACAATCCGTTTTCATACTGAAAACATTCTAAGTGTTCAGCAGAAGCAGTACATTTCTTGCGATAGTTAGTTCTGGCGTGAACTTTAAATTTTCCAAGCACTTTACCATTTTTTAAATGGTGAGCTAACTAACGAGCCTATACTTTCGTGACTCCCCTTGCCTACGCTTTCGGTACAAAAAGCTATTCAGTACTTGCAAAAAGCTCCATGAAAGGATGTTGAATACGCCAGCTAAGGGTATTTTACGAGCCAGTTAAATACCCTGGGTTTAGTGGGGTGTTGAAACTTTCGTTTTTGCCCGCCTGCCATATCAGTTGGAAAGTTAAGGTTTTCGTTTGGGGTAAATGCACCTAGCAATGCTTTACGGCTCAATTAATCCATATTTTTAATAGAATGATGGGAAAAAACTAATTCTGAAATCTTACCGATGTCATTTTCATTTTCAGATACCTCCTACCTGTGGCTGTGAACTAGGGTTTTTAGTATACTCCCAGTTCCAATTTCAACTTCAACACAACTATCACTGTCAGAACTTTCATTTTCTTGAATATTAATTGAGCTAAAAGCCGAAGCTTAGTTTTCAATTGCTACTTTAGTTTGTTTTTGTTATGAAAAATAACTCTCAATATTTTATTTTGTACCTGCCGACGTTTCATATTTTATTTCAAATATAACCGCACTATACAGCAATATTTAACGTACAAACAACGCACTGACCTGACGGCAGACAATACACAGTAACTCTACACAGGCTCACATGACACAGCATACAGCAAAACTACAGTGCTAGCATTACGAGTGTGATCTGATGACTGATGTAAGAGTTCAAGAGCATGATGGGTAGTGGGTAGCGACCGAGTCGTCGACCCCGCGCGTACGTACACTCAGCCACAAAGGAGGACTCGTTCGTTTGTGTGTCACTCTGTGTACAGTCCGAGACAACTAACCTCGCTCACTCGTTCGAGGCATGACACCAACACAGGTTTATTGAGCAGGTTAAAAAAAACCTCAGTTAGTTACTTAAAAACTTAATTTTTTGGGCTACGCCCTTGGTAACATGACTATTAGAACACAACCAATCATTACCAAACTAATATCAAACCTGTATTACTATATTTAACCTAAAATAACCTAACCTAACCAAACATAACCTAACCTAACCCATCAAAACTTTACCGTGTCCATTAATTATCAACCTAATATGTTCTAACTCTAGATGAACTATCTCAGCCTTACCTTAACTACCAAAATCTGAGTCAAAATACCAAACCTAACCCTAAATAGACCATTATAGAGGATTTCCCAGATTCCCTACGCTTTTCCGGTCATAACTCCAGTAATATCTTAAGATCTTCTTGCATATTTTTATTCAGCTCGCTCTCCCGGTTAATTTGGGTACCCACATTACCTTCTTTCAAGACCAAAATTCTTTCGGGGGCTCTCTGATTTTCTGGGGTTTTGCCTTCGTTGCACACTATCTTCCCATACTTTCCTTTGTAGTGAGATAATGAATCGTTATTTGGATGAACATCTCTTGGCAAAACTACCTTCATCTCCTACAGATTTTTCAATTTTCTTGCCTCTGGAGGAATGGTCGAGTCATTCAGAGAATGCAGATGAACGTCACCTCGAGGAATATTTACAGGTTTTGGCAGTTCTGAAAAATCATCAGAAAAGTTTAGTTTTATTTTTATTGACCAGTTTGGTTCGTACTTGATGACCCTAAGATCGGTTACCACTGGGTCTCCTTTTTTTGTAGCTGGCGTAATGGAAGAAATAAACTTGAGGTCATTGTACTTGAGGAAGGACTCATGATGCATGTACTGTACTTGATAGGGCTCCGGATGTTTTCTAGCTGAACGACAAGCTTCTTTATCCACAAGGATAGTATACCTCCCGATTTTCAATTCAATTCAATTCAAAACTTTTTATTCATCAAAAAAATGCAAAACAAGAAATACGTGTCTCATGTGCACACGCACGTGCGAGACAAAACAAATTATTCAACTGGTAATATACAAGAGTATCATGTGGCTGAACAGATAGAAGAGGACTGAAAACAAAGTATTGCAGGTTGTAAGATAAATTTGACTACGAGCATATAACAAAAAAATTAACAAGTTAACAATAAATAAATAAATAAATAAATAACATAATAAATCTATGAAAATTAACAAAGAATCAAAAGTGCAAAAAAGAGCAACAAATAACAACGAACATACCAACAAGTGATAAAACAGCACTAATTCACTGATTTGATTAATAATTTTACTTTCTTTTTAAAGCTCCCTAATTTCTCAGCCGCTTCCCTATTGTGGCGTGATTAGAGTCACAGTCCATCTGAGTGTACCCTTTTTAGAGAAACGTTTGTGTGATAGTAATTCCAGTCTAATGGGATACTGCTCCACCACTACCACAACCTTCTCTTTAGGAACTGTCATCCCCATTGGGTGATTTGGCCTAGCGAAGTTGATTGTCTCTCCTTAGGCTGGTCTGGACAGGGCTGCCAAATGAAGTTATCTTCAAACAGGGCGCTGATGAATAAAGCGCCCAACTTGGCTACGTCCTCTTCCAACTTGGCTGTATGAATAGTTTTTTAACGATTTACTCCTACTAACTTGACAACCAATTGCAAAATGATTTTTCTGGACACATTTGTTTTATATTTTTCAATAGGTTGGGTATTTAGCTCTAATATGTTCACTTTCACATTTAAGACATTTGTATGGCTGTTCTGTCTTATCTGAATGATGATCTCGCTGATAATTAGTTTTTAGGGTAGGACTAGGCTTCGGCCTATGACATTTCAGGTTATGATTTTTGTTAGTTCTTACAAAGCCTTTTTTCTTCACTACGACATGTGAGCCAAGAAAAACAAAAAACTAACCTCATGAACCTCGAGTTAGATTATCTGACCACCTTGCCTTGTTTTAGGCCCGCCACACACCAGAGTGGCTTGGCGTGGTACGGCGTGGCACCTATCTATTTAATTAAGGCCCTTTCACACGTTGCGGTTTTGTATGCGGTAGCTGTCTCGTGACGAGTCTTGTTCTTTAAAGCTATAATATTGACAATTCTAGTAATAATGATGTAAAAACAAGGAAGTAGAGAAGCGTTAGAAAAAGAAATGTTGGGTTTTTGCAGCTTAATTGGGAGGGTTTTCCCGTGTTATTCTTACGGGATCAGTTTTTGCGCACATCCCTAATACTAACCTTGAACTAGGGAATCCCAACCGCCCGGGGAAGAACACCCTAGTCAGGAGAATCCCACCCGTATCTATGTCAAAATATTTGTTAGCATATAGTTTTATCCCTATCGGCAGGTTTTCCCAAGTTATTATTATGAGGATTAGTTCGATACACCTAAAGTTTTCAAGCCAAGACTAATTCCTTTTGCACTGAGAGGAGCTGTCGAGAAAAAAACATCTTGTTTAATCTCGGCTGGAGTGTTAGAACTTGTTGATACGAACATCACTCTAGTGAAATGAGCTTCGCTTATAGTTGTAAAACTCAAAGCAATCAAGGAAGTTCGCAAATGCGGTGACTTTAAAGTTGCAATTAATCCTCACATTTACGTTGAACCTCACCCTTCATCTAGATTTGAAGATATTGTAGACAAACTTAGAGGTGGAGAGTAGTTTACAACACTAGGCTTAAAAGATGCTTATTTACAAATGCCGTTTCATGAAGAATTACAAGATCTAGTTATCTGCACGGTAACTAGAAGATACCGTGGTTATCTCAACACACCTAGGAATCCGGCACTTATATTTGTCCTTCATCCTCATTTCTGTACCTCGGAACTGTGAATGTTCCTCGAGCACTTATAGGCAATGACGGCTTCTTTGGTGTGGTTGATGATTTCTTTCATGTCACATATATTATACCAGCAAACATCTGGATTATTTGGCCACTTAAAATTATTGGGGCCACTCATAGACATGGCAATAATTTTATATTACTCCCCTGAAACCTATTCAATCTGCCTGAAAAGTATTCTTTCTCTTACTCAAAAATGACATACGAACCAACAGTATACTTTCGATCTTCTTTGTTTTCTTCTCATATCTTAGTTGTTTCCCTTTTACCAGTTTTTTCTTCTAAAATTTCTCATGATTGCTTTTATTCATTGCTTTTAGGCTCATCGAATGTTTAAGAAGCGTCTAACCCAAAGTAATTGAATGTTTCTTCTTGAAATTCACTATATGGGGAGATTTCACTATCACCTTCTTCATCTGAAACAATTACTTTTCTTTGCCTTTTCTTTCCTGGCCCTTCTGAAGTTGAAGCACAGTGGTCTATTGGTTCCGCTTGTGAATAGTCGTCCGAAGTTACACTTCTTCCGGGTGCAATATCTATTTTTATCCTCCTTTTTTCTCGTTTATTTCGCCATATCTCTTACTTTGCAAAAATTCAAGTACAGTCACTTAATCTATCAGGTAGTTGATAATTTTGTTTGTCCTTTTCTGTTTGTTTCGTTAGTGATCTTGCCAAAACTTCCTCTCTATTAAGAGGATTTATGCCGGCTTTTCTGAATCCACACTGAACGCATTGTGAAGACGTCTGTTCCAATTCACAGTTTCTTAAGCAATCAAGGAAAGTCATGTTTTGGTGCAGTTAAGGTTAACACAGTAACCTCTATCCCGCCCATGTTAAATTTACCATTTTAGGTATACATAAATTCTTTAATATTATTCTAGCAACCTGAAATTTTTATACATTGTTTAACATACCTTTTTAAACAATTTGATGAATCAATTTTATTCTAAAGGTAAAAATAGTTATTTTATCTATTTTTTTACAAACATAAATATTTTATAGTGTTTTCATGGAAAAACTATAACTTAAAATGTATCTATAGTTTAGTTATTTCAATCCATATTATTATTTGTTTCTATACAAATGTGATTTCAAAAAAAAACATTTAATTCGGTTCATAAATTTGTCTAAAAAGTGTACCGGAAGGGAAAAAATAAAATTTTCGACAAATCGCTAAAAAGGCTAAGTCTATTGTGACTATATGGGAGAAAACTTAAATTTCCATACCTTTAAAAAAGGCCAGCGCCGTAACTAGGTCCAATCTTCATCTTCTTCAGTTTCAAGCCTTCTTTTCACAGTTTTCTTGGCTTTCCTAGCCCTTTTTTGGATTTTTAAGAAAAACCTCTCGGCGAAGTGCACACGCCTATTATCGCTTATTTAGTCCTAAAACACTGTTTCCTCCTGCTTTGTCACATAGATCTTGCAAAACCTTTACTTTAACCAGGACCCCTTCATTGTATGAAATAACACTGTCAAATACTCCTATTTTCAATGTAGTAGCCTTGACAAGTTGTTTTTGGGAAGTCTTGTACTCATTATATTTTTTAATGCTTCGTTGCAGTTTTGAGTGTTTCCATGCAAGCATCTTTTTAACAAGTTACTGCTTTATCATAGCCATGATAACATGATACTGGCTTTATCACAGCCATTATTGCTGTGGGAATGGACTTGGATTAGTAAGTTCTGAGCAAGGTAAACCGTGAGCGGCAGCCCGATTATACCTAAACCATGAGTCGCCGCCAAGTGGACCCAATCGGTGATGAGGGTCAGCGTCTGGTGAAGCTTTATGATAAAATGTTGCCCAGCATGCATTTTTCATATCTTCCAGAGTTTTATTTGACCTGATGGCCTTGCCATTATACACTTGTAAGTTATTAATAACCGAGTCCGTCAACCTACCTCTTCCGGATAATGATTTTCAATCCAAAAGAAGTTTTTTCCTATATACTTTGCGTAGATCTCTCAGGCGAGTTCCCATTCTCTTCTCAACATGGCTGACACATTATAATTTTGTTATTTCAACTTCCCTATTTGGTTTCAAAGCAGACACAGCATCAAAAGATTTACAGTCACCATCACCTAAGAAGTGCATGTAACGAGCAGGCACTGGAGGTTCTTGAGATCTTATAAAAATGTTCGTAACACCAGCGACCTCCATTCCTCCGCTGGATCCTGCATAATTAGCCAAACAGTTCATTTATATTAAAATTACACATGAAAAATAAATAAATATAAAAAGAAACACGCACTTCCACCGTGGTATCAAGTCTCCCCGGAAATTCTAAAATCAAGTACCATATTATTTTACTAACATTTTCTCGGAGTTTTTGTGACATTACGATTTATTTGTTTATTTATTTTTGTTAACAAAAGAGAAAATGATATCAAATTGTAGCAGAAGTTTTGGGCTTCGAAATAAGCTTAAGCTGATACTAAAGTAATAAGTGGTTTCCTATAAAAATGCATTTGAAACTTTTTTTAGCTTTTGGTTTCAAGTCATCCCAACAAAGGGAAACCCCAGAGATCTTGACAAGCGGGACTTTGTTGGTGAACTTCATAAATCAGCAAGAAATAACTTCATTCGGCGTGGTTTTGATGACCATTGGTTTTAGTTCGTGGTTTTGTTGACCACTGGCAGGCAGATTTGATAGAAATAATACCTTATGCTTTAGTCAGTGGCTACAAAACACTTATTCCTATGGTAATCGACAGATTATGAAAGTTGGCAAGGGCAGTACCATTGATTCGAAAACTTACCCCGTCGCCATATTTTAGATTTAAACTAACCCAATTTGGTTAAAACAAGTTATTCTTTATCCAATATCTATATCATAAGATACAGCAGAAAGCGCTTTATCGAAATATATCATTCACATTATTTTAAATTAAAGAAAAAGTGTGGTTTTTAACTTTTAAACATAGCATAAAAACTTACTCACCTCTTCAAAGAAAAACAAAAATAGCACTGCTCAACAGTGGGTGCGCCCATCAACATGAAACTGACAGAACTACCGCGAGGGGGCGTGGGCATCATATGACGCTGATCGGTGTTGCGCTCTACGGCCTAGTTTAAGAATTAAAGCCCATTCGAAAACGTGCCCCGTGCGAAAACCTGCCCCGGTCTCCCCTACATAACAAAACTTATTCAAAGAGGATGGACACCAATGTCATCGTCATTACCTTCACCGTCTTCTTCACTGTCTTCATCACTTTCGCCGGGAACCAAGTTTATAAGGAACTCTTGCACACTATGCTGATCGAGCCCTTCTTTTTTCCAATCTGCTTCCAACAACTTCTCGACGTGTTCCACATACTTGCTCCACTGTTCTTGTTTCACCGCACTTACAGCCTCGAAGAATAAATCTGACAGTCTTTGATTTTGAACGAAGTGTTTCGTTCCCTGACAAATCTTTTGATGTAAGACCAAACCATCTCTATCGGGTTGTATTGGCAGTGGTGTGGTGGCAAGCGTACAATTATAAAACCCATTTTCCCAGCTTTATCGTTAATTTCATAAGTAGACAACGGTGGTTTGTGAAGACGAACAAGCTCGTACAGCTCAGGCCTTTTCAAGTCATTTGGGAAAGGAATTCCTCGCTTTTTTAGCCACTCCATCGTGACAGCTTTAGTAGAAGACGAACTTGGTGCCTATCTTATACCCTCGAGTGATATGGAGCGTTATCCAGACTATTGTTGCACCGCGAGGTAGGACGGAAATTAAGATGCCGAAAAACCATTTTTCAAAAACAGTACCGTCCATGTCCTCGTGGTAATCTCCAGTTTTTTTTAGATTCAAATACCAACGGAGGAGCTTTGATCCATCTTTAAGAACTACCAGCGTGGCAAATGATCAGCCGCTTACCTTTTCCTAGTGGGGTTGCTAAAGTGATTTTTAGGGTATCATCTGTCCAGCCTTTATACCTTACCATCATTCTGATTAATCCAAGTTTCATTCAAGAAATACGTTTTTGATAAATCCTCATTGTGCATCTTGCGCAAGAAACTACACCTCAATAGTGCAACTGATGGTTTTTCAAGTAATATTTTTCTTTTCTGAAATTTCTTGTACCTGAAGCCGGGTTCTTTTAGAATTCTTATAAATGAAGTTTTACTATTAATGTAAAATCCTGCCTCCTTCAAAGAAACCATTAATTTGGACAATGTATGCCGCCTGATTGCCGATTTATCAAACTCATCCAAGCACGTTATCTTATTTCTAGCTTTCGGCGTTTTTTCCTAGGCGTGCTCAAAACAACGTTTGCTGCATTGTGCAGCTCGTCTTCAGCGATTTCCTTTGCAGTTCCTGAGTCGTCTTCATTGGGCGCAACAGACGCATCTATTACCGCACGGGCCGCACGTACTTCTGCTTTTATCAATGATGCTACTAACACAGTAACACGCGATGTTCTAAACTAGAAAACTACGAACGTCGAACATAACTGATCAGTCCGGAGTTAATGATTGTACCGAAGACCCATTTTGTAATCCCGGGAGTAGGAAAGAAATTATTGGGATTCAGCTTGGAAGGAAGTGGATGATTCACACTTACTGATAATATCATTAGTGAGCAAACAATATGGAGTTCCTTAAGAACTGACCCTTGGTTGGTATGTTATTTAAAAGGTCATTACACCCCGGCATCCGCCGCTACCGCTTCCGCTGCGGGACGGAATGGCGCGCGGACGTTGTACCGTAACAAAGTTTACAGCAAAAGTACTGTACCTCGTCCACTCGGGAGTTTTGTATCATACAAAATAAAGTTTGATATAAGAAATATATAGGATATCAAAATATTCTAGATATGGCAGGCACTACAGTACCTGCATTATGTCGTAAAACGAGCGATTGGGCAGTTCGAATATTACTTGTGTTTACATTTCATTATAAACATCAGGGTAAACAATGCGGCCATCAACAATTCTGAACTTTAAAATTAATTTTTTAATTAAAAACCAAAACGTAACTATCTGAATATTTTATTCAAGCGGTTGCACTCGTTTGAGCTCTTGATGTATAACATGTGTGTTATATAACTTGAGTTTGTTATAAATAAATAACAAACTTAAGCTTGATTTATACAACTAACTATTAAATTTATAAAATGATTTTCAGTTGTTTAATTAAAGTAAACCGCATATTATTTTATATAATTTTTCTTGTAATATTAGTCGAGTAAAAATAGGTTTATACCTAGAAGTAATTGTAATATAAATTGGAATGGTTGTTTCTTAATGAAAAAAATGTGATAAACACGATGGAACATAGTCTACTTATGTACGACCCTGGGTTTAGCCGTCATCTTGAAAAATAGGCGGCCATCTTGGATTTTATGCAAACAATTACTAAAACCTCTACTGTGTAAACACCAATTAACCTAAAAGGTCAACGTTTTTACTAAATTGTTCCCAGTGAACCAGGCTTTCATATAAATACATCTATATCTGATTACTTATTGATTTCATAGAAATATAGTAACTTAAACTTTAAAATTTGCAAAAAATTTGTTGTATTTTTACAGTTATTGTGAATTTATACATTAAAATTTATTTTTTGTTTTTGAACCACTATATTCATTTTAAAGAGAGAAAAATTTGCTACAGATTCAGTCTGTTGGTATGGCCTTCCAGCCGTTTTAGAGTGGAACGGGTGCGAACTAAATATTTCTCTTCAGGATTTAACAGGACAATTAGACCATAGTATAGATAAATAATGTTACAATCTATCAACCTTCTGACCACTAGGGCAATTGCAATATAAAGTAAACTGATTGTGTCTAGATAAAAAATGTATGAAAAACACGATGGAACATAGTCTACTCATATACGACCCTGGGTGTAGCCGCCATCTTGAAAAATAGGCGGCCATCTTGGATTTTATGGAAACATCTACTAAATCCTCTACTGTATAGAAACCAATTAACCTAAAAGGATAAGTTTTTTACTAAAATGTTCCCAGTGAACCAGGTTTTCATTTAAATACATATATATCTGATTACTTATTCATTTCTTAGAAATATAGTAACTGAAACTTTAAAATTTGCAAAAAGGTTTTTGTACTTTTACAGTTTTTATGAATTTATACATTCAAATTTAGATTTTGTTTTTGAACCACCATATTCATTTTAAAGAGAGAAATTTGCTACAGAATCAGTCTGTTGGTATGGTCTTACAGCCATTTTATAGTGGAACGCGGGCAAACTAAATATTTCTTTTCAGGACTTATCAGGGCAGTTAGACCATAGCATAGGATAGATCTATAATGTTACAATCTATCAAACCTCTGACCACCAGGACAATCGCAATATAAAGTTAATTTACTGTACGTAGATGAAAAGAGTGCAATTAACACGATGGAACATAGTCTAATCATGTGCGACCCCAGGTTGAGCCGCCATCTTGAGAAACAGGCCGCCATATTGGATTTCATGAAAGTTTTTACCAAATCCTCCCTTGTTTGGAAACCAATGACTCAAAAGGTCAATTCTGTTACTAAAACATTTCCAGTGATCCATGCTTTAATTAAATACATAAATAGCTCATTATTCATTATTATTCATTCATTATTCGTTATTCATAACCCCAATAAGAAGAGTTAAGCAAAGTTTAAATTTAACTTGATGGTTACTGTAATCTTTGTTTATCAGTCATTAAATATATTTTTATCATTACTTTTTTAAACTACATTTGTTGAGCCTCATGAACAGTTAATATTTTTCAATAATTCAGGGTGATGGGTTTGTCCCCCGTTATACGTATATCATAATATTTTTTTAACGTTTTTTCAGTGAGTAAAATTTATTCTCTGTCTGTAAATTTCTTATTTTTCATTTTTCGATCATGGTATGTTTTTACCTTGAAAAATTTAGTATTTAGTTATTAAGCTTAAACTAACTGAGGTGAGAGTTTTATTCTGCAAAAAATATAACATTTTCGTCTCCTTCTAGGTGTACTTTCTCTAATAAAACATTTTTGAGCAAAATGAAAAATGATTAAATCTCCAATTTTGTGCCAAAATGTAACTTCCACATTCAATTCTATAAGTTATAAACTAATGTTATGTGGTAATTAAAGTTCTTGTTAAGGTGTAAATTTGTATTTGTATTGTTGAAGTTGTTTTAAGTTAATTTAGTATTAATAACTATATTACTATACAAACTAAACAGGCAAATTTGGTGGTTTCCATACAATGGAGGATTTAGGAAAATCTTGCATGATATCAAATATGGCGGCCTGCTTCTCAAGATGGCGGCTCAATCCGGGGTCGCACATGAGTAGACTATGTTCCATCGTGTTAATTGCACTCTTTTCATCTAGAGTACATTAAATTAACTTTATATTGCAATTGCCCTGGTGGTCAGAAGTTTGATAGATTGTAACATTATAGATCTATACTATGGTCTGACTGTCCTGTTAAGTCCTGAAAAGAAATATTTAGTTCAACCCCGTTCCACTATGAAATGGCTGTAAGACCATACCAACAGACTGATTCTGTAGCAAATGTTTCTCTCTTTAAAATGAATATGGTGGTTCAAAAACAAAAACTAAATTTTAATGTATAAATTCATAAAAACTGTAAAAGTACAAAAAATCTTTTGGAAATTTTAAAGTTTCAGTTACTATATTTCTAAGAAATGAATAAGTAATCAGATATATATATATATATATATTTAGATGAAAGCCTGGTTCACTGGGAACATTTTAGTAAAAAACTTATCCTTTTAGGTTAATTGGTTTCTATACAGTAGAGGATTTAGTAGATGTTTCCATAAAATCCAAGATGGCCGCCTATTTTTCAAGATGGCGGCTACACCCAGGGTCGTATATGAGTAGACTATGTTTCATCGTGTTTATCGTACATTTTTCATCTAGGTACATTAAATTAACTTTATATTGCTATTGCCTAGTGGTCAGAAGTTTGATAGATTGTAACATTATATATCTATACTATGGTCTAACTGGCCTGTTAAATCCTGAAAATAAATATTTAGTTCCCACCCGTTCCACTCTAAAACGGCTGGAAGGCCATACCAACAGACTGAATCTTTAGCAAATTTTTCTCTCTTTAAAATGAATATAGTGGTTCAAAAACAAAAACTAAATTTTTATGTATAAATCCACAATAACTGTAAAAATACAACAAATCTTTTGCGAATTTTAAGGTTTCAGTTACTATATTTCTGAAAAATGAATACATAATCAGATATATATGTATTTATATGAATGCCTGGTTTACTGGGAACATTTTGGTAAAAAAGTTGACCTTTTAGGTTAATTGGTTTCTATACAGTAGAGGATTTAGTAGATGTTTGCATAAAATCCAAGATGGCCGCCTATTTTTCAAGATGGCGGCTAAAACCAGGGTCGTACATGAGTAGACTATGTTCCATCGTGTTTATCGCATTTTTTCCATTAAGAAACAACCATTTTAATTTATATTACAATTACTTCTAGGTCGAGCTGTTTTTTGTGTTAATTTTACTCGACTATATTGCGTAGAATGTATATCCGTTAAAAGTTTTAAAATAAAATGACAAATAAAAAAAGTTCAGACTAACTGGGAACACCCACTATCTGACTAATGGACTGGAAGTTAGGGAGGTCCTAATCACCAGCGCTCAGGCGTGTGAGTGCGCGTGCGTTCGAGGGGACTCTACGTGAGCTCGACCCGCAATGATGGAGGGCGCAGAGTATAGAATAGAAGGCCATGAAACGAAAATTATGACATCAATTACTTACTAAGATGACGTATTTACGATGTATAGCATTTATAAAAATCTTAATTGGAGCGGAGCGAGATTAGTTTTTGTTGAAACGATTGCGTCACTTAACCTCAAATTTCATCCGTCATAGCTGCTTTAGTGTTTACAGTTCGTACTGCTTGCTATTTATTTGAAGAACTATTAAAATATACCTTATAGGTTATGTGATATACTAAATATACAACGACATTTGAAATACTTATGTATATTTATTTAGATTAAAAATTAGCTGAACGTAAAACTGTGTCTTTGGTTTAGTTGCAGTCAACGGTTTTTTGTTTGTTTTCCTACTCAACTTCATGGTCCGAAACTTAACAATATAATATATTATTATATTATCATCATATTATGGATGTGCAGTTATTCCTCTTGATGCTGTAATAATTCTAAGCAAATATATACTCCTAAAAGTTAAGGGAACTTTACTATATTAGCAAACAGTGAAGAGTGAGATGTTTATCCTTAGAGAAGTCATAAAAGAAAGGCTATTTTTCTGTATTTAATTTACTTAATAAATTGACGCTCAGAACATTGCATTTGCATTGTTGTTCAATAGTAAAAGTTCTGTTTTGAATTTACCTTTTGAAAACCTTCCTTGTAACTCAATAAAGACCGTAAAAAGACTGGGACGGTGGCGTGTCCTGTATTCCAACCACTTGGAACTCAAGGATTGTGAATAGTTATAAGAGATAGCTTGTGGGTGTGTTGTTCCCTTGTGGGGGATTAACTTCCACACTTGTGGAATACCACCTCCATCCTCATAATCAGACCATTTCGTAATTAAAGGCTCGTATCCCACGATTCCCACGTCAAACTGTAGGTTCCTTAATTTCCATTTGCTGTTGGACTATTAATTAACAGACCTGTCAAAGGAAGGCTAGGAAGAGTCAGTAACAAGCCTACAAGATCGAGCCATAGTCGTTCTACACTCATCTCTCATTCATAGCCTACTTGGCCTAAAATGCATATCGTAAAACCTATCTTAAATACCTATCGTATGCCCCCATTACAAGTAAAAGAGTATATCAAAATATAGGCCATAAATTAAATAATTGATGTACAAGGATGAAATAGTTTTACATAGCGTACTTTACTTTGAATAACCCTCCTTCTTGTCATTAAAAATGTTTATGTCAATTTGGCTGAAACATGGATAAAATCTTAATTCAACAAAAAAAGGCCCTGAGAATCATATTAATTAATTCACCTAGCCTAAGTTTAAAATAAAGGCTCCTTATAAATATATATATATTTTTCTGAATTTAAAATATTTACAGTTTTAGGCTCAAAATATTTGAATCTATTATTAAAATACGCTTCATCCCTGCACTGGATAATAAAAATCATCACTACAAACACTCGAGCACAAATGCATGTTCAAAACCTCAAACTGAAAATTTTTTTAATTAAACCTCATAAGGCAGACATGTTCTTTGACTGTTTGCTAAACTCAAAAAAAATCCCCTGTTGCAGCAGACCTGCATACTCAGCAAATATTAATTGATTAAATAAATCATTTAGACGAAGCCTCAATTCAAGTAAAATCAACTTAAATCCTAAAATTAGCATATACGGCGATTTTCTCCAAAAATAACATGGGAAATGAGTATGCAGGTTTGCTGCCATGTAAAATTGGGAGGTTTTTTGTAATCATCCAATGTAAATCAACTAGATAAAACCATATACCAAGTTTTATTGAGATATGTTAAGAACTAAGTGGGATGTAGGATTTGATTTATTTCCTATAAGGTTAACATTGGGACAACATACTGTGTTTACCACATGTGATCAGCGAGCACAGAAATGCGATATCTCGGTAACCAATGGACATAGAACAATAATTCAAGTACTAAATTATTTGTTTTTTCAAGTTGAATTCAATGGTCTAAATCAAAATTTGATATTTTTTATTCATCTATCTGAAAAAAACACATTTTTGGAGGGACTTATCCCCCGTATCCCCCTCCGATCCGGGCTAGAACGGTGCCAAAATTGTTATGCAGCAACATGGTGGAAGGAAAAGATGCAGCTGTACACATTTTACCACCCAAAAAAACCTATTAAAATCTATGAAAAAATTACTTTATTAATTTATTAAATTGAAAAATTTGTAGGGCCTAACGATGAAAAGGAAGACTCCGAGGACTAGTAACACTCCGATTGCTCTTGGATTCAGCCTGGCAAAATCATTACTTTTGAAGTAGGCCTAACTACCTTTGGTAACATAGATTAGTAGACTTTAAATAGTAAAGTTCAATCTGTATTACATTCGGAAAAAAGGACAAAAAATATTTCTAAAATACTGATTTCTTTTCAGCAATGTATTCCAATTATATCAACTAAACAAGTCACTTAGGTAGCCTAAACAGTTTTGATATTAATTTGTTCGCTGAAGTCGTCCACTTTCTCAGTAGGTACCACGAAAGAAGTATCTGAGACAATAAAAATATTATTTGTAGGTTGCTGCAAATGAAATGCGGTATGTTTAAAAAAACTTTAACACTACAGTTTTTTTATTGTTGAGAAAAGTGGTTAAAATTAATATTTGGTTTACCTCTAAGGGCATAATCACCACAACTAATGTTTAGGATCAGATATTTTTCTTGTACATCCCTTTTCTATATTAAGATTGAGAGGTTAAGATCCCTCGGACACTACTCGGACCATGCAACAATGCATCCAAGAAGACATTGGTTAAAAAAACCAATTACCTCTTATGTAAAAAACTCGGTCCGAGTTAGTCGGATGAATATAATTTTTCGTAAACGAATTTTGATTTTAAATTAATTTAACATTGGATATAAATTATCTATGTCAAATTAGTTAAATCATCAATTTAGTTTAAAATTTGATATTGTCTCGGATATAAATTTTGCGATTTGAAATTATTGTAACATTGAATATGTTTACAATTCAATCCAAGTGCACTAACTAGCTCATAATCGTCCAATTGAATTCAGACCGAGTAAAATCAAGCTCGGTCCAAGATTAACTGTAGAGTGTCAACCCGCCCAAGATGGCTGTAGATTGCAAACAGCTGTTATGATAGCTTCAAAATTCGTTTTATTACGTTATTAGATTTTCTCTGGCCGAGTTATCTGCATAGAATATGTTTTTGTGTCATGATTTGCTGATTTCAAGACTTTGAAGGAAATCCTCGGAGCCGTTTTTGAGATCATTGTGCAAGCAAGCAAACAAATACGCACGGATGATAACATTGCTCATATAAGAGTATAGGAGATACAAATACTGCTTTCTAGTAGGTTGCTTAGTGACGTTGTTCAGCTCTACGAGGTTATTGTTTTATTTTGTTAATTCATAACATACCAAAGTAAATTCATGTTTTATACATGGTTTTTACTTGTTTTTTTATGTAGTTTCACACAATACTAATACAAATTTTATAAAACATAAATATGGCTAGTAGACATAAAAAATTAATATGATGCAAATTTTTAAAATTTATTAATATTTATTTGTACCAGGAACATGATATTTGTCTTTCTTTTTGCCATTTTTAGATAATACAATTATTTATTTAGAAACAAAGATATTTACCGTAAACAGGGGTAACTTGAAACAGTTTTTAACTTTAAAGTTACGTTACTCCAAAAGTAATTGACATAAATTGATGATTTTTTTACCAAAACTTTGGTCTTGGTCTGTACTAATTATTGTGCTACACAAAATTAATCTAAATGTTTTTGTTAAATTTTAAAAATTTAAAATGTTAGTGTTTCAAGTTACCCCGCTGTATGGGGTATCTTGAAATGCCCTCTAAAAATCCAATATAATATCAGTTGTATCAAGTTAGAATTGCCTGAGGTTACTTGAAATAAATAATGATGAAAATTGAAATTTTAAAAAATATATTTTAAGAAATAAAACACAAAATAAGAAGTAGGTACAATAATAAATGACGCTGTAAACTAAATTTCCAAAGAAAGCAATGGCGATCTCGCCTTCCAAAAAGTGGATTAATTTTGCACAACATTTTCTTTCTTCACTTTAAGTTTTTAAAAGTTTAAAAAAAGATATTTATGAAAAAACACAAAATATGTATTAGGTACAATCAGAAATAATGCTGTAAACTACATTTCCAAAGGAAAGCAATGGCGGCCTCGCCTTACAAAAAGTGGATTAATGCTGCACATGACATTTTCTTTCTTCACTTTACTAATGTCCTCCTCAGTTGGGAAAAAATAAATGTTAGTTGCTTTTGAGGATTTCCTCATAAACTTTGCTAAATAACAGTCACCATCATCACTGATGATTTGGGCGACAAATCTTTTGGTTGATTCCTTTTTTGTCCCTTCATCATATTTCAACGAAACAACAATGAAATCGTCTTCCTTTAAGTTGAAAAGATTAGAAGTGTTTTCATACACACACGAGGTTTTTTCACTTGTTTTTGTATCATCATCAGATTCTGATGAGATAAAGTTTGAATCGCTGTTTATTTCATGTGTTGAATACTGGTCGTCGTCTTCACTGTCACTTCTTTCTTCTAATTCCTGTTTTTTCTGGCAAGAGAGTTTTTACTTTTTATGTTTCTTTTACGCTTTGGCTCATCTGGCTCGTCAACAAAATATTCTTCCTCTTCAAAGGTTGTTTTGGCTTTCTTTACTGCAGTTTTCTTCTTGGTTCCTGTAAGATAGTGACTTTAAATTATATCTGTGATAATCATATGGTTTTAACCATGTGATTGAGAAATAATATTGTTTAAAGTATGTTTATGTTTTTGAGTTTTTGCAATAAAATGTAAGTGCTCAGTTGTTATTTGAAATGATTTATTTCTAATCTTATACTGGCGACGAAAAAACAATTGAAAAATGAGTAGAAGAGGTGGAAACAATAGAAACAACGACAATACTTTAATTGATTCATTAATATCAAAAATAGAAAGATTTACATGCCAAAACTTTGATGAATCAGACAATTGGGAAGACTATGAGGCTCACTTTCTGCTATTATGCAAAGTTAAAGGAATAGGGGAGGAATCCCGTGAGGCAGAGGAAGCAAGAAGAGATCTCGTACTGGCTTATGTAGGACCTAGCCCATTGCGGAAAGTTGCAATTTTTTTACTTCCATAAAAAAACAGGATGTTTCTTGGGATGAACTCATCAAAGGCTTCAGATCGGTTTACAGACCTAAGAAAACAATTTTTTCAGCTAGATTAGAGTTTGAGAAGTGTGTCAGGGAAAATGGGGAAAGTTTCTCAGGTTTTGTGGTCCGTCTTAAAGATCTGGCACAATATTGTAAATATGGACATAGTTTTGATGAAAGAGTAAGGGACAGATTTGCAGGACGAGTAAAGTTTTCAAAATTTGAAGTGGAAATTAGGCAACGATGGCCTGAAGGACTGAAAGAGGATGGAACAAAACTGAAATTAGAAGATTTGTTAGAATTAGCCGTATCAATGGAAAGAGCATATGGAGAAATAAACAATGAAGTTTATAAAGAAGTTGATGTAGCTAACATAAATAAAAATCTTGAGAGAAGTGACCAAAAGGAGTTGGAGTAAAAGACATGAGAGATATGGTGACACATTACAGAACCAAAAAACTACAAATACAAGAAAATGCTGGAAATGTGGGTGGCCACACGAATACGGACAATGTTTTGCTAAACAACAAAAGTGCTACAATTGCGGAAAAATAGGACACTACGCAAGGGTTTGCAAATTTAAAAAAGTGAATCAAGTGAATGAAGATTCGGAAAACGATGACAGAAGTAACGAAAACCTTGAAATAAATGATGTGCGAAATAATAGGAAATTCAAACAAGCACGCATCCAGGTAAGCATCAACAAGGTAACCAATAAACATGGAATTTGACTCTGGAGCCTGGGCTTCAATGATAGGGAAACCTCTTTGGGTAAAGATTGGATCACCAAGCCTAGATCAATCAAATTCTAAGTATGTAGCATATGGTAACAATGTAATAGATGTAATAGGGGAATGTTATGTTAATGTTAAAGTAGGCAACAAGACACGTAAACTTAAAGTTGCAGTAGTCAATGGAAACGAAAAACCGCTTTTTGGGTTACCCTGGATGTAAGCATTCGACATGAAATTACCCCCATATGTAACAATTAATAAAATGGAAAGTGAAGAACCTGTAAAAGAACAAAATGTTATCAAGCCTAGTCTTAAAGAAATTATACATGATTTTGAGCAAGTGTTTTCAGAGGGTTTGGGGAAAATTAAGGATTATCAAGCAAAACTGCATGTAACAGAAGATGCAATGCCAAAACATTTTCCAGCTCGTAGAGTTCCGTTTCCAATGAAGAAAATGATTGAAAATGAGTTATCAAGACTTGTAAAGGATGGCGTTCTAGAAGCAGTAGATCCTGCTGAAACACCAGTTCCGTGGGCAACTCCAACAGTCAACGTAGAGAAAAGTGATGGCTCAGTAAGAATTTGTGGAGATTTTCGAGTAACTTTAAACCCGAATTTGATTTTAGACAGAGCTCTTCTTCCAACCTTCGAGGAACTGACAAGCAAAATTGCAGGAGGAAAAGATTTTTCTGTCATAGGCTTACGTGATGCATACCTACAACTTGAAGTGGTGGAGGAACATAGGAAGTATTTAGTAATATCAACACATAATGGCTATTACAGGTACACGAGATTACCTTTCGGAGTATCATCAAGTCCAGGAATTTTTCAGAGATATATGGAAAAGCTTTTGCATGGATTGCCACAAGTAGGAGTTTTATTGGATGATATTATAGTAACAGGAAGAAGCAAAAGTGAACACATCAGGAACCTGAGAGAAGTTTTGAAAAGAATGAAAGATGCTGGGTTGAAAGCAAAATCAAGTAAGTGTAGGTTCTTTGAAGAGTCAGTGACATACCTTGGACATAAAATTGACCAGAATGGAATTCACCCAACAGAGGAGAAGATCAAAGCAATTCGAGATGCTCCTTCGCCAACTAACGTCAAACAATTACGGTCATTTTTGGGTTCAATAAATTATTATGAAAAGTTTATTCCAAGTTTGCATGCTATTTGTAGTGATCTCCACAAGCTGACAGGTACGAACTCAAGGTGGAAGTGGACGACAAAAGAAGAAAGTATTTTCAAAAAAGTTAAAATATTTTGTCAAGTGAAGATACGGTAGTTCCTTACGATGAAACAAAACCATTAGTATTGATCTCCGATGCATCAGAAAATGGCCTAGGCGTTGTTCTATTGCATAGATATAAAGATGGACTTGAGAAACCCATAGCTTTTGCAAGTCGCACGTTGATGCCAGCGGAAAAACAGTATTCGAATATTGACAGAGAGGCCTTAGCCATTATATATGGTCTGAGAAAGTTTCATCAGTACGTTTATGGACGGGAATTCATATTGGTAACAGACCACAAACCCCTTCAGAGAATTTTTGGAAACTCACGAGATCTTCCAAAGATAGTGAATAATCGTTTGGTGAGATGGGCTCTTGAGTTGAACCAATATAAATATGAAATCGAGTACAGAAAAGGAGAGGATAACATGTACGCAGATGTTTTATCCAGACTTTCGATTAAAAAAGAACAAATGAAGGAATCCTGCATCAAGTTTTTGAATGTGGATAAAGTAAATACAATTATGTCTTATGAACAACTAAAACAAAGAACATCTATAGATTCTGAACTCAAAGTAGTCAAAAATTACGTTCTGAGAGACTCCTGGCCAACTTCTGTTCCTGAGAATTTAAAACCATATGCACAAAGAAAAGAAGAACTAGTGGTGGAAAATGATTTACTATTATGGTTTGGAAGAGTTATCGTACCTAAGTGTATGAGAAATGATGTTTTGAAAGTTTTACACTCGGGACATCCTGGAATTGCATCTATGAGATCTGTAGCGCGGTATTACGTGTGGTGGCCCAACCTTGATCAGGAGATTTAATCGTTTGTAAAAAAATGCACACCTTGTCAAGCGAATCGTGATAACGTAGAAGGAGTGCCATTATACCCACGGAATGTACCTGATAAAGTTTGGGAATGGGTACATATTGACCTAGCAGGACCAGTGAATGGGTGGATGTGGCTCGTAGGTATTGACGCTCTATTGAAGTGGGCAGAAGTTGAATGTCAAAAACAACATCTTCTGCTGTCATAATACAACGTTTAAGATCATGGTTTAGTAGATATGGACTTCCAACAGAAATCGTAACTGATAATGGACCACAGTTGGTGTCAAAAGAAATTGAGGAGTTCTTTAAGAGAAATTCGATAAACCACATTAAGACAACCCCTTACCATCCAAAAAGGAATTGGGGGATGGTTCATTAGCACTCCAAAATGTGCTTTTTAGCTATAGGAACTCACCACAGAAAACAACAGGGAAAGCTCCAGCTGAAATGTTCTTGGGTCGAAGGATGCCAACGATATTTGACAATATAAAACCTAACCTCCGAAAGAGAATGGAAATGAAAGTTTGGAAAGATCAAACAAGAGAAGAAAGAAAGCGAGCTAGAATCTTTGAAGAGGGGGAAGAGGTGTGGATCAGAAATGAAAATGGTAGTGGATGGTCAGCTGGAACAATTAAAAAGCAAAATGGTCTGTACTCATATGAAGTTCTTTGTGGAGGTGTTTTAAAAAGGAAACACTCTGACCAAATAAGGAAACGTGAGGGAGCTACAGACGAAAACCCTGTATCGACTACAAAATAGATGGACATAATTTAAGGGGAGAGAAGTGTAAGATAGTGACTTTAAATTATATATGTGATAATCATATGGTTTTAACCATGTGATTAAGAAATAATATTGTTTAAAAATATGTTTATGTTTTTGAGGTTTTGCAATAAAATGTAAGTGTCCAGTTGTTATTTTAAATTATTTATTTCTAATCTTATAGTACCAGTTCCAGAAGGTCCGGGTTTCTCTAACAGTTCCGCCAGATCCTCCTCACAAACACTCTTTCCGGGCTTTACACCCAGACGCTTCTTTCCTGGTTTCTTTGCACCAGATGAGTTAGAGTTAGATTGGCCTACAGGAGTTTTTTGCTTTGTTTCAGATTTCCTAAACTCCTGAAGGAATTCCTTTAAAGTCTCTGTCCATGAAGACTCACGGCTATCATTAGTATTATCATTCAAATCCTCTGCTTTGTAACCTGGGAGTTGTTTTAGAACCCTCTCTTCATTGATAGGGTAAATACCCGTACAATTGAAACCTGCAATAAGATTTTTCTCTATCGAATCTTCTAATTCCATCAAACACGATTTTAGTAGTCTGGGGAAGCGGTCCTTCTGGATAGGTCCCCTATTCTTGGACTTCCAGCTGTCAAGGACAGCTCTCCATTTCCGCTTTAAAGGTCGGAAAAAGCAGCATCTAGTGGCTGGCACCAATGTGTGCTGTTTGGAGGAAGTAAAACAAAGCCGATATTATACTTTTTACAATCCTGAATGACCTTCAATGAAATATGGCTACTGAGGTTGTCACCAATCAGTACCTTTTTTGCCTTTCTATCAAACTTTTTGAAGTAGGGCAAAGCAATGCTGTAAAACTAGTCTTCGAATATGGTCAAGTTGAACCAGCCATTTTTTGTGCGGTTATACCTAGTTCCATCGGGACCGCCTTCTGTCCAAGTATCATAGAGGTGTTCAGCCCGGTAGCAAATATAAGGGGGCAATAGCACTCCAGACGCTGAGCCACAGAACATTATTGAGGTGCTTGCTTTTGAGTGGTCAATAACTCTATCCGGATGTTTCCTGCTTCCTCTTCTAATAATAACTTTTTTCGATCGGGATTATCCGTGAAATTGGTTTCATCATAATTTAGGATTAATTCGGGGGGCACTCCTTCCAATGAAGATTTTAATTCTTCAAAATACTCGTGAATTTCCTCTTGTCCAACAGAGGCTCTAGCTCTTTTGATGTTTTGGCAAAATCGCTCAGACAAAACATTTTTGTGTCTTGTTAAAAACATTTAATCCATTCAAGGCCAGGCAAATTTGCTTTAAAACGGCTCTCATTTATGCCTTGTCGATCTAAAAATCCTTTAACAATCAGCCGCACATCATAGCTGGTTAAGGGAAACCCCCATTCGCCAGCTAAGATGAGGCAATCAACGAGCATTTGTTCATCTTCTTTATTGAGGATTTGCTGGCGTCCCACACTTTCAGTGTGTTTTCCTCTTAACTTTCTGCTTAAAGTTGCAGCTGGAATTGAATATTTTTCACTTGCCTTATTTAGCGACAACAAACCTTTTTGCACATCATTTAGCGCTTTCTGTAGAGTTTCATTTGAGTAATTTATATTATTTCTCACCCCGGGCGGTCTCGTATATTTTCTTGGCATCGTCCTGAAAAAGGATAGTAATTATAGAATAGGTCATAATTATAAGTTAACAATTTAGACCTCTTTTATTAGGCCTACACTGAAATTGAAAACAAAAAACCTAATTTAATGTATTTCATATAGTATAATGAAGAAAAGTGCATAAGGTACTAGTAGGCTACATGGTGTTTCAAGTTACCCCATCCCTGACGTCACATAGGAAAAAAATTCCCCACAAAAAAGTAAAGGATTTGGTGGGAAATGACCCTCTCACTTTTTCTTAGTATAGGTTAGGTTATGATTACACAATAGTCATATTTACTTAACAATGATAGTTTGGGCTGCAGGACATAAGTTTTCAAGCTTAATTTTTTACGGTTCTTATTTATTACTACTAATAATATTTAAAAAATGCACTTACCTTGAATTGATGGGTCTGAGACCAATTTATCTTAGAATTTGAACATTTTAAGAACAACACCACACATAGGATGAATCAAAACAGTGTATTTGTAAGTGTTGCCAACCCGAAAACAAAAATATTACCAAACTGTTTCAAGTTACCCCAGTTTACGGTACTTTACTTTAACTTTTTAAAAAGAGGGTGACGGCCTCTTTTTACCTTGCATTTGCCCCCCCCCCCACACATAGGCCTCAGGCCTGTGCGTGGAAGTTAACCCAAGGAGTGAGCCGGTACAGTACAAGGATGAACAGTACTGCTAAAAGTATGCGGCATCATCGGGACTCGATCCTGCGACGCTGCCGCCACTGAATCGGGGTCGAGTGCGTTACGAACTGCGCCACCGACTCACTATCATCTTTTTTAAAAAAGATTAGTTAAAAAAATTTAATAAATAAAGTTTGTTTGAACGCTTACACTTGCCACATTTTGCACGTAACAATGAAAAATCGTCCGGCACTTTTCCTACATATTTTTATTATTTGTTACGGCACTAAAAGGGTTAAAATACCTACCTAATTAAAGAACGCTGAGCGGAACCATGACGATGCTAAAATCCCTGCTAAAGATTTGATATTTGAGTGGCACTCAAGTTTGCATCTCTCTCTGTCCAAGATCTGGTTATGGGAAGGGAATCGATTCCCTTTCGACAACTAGCAGCGTCGGTCCTCACTTCTGAAAAGAGAACAAAGATTTTAACTATAGGAAATAAAAAAATAAGAAATTAAAAAATTAGGGTAAGATTTAGACCCCTTTTTTAATTTAAATTATGTACGCAGTACATAATTTAAACCCGCTCCAAAATAAAGATCATTATATTTATTTATTTACTAGTAATACAGAACCAATAAAGCTACATCAACAGCCATATAAAGGATAAGGCCTGTGCAGGTAACCTTGTTACCGGCAGCCCTACAGATTCAGCAATATGAGCAAAATTGTCAGTGATACACTTATTTTCTTGGCTAGGTTATAAATAACAAAAATATAAGCAAATTAAAATTAATAAAATAATATATTTAGGCTATACTGATTGTTTTTGAGATGGTTAGACATGAATCAAATACTGTACATATAGTGTAGATGTCGTAGCCACATGCTGAAATTGGACACTTCATGAAGTGGTCAAGCTCAGTTGCTGGGCACTTGATGTAAACACGTAAAACTGCTGTTTACGTTGCTTTTTTCTGTGATGGTATCCGATGTATTATATTTACTACATAAAATAAGAACATTTTTAAAGAATTTTGTAAACCATTAAGAATAAGATTGTCTAGCACTACACCAGACAATTCTTGCCTGTATGTTTTTTTTATGATGGTTTCTTCAATGTTTTCTGAGTAATTTTGGATACACATCATTATTAATATAATTATCATTGTTGAAACAATAAACTGTTTTAAAACTGCTTATTGTTTAAATAACATTAATAATAATATTGTTAACCAAAATAACTCCAAAAAACATAAACCAGACAGTTCAGAAAATTTAAATTTTATGTTATAATAAAATTAAAAAAACAAACATGTGACATTTTACCTATCATATTTATATGTAACATAACCAGCGACCACATAGTACAAATAGACGGAGTATGCCTATCTTACTAGCATTATAGCAAATTAAGTCTGGGTCGCCATATTGTCTAGGTATAGAATCATAAAACGGCGTTTAAAACCAGGACTACAGAATAGAAGGGCTGCGCCACTCCTTTCATCTCAGCTAAAAGCCGACAGTGCCCAAACTCCCCTCCCTCCACCCCGTGGTGACGTGGCGGCGATACACAGCTGTTAGCGGCTGCTACTTGTCTGACTGATGCGCGTGGCTTTTCTATCGCTGTTTTTCATGTCCAGAAGTGAGATATTTGGGTGGAACCTTATATATTTATAATCTGTATAAATTGACGAATCTTATAGTGTAAATAGTTTCCAAATAAGACTTACGAATAATTTTTTACAACGACTAGCTTATCGTATTGTCATAAATTGTGACTTGAAAAAGTTAGTCGGCTACTACTTTTTCTATTTTTTGGTCAGGTAAGTTTCGTCTGCACGAATGAAATGAACTTTTCACTTTGTATTTAAACTTTTTTTCTAGCGCGTCTAGTTTTCCCATAATCGCAGGTTGAACAGACCGGAGAGCGAGCTGAATAGTGGAGCGCGCGAAAACCCGGGCGGCCGCGTCTTAACTCGAGCTACTGCTCCGGTTTTTCCACTTCAGGGATTTATCCCAAAGATGAGATATGGGACAATACTCGGAGAAATGAGGGGTAAATTGGGAATTTTTGTTTTTTCGTGGGATATTACCTTCCGTAAATTGGACACACTGTTTCGCTCGTACACGCTGTTTCGCGCGCCTACACTCTTGTAAACAATTGTTGTTCAAGTTGTTCGTGTGTAAACAACAAATAAGTGTATTATTTGCCTATTTATGTTTAGTTTTGTTTGATAAACTGTTTATTAGTTTAAAATGTGTTTAAATAATGGGGGCCTGTAGTGTAGCTTCTCGCAGAAACGACTCCCGAACTTAGAATACTATTTATTACTATTTAACTATTTATTAGAATTAGACATCTAAACAACAAATGTTAGTACATGAACAAGAGTAAAATCGCCAAAAAAATGGGCTAAATCACCAAAAAACTAATTTCAAACTGTTGTAAGTTATTGTTTTTAGTCAGTTTCTAAGAAAGATTTACATGTGTACTTGTGTATTGAAATAAATCAAATTAACTCTTGTTTGTTTTTTATACATCAAAGGTTTAAAATTGTTTGATGGTAGTTATTTGTAAGACATAATGGACAATCGTAAATAATTATGATGTACGAGCAATTAATTATGCCAGACCCAATGACGGGTCGGGTGTGTCGGCAGGCGCGTCGCGGGCTCGCGGCCGAAGAAGTCTCCTTTGTTCAACCTGAGTTTCTAGGAAAACTAGACGTGCTAGAAAAAAAGTTTAAATACAAAGTGTAAAGTTCATTAGCCACAACTCTCATTGTAGTCTCATTAGCTACAACTTTCGTGCAGACGAAACTCACCTGACCAAAAATAAAAAAAGTAGTAGGCGACTAACTTTTTCAAGTCACAACATATTTACACTGTTAGATTCCTCGATTTATGCAGATTATGAATATATAAGGTTTTACGTAGACATAATTTTTTGAAGCGTAGAGGAGTGTGTAAACGAGGCAAGCATACACTGGCGCGCCGTGGCGCCGTAGCGAGTCTGTATCGCCGTGACGTCACAGCCACTGCCGGCTGGCATCACTTTTCGACTCCGCGCGGCGCAGCCCTTCTATTCTGTAGAACTGGTTTAAAACCGCGTAATCTGACAGTGCTCCCGTTTCAAATAACTCGTATTTTATACCATTTATAGCAAAGAGACTTAAGGTTGAAATTTTGCATATTAAGAGTCCTTTGTATTGAGTTTTAAATGTTAGTAGTATCAATCACATTAAAAAAAAACAACATAAAACGGCGTTTAAAACCGCGTAATCTGGCAGTGCTCCCGTTTCAAATAACTCGTATTTTATACCATTTAGCAAAGAAACTTAAGGTTGAAATTTTGCATATGAAGAGTCCTTAAGTTTTAAACGGTAATAGTATCAATCATATTTCAAAAATATTTTTTTTCTATTTAAAAAATGAAAAAACCTCATAAGCTTTTATTCAATCTAAAAACTTTACATGAAAAAAGTAGTCGGCTGCTACCTTTTTTTATTTTTTGGTCAGGTAAACATAACATATTTTTTGGACATAACACATAAACATTAACATTAACCTATTTTTCATGTTTTAATTTATTAACTTCTTACTTATTTACCCTTAATAAAACTTATAATAAATCAAAATATGACAAGGTAAAACAGATTTAAGAAAGTGCCGTAAGAGTTCTGAAAAGATAAAAAACTGAATTTTTTAGTTTCTTCTTTTGTATCAAAATTGAAAACACCTAATTTATTTAGAATTTTACTATTTCGTATGTTCTTTTTTTCAATATTATCAGCATTAACGTCAATTTTGGTTAAAGATTTTATTTTAAGTCAGTAAGAAAGAATTAACATGTAATATCATTAAATCAAGACTTGTATTTTTTTATTTGTTTATAGAACAATAAAAAATGTATATGGAGTACCCTGTTTACTTAACAGTTTTTTTGTAATATACTTTAATATTATATCCCTGTTGATATAACGTAGCTTAAAAATCTAAAGTTGGAAATTCATATGAATAATTTGTCTAAAGAGATAACTTATGAATGTTAAACTTTATTCAGAAGTAATAAGGGGTAACATTAGATTTTTAATAATCATTATTATTATTTTCAATAGCGTATTACCTTCAATTTTATACTGTTGTTAAGTTTTACAACTATTTGAAAACGTTATTTTTTGAAACTTCAAACCAACTGTAAGTTTTTATGTTTCATCCAAGATTAAAGGGGTTCTGTTTTATCGTGAAAAATAACTACGTGATTGTTAACAGTTCATTTTAGTCAGAACTTAACTTATAACCAAAAAAAATTATCGAAACACAATGTAGGCAAATAATATTTTCAAAAAGCGTTTGTGAATAAAATCAATATTAAAATTTTTAGATTTGAAAAAAAATTGAAAGGTTTAGTAGAAAACAATAACATTGGCTATTTAAACACAGACACAACCAATAATATAAACATTGGAATTTACTTTAACTAAGATTTTAAATCGACTGCCCAACATGCCTCGATAGTTACAGCATGTGTCCAATGAGCGTTGGGCGCTTCATGAAGTGTCCAGTTTCGTTGGGCACATGCTGTAATTTGGATCGAAATAATCGAGTTACACTATGTGCCTAGGCGCGCTGGGCACTTCATGAAGTGCCCGGACTTTGTTGGGCACTTCACGAAAACCCCAATTACAGCAATTAGCTACGACATAGATATGAAAGAGACACCCACAGTAAAGATATTAGTAATAAGTATTCACATACTCAACTGTAAAGTAATATAGTGTGCTTAAAATTTTTTTAAATAAATTCTCAAAGTTTCTCTTTTGAAAGAATACGGGAATTTCTATTCTATGGCCTAACTATTGGGTTTATTTTAATGATCTAGGCCTACCATGTTGTTCGAAAATTTTTTGTGCCTATAGGGAGTTCCAAATCAGTTTGCAGACCCAGAAACCCTTGGAAAGTTCTTAAAATTTGGGTTTAACTAGTTTAAATAACATTAAAAAGCAGATCAAAATAACTGCTATCAACCATCATTAAAGCTAGCAGACGATCAACTATTAAAATACATAGCATGGCAGAAATTAATGGTTTGCAATTTATACATCTGTAATGAAATTATTGATGAATACCTACCTAAATCACGTTCTACTAGTGCGATTTCAATATCCTCCCAATCTGACTCTGGCATAACTCTTTCCCTGGCCATTTTATTGGCCGTCTTCCTCCCTTTGTCAGGGTAGAAACACAGATTTTCTTATACTAACCACTCGTTTGCTATTACATCAAACTGGTCCGTGGCCTTTATTTTTATTATATTTCACTTTTTTTTGCTGAAATTATATAGAATATGTTTTTTTTTTAATATTCCTCCTTGACATTTTGTATAATCACTGCATGAATCACTGAGCTATAAAAGACTAGATGTTTCCTCTGAATTACATTTCCACAAGCAAACATGCATAAAATTTCAATGGTTAGACGTCAGTTCCCAATTAATTTTTAACTTGCTTCTTCATGCAATTCTTTCTTCACATTTAGAGTGACGTTATCTTCAATTATGCATTAAAAACTGATATTTTAAGTAAAATTAAAGTTGCTTGCATCACAATGAATTTAAATTATTATATGTTACCCTTGGTTCACTTAATTTACACATGCACTCATGCTTTAAAACCCTTTAGTTAAAATTGTTTAGACATGCAACATCCATGTTGCACCTAATGGTTGCACCCATGGGGAAAACTACGTAAAATGAATGTCTTGGTGGGCACACATATTTCATTACTATTTCATTAAATGGCCAAAATCTACGTGCTGAATGTTTATGTACTTTGAAAATACCAAGATTTTTACTGTTCCATAAAGGTTCAGGATAAAAAATGCTTTTCTGCAAGTATTTGCGTCCAATCACTACATTTGTATTCATGTCTTTGGAAAACACAATGTTCTCATTCACCACAATCGCTCCGTTCAAACCACAATTATTTGGTGGAGTTTTTGTCAAAACGTAATCTTTAAATATGATTTTTTGGAACTGGGTTCCGACACACAAAGCCAGTAATGGACCGTCATTATGTTGGTTTTTAAACTGAGGCTCTTCCAAAGAGCTCCTAATTATTACCTGTTTTGAAAATAATTCACCATCTCTCCTTCCAACTTGTTATAGAGGCTTAGATTTAGACCTTACCATACGTTTGATTTTCTGCATGTTATTTTTCAAAACGAAAAACAGAGAGAGTATGGAGGGTTAGATTGGGCATTGTTTGACTGAAGTGAACGATATCATCTACCATGTGAATAAGCCCATGAAAGTTATGAGTTAACAAACTCTGATCATACAAGTAAATGGCATCAAACACAAAATGGGTGAGCAAATCTTTGGCATACCTCAACAAACCATTATCTTTACACTTTTCTTTGTCAAGAAGAATTGTCACTGCAAAATGCAGTGTCATGAAATGATTATATTTCACGTTGCTCAAAACATCCTTTAGCACAACGGGACCTAAATATAATAAAAACATTTTATAATCAGTTGATTTCATTAATTTCAAATTAGATAATTCCCGTGGTCGCCGAGCAAATTACATTGGAACTGCTTCTTAAGGAAAGAGGTTTTTCGGATACAATTGTTTGTTGAGCGTGAGTTATCCTGACATTTGATCAAGGGTTGACCAGAACACCATGTGAACAATATTTTTCTCACTACCCAAAGTCAAATTAGGTGCAAATAATCTATAACAAAATCTAACAAAGTTTAGATTATGAATCCCGATTAAGGGTGTGTCACATCTTGTAAATGTTGGATCAGATTTTGTGATAAATTCTTCATATGTTCTTGGTTCACTGTCTACGGGCGAAAATATTGGTTTTTTCTGCCTTTTGGGCCTACAGATTTTCCTTTCACCTTACATCTGGTGCAGCTGTTACAGCCATTATGCCCCACAGTACCTGTTATGTAGCTCTTAGCTGGTGCATCACAACAGATACCCACAAGTTTTATTTGGACTGACTTGTTTTCTACTGTTTTACCAATAATTAAACTGTAATTCAGCTCTTCAATAAATAAGTTTAGAAAAGGAGCAAGTTCTGATGGCTTCTTTGGTCCATAATATATGCCCACTGGTAGAACCACATTTTCCAACTCCTTAAAGACATTAAAATGGGTATAATTTCACTTGGGGAGCTACGGTAAAGGCTCAGGCCATCCGTATTTATGAGTAGGTGAAGAACTGAACAATTGAAGAACTGAACAATTAACCTTCTTGGTCAATAAATCTTTGATGACGATATCCAATTGCTTCCTCAAACCAATATGAATATAATGACCAGGAGGTAGGTACAGATATAGTATTTAATTCTTTAAGTGTGTCCATTTCTGTTCTGCCATCTTTTGGAAACTTACTAAAACAAGGATGAATTTTTCGAAGACCTGAGCAGAGGCCCAATACAGCAGACAACGTGATGATATTGGCTAAAGCCCAATCCCGAATGAATTCTCTTACAGTTTCTGATTTGGTATTTTCACATTCATCAGATTCTGATGAATCAGATAAATTTGATTCATAACCAGATAATTTTCTTTGGTTCATTACTTAAAGAACTGTGCAGATTCTGTGTTAATAGAATTAACATCTATAAATGGGTCTTGGAGTCCTAAATAACTGATTTCATGCACTTCAGGTAAAGATTCATGCACTTCCCCCCATCCATCGCATTAGGTCTATAATTTCTTCATAACTGGTTTTCGGCGTGGTGTCTGTCTGTGTGTGTGTGTGTGTGTGTGTGTGTGTGTGTGTGTGTGTGTGTGTGTGTGTGTGTGTGTGTGTGTGTGTATGTGTGGATGTAAAAAAAGCTAGAAACGACACCAGTGGTCCGATTTACATGAAATTTGGCATGAAGGTATAAAGTCATGGTATCTCCAGGCGTATTTTTCATTTTTTGAATTTTTGATTTTTAAGATTATTTACCCCATAAAAACCCATAAAAAATGACAAAAATCCAAATTTCTCAAAAACGGCTCTAACGATTTTGATAAAAGTTTCATGGTTTATAGTGCTTAAGATGACAAACAAAATGAAACCACCCGCATGTCTGTAAAAATTCAGGTTCAGAAGTTATGGGGGTTTAAGTGTTAAAAAATTGATATTTTTAAAATTTCACAAAATCTGTAACCTATAAAGAAAATATACTTGCAACCATTACATTCGACTTGAAAAACTAAATAATCTAGTCTTTTGAATCATTAGTCTACGTCAACTGGTTGCGGAGGTAATTGATATTTTAGTTCGGCGGTAAACGCAGTACGTTGTCCAATGTTATTCTTATGGCAAATATTTAAAAACCGATATCTCCGTTATTTACTAACCGATTTTGATAAAATTTGGTATATATTTGTGTGATAATTGTTAATTTGTTTTATTTCACTATATATGTTTTCTGGTTATAAATTACTGCAAGGGAGAAAGTATGTGTCAGTTTCCTGATACCATTTATTTTTTAATTGTTTAGGATATATTTCATTGTGTAGTGTGGTGATAATGTTTTTTCCGTCAGCTTATTTGCTCGAGATATGACGGCTCTACAGTCGATGTCGTACAGCGCTTGTATATGAGCCCAATCAGCAACACCTACTTGTACGTCTTTCTCAACCGCAGCTCCACATTTGTTTGTTTCGTTACATTCTTCGGAGTTCTGAAACACCCATTTCAATAATTTTTCTTTTGAAATAGGTTAAAAACTTTTGTATTTTTGAATATTTTCAAAGAAATAAAATAAAAATGTGGATTACGGTTGAATTAAGTAGAATAACTTGACATCAACTTTAGAATAACTAAATTGTACTTTACATTTCAGACTTATTTTTTAGGTTTAATCTGAATCTGCGTAGCCCGTTACACACTTTTGAAACACTCTTTATAATTCATAAAAATTGTTTAAGTGTTCAAAAGTGTGAACTCTTTGTAGGGGAGAAATAGCAGTGAATAACAAACTGATTTCCTGACTTGAGGCTGTTCTGGCACCCACTCGGAAAACGGGATGAGCAATTGTTTCGCAATATTTATCTTAGCCTCTTCTCGGCTTGTTTGGCAATGGCTTTAGCATTAAACCTAAAATACCATCAACTACGTTAGCGACTGATAGAGGCTGTGCATGGCTTAGTTGTGTAGGCTTCCACAGTCCTTCCAATGAACTGTATTCTTCTTCTCAGGAACCACGGGATCTTCTTTCTCTTCTTCTGATTCTTGTTCAGTTCTATCAGCTTTAATGAGACTGTTAACGAGCTCGATTGCAGACTTCTTTCTGTTTTTCTCAAAAACTCATGGTGTTTAAATTTTGGATCTAAAAACGTACACATGGAGAATGTGCAGCTCTTCTCTAACCCTAGAAATCTCTCTTCGATGCCATTGAGTAAATATTTGGCCACAGATTTGAGTCTTCACCAAATGAGTTTGAGATTTTGATTACCGAAGATTTTAATCCCTGAGTGAGTGGGATCACTTTACTAGCCGTTTTGTAATCTTCTCAGCTCATGTCTCGAGTTATTTCTGCAAATGGCTCCAATAGGTCGAACAGTTCTCTGCATATCTTCCCCTCATAGGATGTCACGGGCGTATGGTCGGTGTCTGATTCGGCCTATGCATATTTTACAGCTTTATCAAGCAGCACAATTTTTTCGAGCGCAAATAAAGTGCTATTCCATCTGGTCACGATGTCTTGAAGAAGTTGTTTTGGCTCTTTCACACTATTCTGTTCTTGAAACTTCAATAGGTGCCTTACAGCATTATTACTTCTTTTGAAGTAACTCACGATGACTTTGACTGTTTTGATTATATCTTCTATGGGTGCTAGTTTGAGGGCATCTTGTACGATGAGATTTAACTTGTGCGCATAGTATCAAAAATAAATTTTCATTTCAGTATTTTGGCGATTGTACTTATAACGTTGCTTGCGTTATCAGACACCACAAAAGAATCTTTATCTGTTATCTCCCACTTGCTAACAACGTTTTCATATGATTTTCTCAGAAGTATGGGGCTCTTACAGAATACAGGACTATCTAGAAGAACAATTTTCATTTCATAATTGTTATCAACGTAGTGAGCAGTTGTGGCTACATGGCTACTTAACTATCGTTAATAGAAGAAGACCATGAATCAATTGTAACGCAGACAGTCGGAGATATCAAATTTACTGCTGACTCCTCTTACAACGCAGGTAACAACGTGTTGGAAAATATTTCCTTGTTAGTATCTTGTACGTTGGATGAACTGTATTCATTTAATTTTAAAACCCACGATCTTAGACCATAGAAAATGGTTGAAAATCCCAAACAATCATTTTCATTATTGCTTTATCAATTATATTTTTTCAATGTTCGTAATTTTCTTCGGAACTTATTTTGTCATTGTGGACTGTTTTTCATACAAATCTGATATGATCTGGCTGAGCTTGATTTCCAGAATTATTTCTCGAGACTAAAGGGGCAAGATTCTGATCAGACATAATAGCACGTCTTGAAGCTGGGAGGGAAACATAACTATGTTTGTAAAAATCTTCAACACCGGTATCCAAAGCTAAAACCACCCGAGTGTCCTGAGATATTTTAAATGATGGAGATATTTGATTGTTAATAGCATTCGCAGATTTGGTACGGGTTGGCGGTTCTAAACTAACAGTCGGATGTTTTCTCATCATGTGTTTTTTTTAAATATTTTTTATTATTGACAGATCCTTTATAGGATAACGTGGACTTACACAGCATACAACTAGCATTTTACTTCTTATGAGGGTGCCCTTTATTTTTGTAATTATTCGTTGGGGAGTTTCCTAATCAAAAATATGGCTGCCGTTTTCTATTATAGCAGCCAATTTAATTCGTCTTATGGAACACTCTGTATTTTATGTTTTTGGATTCTACAGGTGGATTTAATGACACTTTAGTAATTTGGTTCTTATTACCAAATCAAATTGTTAAAAAGGTATGATTTATTTAAGTTTGAATTTTTTTCATAAGTAATTCGGGCATTGAAATTACACAATTATAAGATGCTGCCGAAGTTTGCCTCTTAAGTTTAAAGAAGGACAATAACAAACATCTCCTTAACCGTTAATGAAATAATAGACCAAATTACCAGTGTCTTAAAAGTACCTGTAATGTCATATAATATCCTTATTTTAGTCTTCACTCCGACTCGTACTCATCCAAACACTGAGATTGCATTTTCTTCTTTCATCAGGAACAACTTTATAGGTAAAACAATGTATAAAAATAAAAAAATATAAAATATGTCATGAAATGTAAAAAAAAAACAGAAATATAAAATGATTATGTTTTTTTAATTAATTGTCCTCTTGTTGCCTAGTAATATAATAGTGAAAAAATTAATTTTACTTCAGAAGTTATTATTGTACATTATTATTACTTAAGTCGATTAATAATATAATAATAAGTTAATAATAATAAATATAATAATAATTATTATTTTTTTATTCATATTTTTATTATTATAATAATAAAAATATAATATATTTTTACTATAATAAAACTATATTATAATAATTATAATTTATTTTATAAAATAATAATAAACTAATAAGTTAAAACTCATTGGATGGCGGTCTTTCCAAATTCCATTCTCATTGATAACCTGAACAGTTTGATAAGTTTTCTTGTATGTTTTTTGGGAGGGGCTCATCAAGAGAGTCTGTTTAGCTTCAAAGAGTTTTGAAATGAATCATTTCTAAAACAGAAAAAGAAAGGATGAAATAAAGAACTTCATCAATACCTGAACATATTTTATTAAATTGACATTATTTTATTGATTTTACAAAATTAGAAAGAAGGGTATATTGACAAAATGACATTTCATATAGCGTTCATTAGCTTTTTCGTCCAAGCCAGCTAGATCACTTCACAAGCTAGTTTCAGGACATTCACACACAAGGACATTACAAAATAGGCTCATTACATTAAAACATTAAACAAAATATGATTTGTCTAGGGATTCATTTCTTTGTTTCTAGCGGATTTCCCTATAGGAAATAAGGTATTACCATAGGTCTCATGGAGAATATTCTTGGGATGCTAGTTATGGACTTTACGTTGGTTGATATTAAAGAGGTGAGACATTGTCTCATTCATTAATTTAAGCATCTGAATTTCGCTTAGTATGCAGGTCTGATGCAACGGGGGTATTTTCTATGGTTTGTACCAAAGGAATGTTTTACAATTGGCCTCGCTATGGACACCCGTGCAAAGTGGCACTCTCTTACTTTATGAAAGAGAATAAAAATTAATAAATTGGAAGCTCTCTCGCTGTATTGTAGCTCGAAAAATCATCTATCCCATTATCGGCAAGGGCATAAAGCCCAAATTTTAATTTTTTTTGTCTAAAGCGGGAGTTTAGGCCCCTTGAAATTGAAATTCGCTCCTCAGGTCAGCGTGCTGCGTGCGTACTCATTTATTAACCAAGACATACGAAACGACGTTACTGCACGAACGCCATTACAGTAGTTTTCCGCTCTTAAGGAAAAAAATAAATAAAAAAAAGTCGAAAATAAAATAAGGCCCGAAATAAAATAAAGTACCGGTAAACAATAGCCTACGTTATTCTTACACTCACAATTCAAGGATGAATCAACACCTACTAAGTAGTACTATATTAGTATTATGTCAGTAACGATACTTGTAAACAAACTAGGCTTCAGTATCTTAATTCAACATCCAAATTTGGTATTACAAGTGCGCCACACCAGTGGAACCGCCTTTTTACAGCACTCTGCGGAGTTGGGTTGGGTTTTTATATATGATTATCTTAATAACATACTTTAACCAAACAATAACCTGACCTAACTTCGCATGCGCGCTGTTTAGTGGCGGTCCTATAGCGGTGTTACATGTTTAACAAATAAATACCAAAAGTTTAACCAAGACTTACCAATATTTCTTTTCTCAATTTACATTTCCATAGTCTCCCACGTTTTTTGGGGTAGTTCACCATTTCTCGCAAACTTTTTAATTGTTGCTAACCCTGCATTAGGGTACGTGCAGATATTTTCAGTTTGAATCCAAGAATTTGGAATCAAATCATAGTTTCCGTCTTCAAGCCTTCTTATCAATGTCCACATTCTTGATCACAACTAAAAATATTTTTTTGTTTCATTTCCATTATTAACTTCATACAGGTTATTTCCTTAACTGAACGATAATCTTTATGTCAACAATTAAAATATTAAGTATTAAGGTACTGTATTTGAATTTAATCACAATGCAATTCACGTGCGTAATTCTAAGTATGCAGCAGAGGAAATGCAACTGTTTTATCTTCGTAAGGAAGACAAACAAATTTCCTGACAAGTAATGACAAAGGCCATGATTCCCATGTTGACAATCTTGATAATTCCTATATCCCCAATACGGAGCTGGCTATAAGAGGGTCACCATAAAAATTGTGTTTTAGAATGAACTTTCTTCCGATAACGATAATTTCATTGATCTCTTTTGAATAAGCAAAGTTTTCAGTTATTATTATATCCCCCTTTTGGTTGCCACAGTACTGATTTCGTTCAGATACAGAGATGAAAAAATTTTGAAACACACCTGGAGTGACTTGGAGTGATTTTGAACTTTCCCTAGGCCTTTTAAAGGCACGTTACACTACTTGACCAAAAAGACTTCTAACATTCAAATGTATAGGCCTAATTTTACTTTTGGTCTGCTTTTGATCATTAGTTTGTTTTAATATTGATTTGCGCCTTAAGGGCTTACTACTTATTGGAGTTGTAACAGGCTTACTTGTAGCCAGCGGAGGTAGGTTAGGTTGACTCGATCGGGATTTGCGTTTTTTTTTTTTTGAGGTGGTACTGCTCGTGCTGCTCTCACCACTGCACTGGATGTACGTAGCAATCAGTTCACACAACAGATCCTTCCCCACTGAATTCAGATGAAGGCCATGGCTTGTTTAAAGGTCCCTAGGCTATTGAAGGCCAAGAATGTCCACTTATTATCTAAACACTTTTCTCTAATTCACTGATTTTGTTTAGCAATTATCCTGTTTTCATTAACGGTGTCATGCCTATAAGGTGCTTCAACCCAAAGTACCTTACCCCTAGTTGAGCCCTGGGAGAGTACATCAATTTCCGCATTTACTTCCTTAATACTATCTTCTGTAACTTGGTTTACACCACCTACCACTACCAGGAAATTAGCAACTGGTTAAGCTCAGGGAGAAAACCGAGGAAGAAGGCACAAATTTACATAACTGATAATTTTCCTTAATGTTTATAATTTCATATGTATAATTTTTGATTATAAATATGAATTGACAATATGCTGTATTAATTAATAAAAAATTATAAAATAACGTGTCCTCCTCCTCTATAGAAGGGTAAAAAGAAGCAAAACAGGTGACCACTGCAATCCCTATTAAACCTACAAATGCCGTCAACTTCCACCCAAGCCGGTCACCGTTTATTTTAGGTGGGCCCTCCCACCAACTAAGCCACACATTTGCAAGCTTAATAGGGATTGCGCATTGACGGGATTCGAACCCACGCACCTCAGGACGGCTTCGACGCTATACACTCGTCAGTATAGCGCCGCAACCGATTGAGCCACGTTACCACGGTCGGCCTGGAGAAAGATTGGCGCATAAAGCCTACAGTCGTCCCTAGCAGCAAACCAGTGAACTACTAGGCCAGATGTTTGCAGAATTCCCCGATAGATAGCAGAATCGAACGGAACAGCGCAGCTGCGGGCAGAAACGTATCACGGAACGGTTCCGTGATGCGAAATTTGGGCTCACGTCAGCTGTCACGGAACAGATATATGATGCAAGGCTAATGGGTTAATTTAGTAAGTTATTTAATATTTATTTCGGTTTGTTTTTAAGTAGTTTACCAAATTTTGAAGCATTTTGAAAGGCCTTCTCTGTAAATTCCACAATCTTAAAACTGCATCCGATGCATTTATTAACCCTCTTGGTAATCTTTTTTAACAAACGATGTGTGATTAGTGATTAAGAGTTTTGAATATGAGTGGTCATGACTCACAGTACTAGTAATATCGCAACTTAAACTATAGAACAGCAGATCTAAAAACTCATCACAAGTTACAGTTCATTCATCATTTTCTTGACAATAAACCCTGAAAATGTAGTACAAAATGTTTCTCTGATAATCAGTCAAAGGTTTGGATTCAAGACGGTCAAACAGGTTCTCTATACCATATTCATCCCTCATTGCTCTTGTTACAGATTTCATCCATTGCTTAGGAGTACGAAAATTTGCAACGGCAATGCGATTGGTTGTATCGGGTTCTTCATTGAACTTTCCATCTGCAGAGATATGATTTTTGAAGAAAAGGGATTTCAAGGAACTTTGGAACCGCTTTGTATTTGGGTTGTTGTTCCAACCTCCTCTTGATGAGTCCTTTTTTATTATTTATCTTGAATTGGTTCACCCATATCTGAACACTCGCAGGGTCAAAAGGATGGTCACTTCCTAGATTGAAACTCTTAGATATGTTTATAAATCTTTCCTTGTTACTAGATGGGTCCTTTTTAGGCTGCAGTCTATTACATTTTGCCTGATTCTTCTTAAAATTTCTTCATACGGAATTTTGTTAGCAACACTGGCTGCAATAGTTTCTCTTTCAGCCTTGGATAGGTTTACATATTTCAATTCATTTTGGGGTCCAACATGACTTTTATTTAAGAGAACTTTTACCTTTCCGCAGGCTGATATGTTAACAGACATTGCTGCTGGACAAAATCCCTTGATTTTGGAGGATCCATTTATCTTTATGGACCATTTCCCACATCCTCTTGATTTGAAATTCTCACTCCTGTGACAAGTGAATCTTAGACGTGTTTTACTACACTATATGAGTTTATATCTTGAGTTTGATTTATTTTCAAGGTCACTTTTCCATTGGTTGAATTCATTAATCGATTGAAAGTTTAAATTTTCATGATCCATCGTGATTTTATGGTGCTCTTCAAAATGGTCTATCATTTGTTTGCCTAAGGGCCACTTTCTTCTGAATAGGCGATAGAACTGACGATGTACTCTAATGTCATGGCCCAAGTGTTTGGCCAGCCAATCTGTCTTATTTTCACTCTAATTGCCTGCCTCGACACGGTGACAACGTACTTTCTTAGCTTCGTTCCTGTTATGGAGTCAGAAGATGACAATCCTGCTCTATTACACATTTTCTTAAGGCACACATGTCCCCTGAGAAGGTTTCCACTGGGTATGGCCTTGCGAAGATGAATGGGGTTTCTCTTGCAACTCCATGTTCGCCTCGTACACTTATCGACAATCCTAATCGTTGTTTCATCTCTTTTGTTAGAAGTACAGCTATTGCAAAGTGCGGCATAGCCCACCATTCCCCGTACTGGGTGAGGTGTATGATTTCGCAGCATTCCCCATGCAGGCTGGCCCGATGGGTGGCTTGTTGGTGTGCCGTGACGTGCATGACCTCAGTCAGTTGCGACTGGAAAGTGTTCTTGACGTTCCTCTGTCCCGCGCTAGCGCCCGAAGGAACAACCACTGCCCCCGCGAGGCCAACCCAAGCTGTCGGGAGCGCTGATCGGGGGAACTCATTTTGATCATTCTTTTGATAATTCTTTTGATCATTCTTAATAAGACAGGTACCTCATGAAGGACGTTACCCTGAATATGAGTGAAGGATGAGTGTGATGATCGTTATGATAGTGGCGCGATCTTGTAGCCGTGTTACTGACTAAGGTTGGCACGTTCCTTAGACAGGATTGTTAATTAATAGCCCAACAACTAATTAATTAATTAATTTAAAAAAACAACCTGCCGGGCACCCCGACACCCGCGGTACCAGTATAGGTCTCACGTCACTGGTCGGACGGGTCTAATCCCCCCCTCTGACTGTTGCCATGGGAATCCGTGGAGGCTGATTCTTCGAGGCGGCAATCCTAAAGGTCGACGTGGGCTCTTGCAATTTTGATGGTTGTCTTGAGGATGCCGGTCACCAAGGTGTTCAGGGAATTGTCATCTCCAAAGCTCAAGATGGCGAGATTCCTCCTCGTCTCCGCCGGCAGACCTCCCCTGTACCCGATGACCAGCGGGAGCACGCCCCTATCACATGGGCGAGGGTCTTAACGGCTGCACCGCATCCCCTGCAGATGAGCTCAGTCGGCTGGTGGCGATTGAAATACTCCCGGGTTGGGAAGGTGTTGGAGCGTATTCGGAGCCAATTGATCTCACCGGATGACAGATCTCGCTGATGCAGCCACTTGTTTCCGTACTTGTTCCCCCTAAACGCTTCGACCCCTTTGCCCTGCGTCGGCTGCTTCACCCAGTCGTTGTGGTGCTGCTTCTTCCGGGTCGCTTTCCACTTGTCCACCTCGGATGGTGTGCAGGGCCAGTTTAGCTTGAGCGACTTGGCCAGCCGCTTCATTCGGCCCGGCATCGGGCTGACACCATATTCCGTGAAGAGGACCTCCAGGAGTGGGTCGTCGGAGGACAGCAGCGCGAGATAGGATTTGAGGCTGGCCGCTCTCACGATGTCTTCAAGGACTGGCACCCCAGTCCTCCGTCGCGCCTGGAACAATAGAGAAGGCTGTCGTATGGATGGGCAGATGGAAAAAGTTCTTGACAGCTTTCCTGATCTCAATGTCAAGGGCCCTCAGTTTGACCAGCCCCGGGAGGTCCGCGATCAGAAGATGAAGCACCGTAGGAATCAGATATCTTGTCAACAGGTCCAGCTTCTGGAAAGGCTTTAGTTTCAGGGATTCACAGCGCTCGGCCAGCAGCATCACCCTCTTGGCGTTGTCCCAGTTGTCAAGGCCACTCCTAAGCATGAACGTTGCCCCCAGGTAGCGGATAGGCTCGTCGACACCGACGTTCCTCAGCGTCTCCCCGCATGGCCTGACGTCCACCGGAACTTGAGACCACGGCCCCCCGGAAGGTCCGCCCGACGTCACTCCGAAGACTGAACATTTCGAAGCAGAAAGTGTCATGTTGAGACCAGACAATAAGCCCGTGACCTCGTCAATAAGTGCCTGGAGGCTAAGTCTACTTTCGCTGAGCAGGATCGGATCGTCGGCGAAAGCCAGGGTCCCAACCCTCAAACTTCTGCTGACCTTCACACCTTGAGGCAGGGCGTTCAAACGTCGGACGAGGGGGTCCAGCACCATATTGAAGAGGAGAGGAGACAAGGGGTCGCCCTGCTTCACCCCACGACGGAGAGGGACCAAGAAACCTTCACAATTCTTGAAGACGGTCGAAGAATTATGGTACACCTGTCGTAGGACATCTTGTATGCAACGAGGGGCCCTACATACGGACAATATTTCAAAGATGGCTTGGTTAGGCACGGCATCAAACGCCTTGGCGATATCAAGGACAGCACCCATCAAAGATCCGGATTTCCCCCTCCGAAGAAGTTCGTCGAAAATTCTTGTATTGGCAAAGCAACCATTGCCCTCCACAAAACCTCTCTGTCTGGGGTCCAGCTCTACAATTCCCCTTAGTCGGTCCTTGAGAACACCGTTGAACAGTCGACATAGTGTGTTCCCGATAGTGATGGGCCTCCAGCCCCCAGCCTCGGACAAGTCCTTGCCCTCCTTCGGAATCATGATACAAAGTTAAATTCTGGCTGAAGTCAAATTCTTCAGCCAAGCTCTCGGGAAGAATCGCTCGAAGAAAAGCAAGTTAAACAAGCCAGACAGGAGATTGGCGTGGCCCTTGAAAGCGACAATGTCGCCCCGCCTCACCCCATCAGGGCCAGGCGCCCCCCTCGGCTTAATCTTCTTGAGCCTTTTCTTGATGTAGGCTATATGCAGCCTACTAAATGCCTGCCATTTAGACCTGTAATTTTGTACCTGTGTTCTTTTTGCTTCCAATACGTAACTAAATAACTAATTGTTCAAACAATGTTTGTGCTCAGCTATGCCTAATAAAATCGAGTTAAAATTGCTAAAAAGTGCGTTATTAATTCATTAAAGTTACCTCTAAGACCAACCAATATCTAACAGAAGATCAAACACTATCTCCTTTATGAATACAACTTCATGAATAACTTATATTATTTTAATTGTACTGTTTACAGATTGCAAGTATGCAAAAATATTTCTGAGGTCTGTGACGAAGTATGTTAATGTTTATTAACGCAGCATTTACATTACCACATATTGAAGCTTTTTAAAGGCCTTCTTTGTAAATTCCACGATCTTAAAAACTGGATCTGATGCTCATATTAACCCTCTCGTAAAACTTTTTTAACAAACGACGTAGATTAGTGATTAAGAGTTTTGAATATGAGTGGTCATGATTCACAGAACCACTTATATCACAACTTAAACTAGAGAACACCAGATCTAAAACTCATTACAAGTTACAATTTTTCATAATTCTCTTGACAATAAACCCTGAAAAGTAGTACAAAACGTTTCTCTGATAATCTGTCAAAGGTTTGGATTCAAGACAGTCAAACAGGTTCTCTATACCATCTTCATCCCTCATTGCACTTGTTACAGATTTCATGCATCGTTTAGGAGTACGAAAATTTGCAACGGCAATGCGATTGGTTGTATCGGGTTCTTCATTGCAGTTTCCATCTGCAGTTAAATGATTTTTGAACAAGAGGGATTTCAAGGAACTTTGGAACTGGTGTGTATTTGGGTTGTTGTTCCAACCTCCTCTTGATCTAATGCAGGCAGAATACAGTTCTAAACGAGTTAGACTTAATTTGTAGGTTAAAAAGAATTTTAATGGGTTTTGTTCTCTCAACAGTAATTCATTGACTAAACCAGTAACACTTCTCATACACGTCATAAACACTATTACAAACGTTTTCCTAGGCTGAAGATAAATGAAAATACCATTTACAGTTAGTAATTGAAGATATTTTTCCATTTCCTCAAAAATGATTGACAGTAGTACAGATTTTGGCTGTTTATATCCTTTACCAAACGGATTTCTACTATTTAAAATGTCAAAAAGTATATCATTTTTTGTTCAACATTACAGGTGCAAAGGAATTGTCAAAATCCGGATGACCTGTATAGTCTAGAAACTTATTCGCATCTGCAACACTTCAGCTGAATGTTTGTGCTGTTAGAGAGACTTTCATTTTTTTTCATTCAGTCACAGATTTTGGCTGTTTATATCCTTTACCAAACGGATTTCTACTATTTAAAATGTCAAAAAGTATATCATTTTTTGTTCAACATTACAGGTGCAAAGGAATTGTCAAAATCCGGATGACCTGTATAGTCTAGAAACTTATTCGCATCTGCAACACTTCAGCTGAATGTTTGTGCTGTTAGAGAGACTTTCATTTTTTTTTCATTCAGTACACATCTAAACTTAGAAGATTTTAATTCTTTGTCATCAAGATTAAAACTAACAAGATTTGGGACTGATGTTTACTGCACTTCCATCACAAGTTATCAATCTTATATTAACCCCAACTTCATGCAATTCCGATTAGCATGATTTTATGCTAACAGAAAGAACATCTGAAGAAATGGCACTGGTAAAATAGTCTGCGACTGGGCATTTAAATATTTTACTGTACGATACAATTTGAAAAACCAAGGCTTCTTTTGCCAATAGGTCAGACAATGAGGGTGCAATACCTCCCAGGTCAACATAACCTGAATATGTTTTCTCTTTACAGTTCCAAGTGAATTGTTTTCTGATTGATATGCCGTCAAAAACTAATGATCACTCTTTTAAATAAGCAAAGTTGGGGTTTGATTTTTTATTTCTTAAAAATAAAAATAAAACTCATCCAAAAATCCTTGTTTACAATTTACAGAAGATATCCAGTCTGTTATTTTGTTAGGATGAGGCAAATATAAATATTTCCCTTGGAGAGTAGAAGTATAGAGTCATGGAGAACTGTTTCATTAAGTCTGTGTATCTCATTTCCATTTTTATGTTTTCTAGAATCTGTTTTTGCTGGTTCATTATTAATTCTAACGAGTATCCGCTGAAATTGGTTTTCAAAATGGATTCCATATCTTGACCAATGTTGGCCTTTTCCTGAAATTCTTTTGTTCAATCAGAAAAAGTTTTAATTTTTTGTTCCTGTCTTTTAAGTTTTCTTGCAAGTACTTGATTTTGTTTCTTAATTTCCATTTTGTAGGTGTTTCCAGACACCGAGGACATTTGTGTCTGGTCTTAAATTAATGATACTGAACTGACTTGTCCCAATGGTTGTCTACTGGGTCCAATAGAGGTGTGCTGGAGAGCCGAGAGGGCTTGGAGAGTGACGGCAATCGTCTCGTGTCGTCCTGCAGCACCTCTCATACTGGCTGTCACATAAACAGATACAAAATGCGGGTTACTGGGGTATTTAATTAATAGGAGGACCTTTTGTAATTAATAATCATTATTATAAAAAATAAACAATTGACACTGTATTCTAAATTAATATTCTACAGTACCACATAATTTTTCGGACATTGTCCTTAATGTTCATGAATTCTCACTATTTTCTTTCGTGATTTTCATACTTCTTGCTCCACTTTTAGTCCAATCAAAAATAATTTTAACAAAACAAAGAAAAAATCTACATGATTACTTTTTTATGAAAAAAACAGAGTTAATAATGGAAAAGTCTGGCAAATACAAATATAAATTTAAAATTGAAACATATGATCAAAAAATAGAAAAGGAATAGAAATTATTATATGGAAAGAAATTAGGTTAAAGAAATTAGGAAATATTATGAATTGAAAGAATTGAATATATATATATATATATATAAATGAAAGTGGTGGGTGATAAAAGTGATTGTGCCTTCTCTGTACGCAACATAAACGGCCCCCTTGAAGTGTCCATCACTTCAACAAGACCCTAAACTGGTAAGGGGCAAAGTTTGATTGCTGGTCGTATAAGAGTACCATTTTCGGTCTTGACTTTTGCGACTCGAACGATTCCATCTTTTCCAGGGAAGACCTGAATAATCCTTGCCAATGGCCATTTCATAGGGCTGGATTGTGAATTCACCAGAACAAGGTCTCCAATCTTCAAATTTCTTCCATTGTTAATCCACTTGGACCGCTGTTGAAGGGTATGAAGGTATTCGAGGTTCCATCTACGCCAAATATTTTGAAAGAACTGCTGCACCAAGTACCAATTTTTCAGTCGATTGGAAGGGATGTGAGTCAAGTCTTGTTCAGGTATTGATATTAAAGGTGCGCCAATCAAAAAATGTCCTTGCGTCAAAGCAGATAGGTCGGATGGATCAGATGACAAAGGAGTCAACGGCCTGGAGTTTAACATCTCTTCGATTCGTACAGTCAACGTAATGAATTCGGGAAGAGTCAAAATAGATTCACCTAACACACGGTTTAAATGGTGTTTAGCTCCTTTGATAGCACTCTCCCATAACCCACCTTGATGTGGGGCAGCAGGAGGATTGAAATGGAATGTTATTCCATGATTAGAAGTGAAGTGACTAATTTGATCTTGTGACTTGGGATTACGAATAGTTGAATGAAAAATGTTACGAAGTAATGTATTTGCCCCAATGAAGTTCGAACCGCAGTCTGAATATATATCAGCGCACAATCCTCGTCTAGAAATGAATCTTGTTAAAGCTGCGATGAAGGCGTCTGTAGATAAATCCGTCACTACTTCAATGTGTACAGCCTTAGTTACCATGCATATAAAAATACATATGTAAACTTTGATTTGTTTGATAAATCGTAAATTGACCACTTTGATATTGTATGGGCCACCATAATCAATTCCTGTTGACAAGAAAGGTCTTGCAGGGGTTATGCGGCAAGCGGGCAGATCTCCCATTAACGGTGTTGTGTTTCTTGGACGATGTTTGAAGCATGTTATACATTTAAATATGCGAAGACGGATAACGTTTCTAGCGCAAAGTATCCATACATGTTTAGAGATCAAAGATTGGACCAACTGTGGCCCAGCATGAAGGTACTGTTTGTGGTAATATTCGATAATTAGATTAACAATATGATGTTGTTTAGGCAGGAGTATTGGGTAACGTGCATCATAGGGAAGGGAAGATTGACTGAGACGTCCACCTACACGTATTAAATTGTTTGAAGCTAGAAATGGATTCAATCGTTGAATGCGTTTTGAACAATCTTATAGTTTTGAAAGAGAGATCAATTCGTCTGCGAATGCTGTGCGTTGTACCAAAGCAAATATTTTAAAGCGTGCTTCTTGAAGTTCAATTGTTCCAAGATGACCAAGGCGTCGTGATGAATTGCGACAGTTATATATAAACCTTAGCACAAAATACATTACCCAAAGTAGTTTTGACCATGAAGAATATTTGGTTAATAGGGACCATTCTTCTTGTGGGGAAGTTTTTAATACAGTGAGAGAAGCTTCTTTAAGCTCATGTGTTGCATCTAAAATGATAGGAACAAATTTGGGTGTCGGCCAGTTACAAGAAGGGAGTACAAGCCATGAAGGACCTTCCCACCAGAGTTTGTGATTATTCAGCTGTGACACCAAAAGTCCACGGGAAGCACAATCAGCGGGATTGTCTTCTGATGAAATATGTTTCCAAGATTCAGTTGGAACCATTTCTTGTGTCTGTGACACACGGTTTGCAATATAGGTCTTTAATCGGTATGGTGGAGTTTGAAGCCATGTTAACGCTACGGTAGAGCCAGACCACAAGTATATGTTACTTGGAGAGAATCTATTTGGAAATACAGACTTGCAATGAGATACCAGCTGTGCTAGTAAGTGCGCTGCGCATAGCTCTAACCGTGGTATGGTAACACGTTTTAGAGGGGCTACACGACTTTTAGCCATTAAGAGTTTTATCGACACATCTTGAGTACTAGATACAAACTTCAAATAAATCACTGCAGCATAACCAAGCTCTGAAGCATCGCAAAAACCGTGTAATTTTACACTACACGAAGAGGAAAAGTTTAATGAGCGAGGTATTAAAACGTTGGTTAACCATTTGATGTTGTCGGTGAAAGAATTCCATTGTGCACGGAGATCAAGTGACAGTGGAGCATCCCAGGATAAACCTTTTGTCCAGAGTAATTGCATAAAGCACTTAGCGAGCATGATGAAGGGTACTAGAAATCCACATGGATCATAGATTTGTGCAATAGTGCTTAAAACACTACGTTTAGTGGGGGGGTTTACCAGAATTAGGGATTTGAACATTGTAAGAAAATGCATCATTAGTGGGTGGCCATTGGAGACCTAATACTTTAAAATGCGGAGTATCAGAGTTTTGAAGAAACTTAGGTGATTCAAGGTGAGTTTCTGGTAGATTACCTAACAGTTTTGGTAAGTTTGAAACCCATTTGCGAAGCTCGAAACAACCTTTGTTAAGGAGTGAAATAAGTTGTTGTTGTAGCATGATAGCTTCATCTTCGTTTTCAGCTCCTGTAATTATGTCGTCTACATAACTATGGTTCCGCAAAACACGGGCAGCATCAGCAAAGTTTTTACCCTCATCCTCAGCTAGTTGATGTAATGTCCTTATAGCAAGGTATGGAGAACTATTCATACCGTAGGTGACGGTGTTCAGCTGATAGGTAGTAGCCGTTTGATCGGGTCGATTCCGCCACAGAATCAATTGAAAATTCCTATCTTCAGGATGAACCAAAATTTGGCGGTACATTTGACGAATGTCACAACAGAATACAACATTGTGTATGCGAAACTGCATGAGCAAGTCACAAATGTTGTTTTGCGATTTGCGCCCAGTTAAAAGGATGTCATTAAGAGATTTTCCAGAGCTAGATTTGCAACTGGCATCAAAAACAGTCCTAAGTTTGGTAGTACTACTACCCTCTTTAAGCACTCCATGATGAGAGAGGTAGTAATGTGGGTTCGAGAGGTCTAAGTCATTTAATTCTGACATATGATCTAGAGAGAAGTACTCGTCCATGAAGTCATGGTACAGTTGAGCGAAATGCGGATTGGAATTAAATTTACGTTCCATTGCACAAAGGCGAAGTTTGGCAGCAGTTTGTGACTCACCAAGGACAGTGCCAGAATCCTTAAATGGAAGACGCACTATGTAACGTCCATTTGTGTCACGAGAATGTGTCTTAAGAAAGTGTTCATCACAAAGTTGTTCTTCGTTAGTTTTGGTCGAACATGCGGGAGGCTCTTCTTGAAGCCAAAAACGTTGAATTGAGGAATGAAGATCTGCATCACTTATTGAATGAAGGCAAACGTTAAGAGTAGCAGATGGTAAGGTAGAAGAAATCGTGGATTGATTTGGCATACATGGTGCAATGCCTATGAGGACATATCCAAAACGAGTGCCTAAAATGTAAGGCATATTATGACCAAGAGAAATTTGTTCTTGGGTGAACAACTGCGGGAAGAGTGAACCCCCGATGACAACGTCAATGCGACTAGGAATATGGAAAGAAGGATCAGCAAGAGTATAGGATCTGGTTAGTTTTACCAAGTCCATCGATAGAGGTACACGGGGAAGGTCAACTGTGAGCTTGTCTAGGATTAATGAAGGTTGATTCGGGGCTATAACCTTTCCAGACAAAGTTTTTAAGTCGACAAATATCTGCCCTTTATTACCAGTAACATGATGATCAATGTCTGAGAGTTGCATATCAGATTTATGACGCCTGGCATTTAGAATGTTTGCTGCACGTTCGGAAATCAAATTGCACATGCTTCCAGAGTCAAGAAGCGCTCTAAAAACATGCGAGTTACCATCAGTGGAACTAAGCTGCACCAATAGTGTCCCTAATAATACTGTAGTATCAGTTGTTGGAGTCTGGGGATTATCTTGAGATTTTAAAACCGGTATAACAGAGTCAGACTTGAATAATGGATTATCTCTAACAGGGGATTGTTTACTAGGAGCTTGAACAAGTGGCTGATTACCCTTGTTACTTGTTTCTTCGTTGAAATGTAGTAAAGTATTGTGGCGCTTGTTACAGATTTTACACTTTGATTGTGACTGACATGATTTAGTAACATGACTCCCTAAACATGAAGCACACCTTTTGTGTTGTTTTACTAGCTGATATCGTTCTTTGGGTGTTTTGCTCTTGAAAATAGGACAAGCATAGACCTTATGAGAAGTTTGATTACACACAAAACATTGCATATTTATGCTATTATTTGTTTGAGTCTGCGGAAAGGATTGAGCGGCTACTATGTTCACAGAGTTTTTAAAAGGAAGTTTTTCACGTTTGAAAGCTTTATTTTGATTAGGAGTGTAAGTAAGTTCCTTATATTCAATACTATGGGACAAAGTTGCATCTTCAAGGTGAGTACACTCAGAAGTTAAGAAATCAATTATTTGTTTGGCGGTAGGTAGGGTATGTTTGGTTAACGATGAAGTCGAACGAAAAGATTCTAATCGGGTGCGAAGTTTCACGTCCATTTTCCTTAGAAGAGTTGCTACCATCAAAGGATCCGATTGGGAGATATCACATTGAAGAGCAATCAGAGCTTGCGTGTTTTCGTTAAACGAATTAAGGAATTGTCGAACACCAGGTATATTCGAGCTAGAAATGTTAGGTAGATCTATTAAATTGTTGAGATGTATTAATTGAAGTCGACGATCATTATGGTACCTGTCCCTGAGCAAGTTGTAAGCAATCATATAGTTGGGTGCGGTTAAGTTAAGACTACGAATCAAATTGAGCGGTTCCTTTTCCAATGTACTTAAGAGATATTGAAACTTCATAACTTCCGAAAGAGAATCGTTATTATGTATTGTGGTATCATAAAGATTGATGAAGGATGTCCACGTTGCCAAGTCACCAGAAAACTTGGGAAGTTCAAACTTAGGTAACCTGACATTTGAATGCATATTAGATGTAGTGGACACATTATTTACACTGCCGTTATCACCGTTACCTTGTGGCTCATTAATCGAGATCAAGGACTCGATATGGCTAGAAATGTGAACATATAATTCATTAATCTCCTCTTGGTCAGTGGACAAAGATTCTAGTGACAAAACCTTTTCGTCCCAAACATTTAATAACCTTTGAACATTTAGTTCAAAGTCATCCCTTTTTCTCTGCACCTCTGTTTTGTATGTGTTCAAGCTTTTTAATTGTACAACAGATAAAGGATCGGTTTGAGTAACTAAATTATCTACAATCGCCTTTATATTTAATAGGCGTGTTTTAGCTAATGCAGTGAGACGTTGGTACGTCTCGACCTTGAATTCACTTCTAGGAGGTACCATAGTGGAGAGATTAGATCAAGTATTTGTATTTAGATCTAATAATATTATGCGGTTATGTACATACAGAGAGGCACAGACACAGGGAAAAATATTGATAAAATAAAGGAAATGGGGAAAATTGATAAAAAGGGATAAAAAAAGGAAATTAATTCAGAAAAAATGAACTGTAAGTTCCAAAGAGCTTTGATCTATCGGCCACGGTTAGGACCAAGAAAAAATGGGGTATTTAATTAATAGGAGGACCTTTTGTAATTAATAATAATTATTATAAAAAATAAACAATTGACACTGTATTCTAAATTAATATTCTACAGTACCACATCATTTTTCGGACATTGTCCTTAATGTTCATGGATTCTCACTATTTTCTTTCTTGATTTTCATACTTCTTGCTCCACTTTTAGTCCAATCAAAAATAATTTTAACAAAACAAAGAAAAAATCTACATGATTACTTTTTTATGAAAAAAACAGAGTTAATAATGGAAAAGTCTGGCAAATACAAATATAAATTTAAAATTGAAACTTATGATCAAAAAATAGAAAAGGAATAGAAATTATTATATGGAAAGAAATTAGGTTAAAGAAATTAGGAAATATTATGAATTGAAAGAATTGAATATATATATTAATTAATTGATTAAAAACCCGAAGACACCTGTTTTTTATCTATTACCTAAAATTCATAAAAACGTCTATCCTCCACCTGGCAGACCTATTGTGTCATCTATTTCATCACCTACAGAGAGAATTTCTTCATTTGTTGATTCTAATCTCCAAGATTTTGTAAAAGATCTCCCTTCTCACATAGTGAACACCAATGATTTTTTGGATAAACTAAAATCAGTGCCTCAACCACTTCCAAAAAATTCTTTTCTTGTAACAATAGATGTTACATCTCTATATACAAATATAGAACATACAGAGGGTATGAAAGCTGCCAAACATTTTTTAGATAAAAGATCAAACAAAACTCCATCTACAGATTTTATAGTATCTTTAATTAATATGATACTAACAATGAACTGTTTCCGATTTCAAGATAAATTTTACCTCCAAAAGAAAGGCACAGCAATGGGCACTAAAATGGCTCCATCTTATGCCAATTTATACATGGGCAAAATAGAGGAAGCATTTTTTGAAACCCAAAATATGAAGCCAATTTTTTGGAAAAGATTCATTGATGATATTTTTTTAATTTGGACTTTCGGTCATGAATCTCTTAAAAGTTTTTTAGATTGCCTGAATAATTTTTGTAACCTAAAATTCACTTGGACCATATCCTCAACAACATTAACTTTTCTAGATGTTGATATAACTAATGAAAATGGCTACCTTAAGAACAAAATCAATGTTAAAAGTACAAATACATGTAGCTATTTAAGATATGACAGTTGTCATCCATCACACGTTAAGAAATCAATCCCAAGGAGTCTCTCAAAAAGGGCTGAGAGATTATGTTCAGAGAGGAAAGACTTAGAAAATTACATTGATAACCTTCTTTGTACATTTACAAAAAGAGGATATCTAAAAAAACTCCTCAATCAAAAATTAAATTTGAAAACAATAAATAAAAATAATACATCCAATTTTGATGTAAGTGCACCGAAACTTATTACCACCTACTTCCCGGGTTTATATAAAATAAATAACATTTTAAAGATTTCGTACAATATTTTACAGAACTCATCTATAACTAACAATATTTTCAAAAAACCGCCAAGAATAATATTTAGGAGACCACCAGTGTTGAAAGAAATTTTATCTAAACCCAAACTACCATCAAAAGAAACCAATGAAATCAATACAGGTAGAAAAAATGAAGCTCATCCATGTAATAAACCCCGATGCAAGGTATGTGAAATGCTACCAACAACGTCCTCATTTACCAGTTCGGTAACAGGCAAAACCTATAAAATTAACTCGAACCTCACATGTGAATCTAAAAATATAGTCTACCAAATAAAATGTAAAGAATGTGCAAAAGACTACATTGGCTCCTCAATAAATACCTTACGCACAAGAACGACAGGACATAGATTTGCATTTAAACACAAAAAAGTTGAACAGCCATTGGCCAAACATGGAACTATTCATAATAAAACGTTTGAAGAACTGTATTAAGTTATACCTATCCGCCAATTAAAAAATGATTCTGGTATATAGCAACTGCGGACTATAGAACAAGCACATCAAATGGTATTAAAATCTAAACATCCTCATGGATTAAATTTAAGATAAGACTTCACCATGAGAGCTAAAAAGAATTAATTATTTTATACCATATGACTTTATACATCAACTTTTTTGTTTACACTTTATATTATTCTATTTTTAAAATGTTATAGTTTGTGTTAAAGATTTTTTATACTTAATTTTTTATATTTATACAACTTTATATTGTACATGAATAACCGAAAAGCGAAATATAGTACAGATTATTGAATTTTACAGTTATTTTTGATGATACAAATATATATATATAAATGAAAGTGGTGGGTGATAAAAGTGATGGTGCCTTCTCTGTACGCAACAGGTTACGACGGTTGAGTTTTTCACAAAACGGAATTTCTAAGTGTAAACTGTTTTTTCAACACCAAGACGGGAATTCTTGCTTACCTACCTTTTAATACGGAAAAAGATGGTTTTGTGTTTACTTCTTCTCATCATAAAAATAAAATTGCAAATATTAAATGGCTTGTAAAAAGTAAGTCACCAATTAAATAACAGCTCAGCATCCAAGTCAGGTTAATTGCACAAAGGACCCTATGTTTTTGGTGTCTTTTGAAGGAGCGCTCAGCAATCGCCTCCTTGGTTTTGATTTCTCAGGCGACGCAATCTGGTCATCTGGATTTCTGTATTTTTGTCTCTTCGTATCGTTTGCTGAACGCTACTGGGCTACTTTTGTACATAGTTTTATGTAACTCTATACCATAAAGGCCAATTGGTATAATATTTTTTTTAATAATTTTAATTCTGAACTGTTGCTAGGATTTAAATGAGATGCGTTGGGTACAAATACCAATTTATTGTCGTTAATTATGCAAATCAGTCCACATGAAGAAATATAACATAAAACCATCTTACTTGAATATGAGGAAGGCAGGCATGTTTATAAGAGTAGGTAATTATTTCGTTAATTTTACTTTTCCTTTGATTCGAGCGATAATTGACTATTATAAATTCCACTTATAAATCATAGACTTCAAATTTATTCTCTGACTTGAGTTTATCTTGCAAACCATAGACTTCGAATTTTTCTTATAAATCCTTGACTTTGAACCTCGTCTAGAAATAACAAACAACCAGACTAATTAATATAAATACATACAAATATTTCCAAAATGAATTTAAAAGCAAATTTACAAATTGAGAACATGTGCAAAACTCAATGACCAAATAGAACATGAATGGTGAGACAGTGATATTTGAATAATCTTGGTTTTTCAATTATTTACACAAGTTAACATTTATAATAATGAAAATTGAATCATGGACTTTATATACAATATTTTATACAATGCAAATTTATTATTCCCTAATTATAATTACATTAAATTTACCTTCCACGATAATTACATTAATTTACAACATAGCCAGTTCCTTCCCCAATTGAATAGACCAAATAATTCCTGTTACTTGAATTTATAGCAAGAAGCCAACACGACAAACAGTAAGTGATTTTCATATCATACCATTGATCATAAGGCTATACATATATATGACAGAGTTATTTTATATAATTAACAAAATGAACATTTTCTAATATAACATTTCGAAATTAATAATTACTAGACATGGTATAACTCGTAATGAGTCTTTCCAGAGTTGAAGGACACTACGCCAGCGGACCACCTTGCCTAATATGAATCTTCGCGGCCGTAGTTTACGCGTTTGCCACCAATCAGGCGCGCAACTGCAGCGTTATATTGTTCCGCCACGTTGCTTTCCACATCATGGATTAAATCTTTACTTTTATCCGCAAGGTTTTGTCCAGCCTGCATGATCATACTATAAATTCCAAATTTCTTGAGGTCGGGCACCTTGTTGGATTCGTTCTCCTTTCTTCTTGTACTAAAGTATTTGTCACAATGTGTATGATCTCCGAAAACATGACAGCGTCCATTCATTATGTCACGACGAAGCTACTGAGCTTTTGGGAATGCCAGATTTCCCGGTGCTTTTTTTCTGTGCTCTATTGCTTTTGTTACGGCACCTCTCAGTCTCAGGATGGCTATTCCCACTTGTTTCATTAGTCCATAATTAGAGCTTCGATCAAGATTCGAATTTTTCAGGGAGGTTTGCGAAATCTCCCTGATTTTGTTGCAATAACTGCGTAGGAGATGATTTCTACATTCCATTTTCCCAGCTCTCCTATTGACATATGGGCGTGTTTCATTTATCTTCTGTGAAACGCTGCTGTAAGCAATGATCTTTGCGTACTTCACTCCATACATTTCCTGACGTGATAAAAAAAAACAGCACGATTCCAGCAGATTCCATACCACAGGAGCTCATTCTCAGTTCTTGAGGCAGGCGTCCGTCCTTTACTGGGGTCCGAACTGCTTGCGCATGATGTGCAGTACTTGTTCTTTACCCCAATGTGTAAAACCTCTTTGTGTGGTAACCAACTAGCTCTTCCTCAATAATTTGTATAAATATACAAAGGGCCTAGCCGGCCGGATGAAATAGTCAAAATTGCCCCAGTGGAATTGTTATGTGAAAAAATTTAGAGATGTTCGGGATCCTTAAAGGCAACAAGCCCCCAAGTTTCAGCTCAAAATATTCAAAAATAACCTCAAAAATAAATAAAACGTAAAAATACGTATTATAACTGTAACTCCCTTATTTGTTAACGAAAAATCGTAAACTTTTTTTAAAAGAAAGTATTTTTATACTCTACCACAAAATGTGAGAGAAAAAAATCTCGGTGTAAAACTCTAATTTTGATAAACATTTTAAATCCTTAAAACTTCATAAAAAATAACAAAAATATAGATCCCTAGAAAAAAATATATGTTGCAGAAACTCTTTTTCTACCACCTTGATTTTTTCAGATTTTTAGAATTAGTGGAACATGTTTAAATAAAATTTTTACATTGTATTTATTACAATTTTTCACCTAAAAACATAAAATGATTAATGTACAGAGTCTTATATATGAAATATAACTAGAACTGCCACAAGTAGAACTAAAAATGTTTGTTTACATTTGGTAGTCGCTGAGTACGCAGGTCTGTTGCAGCAAACCTACATACTCATTCCCCATGTTATTCTTATAGAGCTTACAAAAACATGTCAAATCTCGCTATGTTGGTTTAAAATATGCTCTTTTGCATTTGAAATTCGCTTAGTATGCAGGTCTGCTGCAACGGGGGTATTCATTTTACCGTTTATAATAGTTAATTAATTAATTAATTGCTCCTGTAATGAATGTTAGAGTGTGCCAATACAAAGATTTAAACGATAACATTGCGCGCGCGAACTACAAGAGGGAAGGTATGAGGGAGAAGAAGCATACAGGGGATATACTCCGCAGCTCCAGGGGACATTATCGCGAAGATTACAGCAGCTTTAGACTCCAGTATATTACTTAAGAAGTGTTTTACTTATTTCGTGACATAAATTCACTTGAAAAGCTTGTAATTTATGAGTTCAGAGGGTTATTTCTGTGATATAACATAGGACGTAAAATTACTTAACGGTGTCTTTACACTAGTCTTAAGGACGCCTTAAAATATCACTCTCAAACCACAACGAAATATAATAAATCCATATGTAGTTGAAACAGTTTTTCTACCACCATAATTATTTACAGCTTTTTAACATTTGTTTTATATGGCAAATAAAGTAAAATTAGATTTTTACTAATGTTTGGAATTCTTTACTTTTTCTATATCTATTGCTATGAATTTAAAGTAGATAGAGAGTGCTACTAAAACTGGTTCTAACAAACATGTACAAAAGCTTTACATTTATTTTTAATTTTTTGTATTTAAAAAAAAACTTGAAAACATCTTTCTTGTAGCACAACGACAAAATTAATGCATTCCTGAAAAAATATTGTCCTAAATTAGTCATTTTACTAGCATATTTGCCAAGAATTTTAAACGAATGGAACATGGTTAGAAAGTAAATTCTATACTTTAGGTCTATATCGCAATCTTTCAATTATTCTTTTACTATAAATGGCTTCATAGCGGTAATGATGATAAAATATTATTTTTTGGGGAAAATAAAAGCTGTACAAATTGCAACAAAACACTTTTATTAACAGTTTATTAAAATAATTTCTTATCTTTCATTACTTATCGTTCTTAATCTCCATCGTTGTCTTCAGCAATAACCAATGTAACGCAATCTTTTTCGAAGGATTTTGTTAATTTTTCCGCAGGCCTTAGGTTTTTTTATTGGTATCGAGCATGCGAGAGAAAATAAACTACCGCTGCTACATGGGAGCAGCACCCAATAGTCCCTTTTCCGTTTGCGCACTGGCAACAAAATCGCAGAATCCTACTGTAACCAATACTGTTTGGATGATATTGTACAGTGATACGCTTTTTCTGGTGATATGACGTGACCTTATTTCCTTTTTAATTATATCCTTGGATTGTCTAGAGTAACTCATGACAATCTCGTTGTTATCGTCCATCATTTCTGCATGCAAGATAACTCACAGTTTGGCGTAGTTGGTAAGTTCGAGTAAAAAATTCTTTAAGTCGTGTACCGTTAATTAGGAAAGTCCATCACCTCACTTAAAGTTAACGTCTGAAAAGGAACTTTCCTTTGACTCCAATTCTCCCTTCCAGCCTCAATATCCATGGTATTTTCTTTGGTTTGCTGCTTCCTGATTTGTGAAAGGGCCTCTTCATTGGTGATTGGGAAATACGTTGTTTTCCAAATGCATTTACTAAAAACCCTGCTATCTTGCAGTATGTTATGACAATGATGATGTTATTGACAAATTGATGATGAAGTAGTTTATATTTGACTATAATTATGCCATGGACAGCTTCAACTACCCACCGGATAATCGTTAAAAGCCGAGATCTATTGGATTATTCCGTATCCAATTATTTATTGAACATCTCGAAAGCCCCTGTCGACAAATAATGCATCGTTTGCTTTCAAAAGAGTGCATATCCCGTTTTGATCTTTTATGATATTCTCCATTATTTGCGCATCGTTTACATTTGCATAATAAGGTCCTTATAATTTGTACAACAATACAATTTGTAGTACAAATTAATTGTGAATGGAATCGAGGGTGTCTCCTTTTGACCTGAATAGGACTTCCTCTGGTAGTCTTTGTTGGTGCTTTTTTGATGACGAAGGCAGATACCATCACACACTTACGCCAGTTCGTCATCCTTAAAATATTAAACTGTGTTTTACATGTTGATAATAATGCAGCTCTTTGACTATTGGGGCCATATTTTCTTTCAACTGCTGCCTTGTAAACGCTTCAATCTCAAATCTTGTAGGGAGAACATCTTCCTTGAAAGATTTCAAAACTGAATCCAAAAAATCCGACTCTTATTGAGGACGCTCTAAACCTAGTACAGAAGAAATCATTGCATTTGAATTTCCAGTTCTCAATCGAAATCAAAATATGACTATTGCTTGCGTTATAGTGCGGCTCTCAGAAAATCTCAGTGATGGCGTCATACTACGTAATTCTATTACTTGCTCCAAAGACAATACTGTAAATGTTCTCAAACTTTCTTCTAAAAAGCTGTTATTGCCTATTCGATTGAGCTCGCTATCAGATGAAACGCACATGCAATCCAACAATTTGGACACATCCTTTATTTCAGTAGTACCTGTTGGCGAAATTATTCTAATCCTACATGTTTCGTCTTCATAAAATCGTTTCTGTAGTAAGTGTTCTGGACAACAGCCAGAACACTGCCTTTTGACTTTTGGAATTAAAATTCGTTCTTTTATGAACACTTGTTTACGACTTCAAATGGGACCAACACAAACCCAATCGTTTTCTGTCAAATGAAGCGCACTTTCTGAGGGTTATGGGGGTCTTCTAAATGGTACTTTAACACATTAAGGGTCTTTATTTTCAATTGGATACGCAACTAGTGAACCTGTTGAATTTTGTGACAAAGATACTGAAGTCGTTGACTCTTGACTGAAGCCTTGAGTTTCCCAGTGCGTGTCTGAAGTCGATGGACTTTTTTTAGGGTCTGATTTTAATTTTGAGATCTCAAACGTGTATTTTGTGTAGAATCTTTTACAAACATATCTACCATGAATGCAATCTTTTTGACAAAAAACCGAAATAATTATTCAACATCAGATGATTTTTCAGATATCTTTATAGGTCCTGCTACTTTGTTTGCAACTACACTTAGAGGTCTATCTATTAATGTTTTGTAGAGGCCTTTCTACTTTAAATAAATAGCAATAGAAAATAAAATAGCAAAGAATCCCGGACATTAGTAAAATTCTAATTTTACTTTATTTGACATATTATACAAATCTCAAAAATCTGGAAATAATTAATTATAGTAGTAGAAACCTGTTTTAGCTACAAATTGATTTTTTTTAGGAATCCATATTGTTTCTAGTTTAGGTTTGAGAGTGATGTTTCAGGGCGTCCTTTATGACTAGTGTTAAAACATCGTTAATTAATTTGCCTGTGTTATATCAAGGACATAACTTTGTGAACTCATAATTTACAAGCTTTTTAAATAAATTTAGGTCACGAAATAAGTTTGACTGTATGAGATCCGGTCATTGCATCCAAAGTTATTAAATCGAAAGGCACTGGACCGTCACAAAATAAAGTCATTAGATCGAAAGGCAATGCACCGATAGTCATTAGATCGAAAGGCACTGCACCGACAGGCATAGCTCCGACACTGTCGGAACAGTGTATTTCGATCTAATGCCTGTCGATCCAGTGCCGTTTGAATATGTACGTCAAAACAATGCCATTTGTGAGATTACTTTTTTATCCAGAATAAACTAATTCAATCTGATCAAAATGTCACCAATATTTTAATACTTAAAAACCAGTCTAATAATACCCCCGTTACTTCCCCTCGCAGTAAAAAAGCTAGTTTTTATTTATATTAATTTATAATTATGGTAATGCCGTCTATGCCGATGGTCTATGCCCAGGTAGGATAAGCGAGTGCTATATTAAGTAGATAACGTTTGTAATTACTTCAAACTATTTGGCCTACCATGGGCTTCGTTTACTCGCGATCGGAAACCTCAACCCCAGCGAGCACATAATAAAGATTATTCTGTGCTCGCTACTCAAGCCTCACGGTTGTTTTACGGCCGTTTAAATGAAACAAGGTAAACTTGTGTTATGTTTACTTATTCATAATTTCATCCTAACGTCTTTTAAGAGGGATTCTAAAAACCCTCCCCCCTCGTTACATGTTTGGTAAAAGAAATATCAATACTTCTGTTGACATCATCATGAAACGTAAATTCCCCCCTCTTTTCATGTATGGTAAAAGAAATATCAATACTTGTGTTGACATCATCATGAAATGAAAATTCCCCCCTCGTTACATGTTTGGTAAAAGAAATATCAATTCTTGTATTGACATCGTCATGAAATGTAAATTCCCCCCTCGTTACATATTTGGTAAAGGAAATATCAATACTTGTGTTGACATCATCATGAACTGTAAATTTGGGTTCTATACTGGGTGTCCCATAAATAAGTACTGTACATACACTTTGGGAATAGGATCTATTGGTCAAAATAAAAATAAAATCAAGAACATCATTTTTTCTAAAAACGCTTTGTTACCGAAATATCCGCCATTTTGTATTTTTTCAATAAAAATTTATATTCTTCTCGGTAGGTATTCGTCATGATGGTATCTATTATTAAATTTAATTGGCTACACATCAATAGAATTAAACATTTTTGTATAAAAATGGTATATTCCGGACCATGTTCTAGGTCCATCGTCAGCCTTTTAACTGGAAAAGGTTATGTAAATATAAACAGTAATAATTTGATAAAAAACCTATGGTAAAATTATTATAAACAGGTAAGATTATAAAATATTTTTGAAATTCTTATATCTATATATAATGTATAAATCACTGTAACTAATTTTGAATAAGTTTTCCATATTGAATTTTGTTTTTTACTTCCTCTTCTACTATGGGAATGTACATTTTGCTGATAGTGGTACTTGGTTGAGATTTTGCATCTTTTTCTACAGCCATGCATAACTTATAGCTTCCTTAATAATTCTTTTTCTCCATTTTTCTTCTTTAAGCACTATACTAGATTCTTTCCAGTTTACTTGATGGCTCTCTGACAATGCATGTTCGCTGAGTTTTGAGCTGTTTTCCTGCATTTTTATAATGTTCTTTTTGTGTTCTTCTATTCTTTTTTTAAATGGCCTGGATGTTTGCCCAAAGTACCTTCTATTACATTCACATGGGATGTTATATATCACGTTCTTGGATTCTTGGTTTTCGTTTTTCGGTTTAACTTTCGTGAGTTTGCTTCTTAACGTACTGTTTGTAGTGAAAGCTGTCCTAATTCCAAATTTCTTATTTATTCTTTTTATTTTTTCTGATTTTCCTCTTACATATGGAATGGAAACTGTATAATTAAATCTTTGTTGGCTTTCCTCTTGTTCATGATTTCTTAAAACTTTGTTTTATTTTCAAGGCTTAGTTGATTATTCTATCAGGGTATTCGTTATTTCGTAGTTCCTTGTATATGTATGAAATTTCTTCGTTTAATAATTCTTCATTGGACGAAATTTTATGAGCTCTCATGAATAATCCTTGAGCAATGCCTATTTTTACGTGGTTTGGGCTGTTAGAATGGTAATTTAAATACTGCCCTGTATTTGTTGGTTTACGATAAACTGATGTTATAATCCCATTAACTGTTTTTTATATATATATGTCTAGAAAAGGTAAGCCATTATCTTTTTCGCTTTCAACAGTGAACTTTATGGTAGGTCTTAGAGAGTTAATATGGCTTAGAAAATTTGCATGGTCTTTATAGTTTGACTCCCAAACACAAAATATATCATCTAGATATCTAAACCATACTTTTGGTTTCTTTGGCCAAGAGCTTAAAGCAAGATTTTCAAAGTAGTCCATGTAGATATTGCTAAGTATAGGGCTAAGAACACCTCCCATTGGCAATCCAGATTTTTGAAGAAAGAAACTTGAGTTATATTGGAAATAACTATTATTAACACAGACTTCCAAAAATGCATTATTGATGATAAAGGTAATTTTGTTCTATCTTTAAGATTGGAGTCTTTATCTAGTTTTGATCTTACTACTGTCAACATTTCTTCTACTGGGATGTTCGTGAACAAACTACTTACATCATAACTACACAAACTGTCTTCTATAAAAATAGGAACTTCTGAAACCTTTTCTTTGAAATCAAATGAATTCATAATGTATGATTTCTCTTTTCCGAATAGAGGTTTTATTATTGGAAAAAGGTATTTTGATAATTCATAGCAAGGTGCATCTATGGAGCTAACAATTGGTCGTAGAGGAACACCATCTTTGTGTAGTTTTGGCACTCCATAAATATGAGGTGGTTTGGAAAACTGAGGTGATAGTAGTCTGATTACTTTTTTTGACAAAAAGCTTTTTTGGTTTTTTAAAGCTAATTTTACATTATTCATGATATTGTTTGTTGGATCTTTTTTTTATGGGAACGTATTGTCCACCTTCTAATAATGTTTTCAATTTTTCTTCATAATCAGTTTTATCTAATAATACTGTTGCTCTTCCCTTATCAGCAGGTAAAATTAAAATCGATTCATCATTTTTTAACGATTTTAGGCCTGATATTTCTCCTATTTTTATATTTTGTTTTAATTTGGGAACTTGTTTTAATGCATTTACGATTTGACATCTATAATAATCTCGTTGGTCTTGTGGAAGACCATCAATGTTACTTTCAATTGATGTAATCATTTCTAAGTTCGAGTAAGATTTAGGTGCTACATTAAAATTTAAACCTCTTTTTAAGAGATTCATTTCATTTTCATTGAGTTTATGTTTAGATAGGTTGACTATAGTCTTTTTCATAAAGCTACTATAACTCTTAAAAGGAAGCTTACTATATCTTTCTTTGTATTCTTGGGATGAAAGCTTAGACATTTTATTTTGTTGATGTTGTTTTGTAGTCATGAAGGTTTTATCATAGGAATTTATTACTGCTTTTTTATCTTGTTATAGTCTTCCTCTGTGACTATACATTTTATATGAATCTCTAACAATTGTATTTCCGAATGTAAGTAAATTACGTTAGAATGGTTTTCTCTGATAGAAGCGGTTAATAATTTCTGCTCTGTTTTTAATATTATGTTTTGTTTTATTTTACTCAGATGGGATTTTTTTATTTTAACAAAATTAGGTTTAACTTTATGATTCTTGCATTTGTGGACAAAGGTTAAGTGGTTTTCAGCTTTTGCTAATTTTATGTAGGTCCATTCCAGTTTTCTAAACATACCTGCTATTTCACTGCCATAGTGGTTTGTTAATTCTTCTAGGTAGGTATTTGTCATGATGGTATCTATTATTAAATTTAATTGGCTACACATCAATAGAATTAAACATTTTTTTATAAAAATGGTATATTTCCGACCATGTTCTAGGTCCATCGTCAGCCTTTTAACTGGAAAAGGCTATGTAAATATAAACAGTAATAATTTGATAAAAAACATATGGTAAAAGTATTATAAACAGGTAAGATTATAAAATATTTTTGAAATTCTTATATCTATATATCATGTATAAATCACTGTAACTAATTTTGAATAAGTTTTCCATATTGAAATAACAATATAAAGTAATAAATATAATAAAAAAATAAAAAATAAAAAAACTACGAAACAACAAAAAAAAGATGCAATATCTCAACCAAGTACCACTATCAGCCAAATGTACATTCCCATAGTAGAAGAGGAAGTAAAAAAACAAAATTCAATATGGAAAACTTATTCAAAATTAGTTACAGTGATTTATACATTATATATAGATATAAGAATTTCAAAAATATTTTATAATCTTACCTGTTTATAATAATCATACCATATGCTTTTTTATCAAATTATTACTGTTTATATTTACATAACCTTTTCCAGTTAAAAGGCTGACGATAGACCTAGAACATGGTCCGAAATATACCATTTTTATAAAAAAATGTTTAATTCTATTGATTTGTAGCTAATTAAATTTAATAATAAAAATGCATATCTCAAAAACCATTACAGATAACTTTATGAAACTTGGTATAGTGTCGGAGCAGTGCCTTTCCATCTACTGCCTGTCGGTGCAGTGCCTTTCGATCCAATGCCTGTCGGTCCAGTGCCGTTCGACGTTAAAACTTTCAAAAGACGAAAATTTGCTTACAATAATTTTAGAATAATCACGATTTCCCAAACTTAATACAGATATATCTTCGAAATGCACTGCATCGACAGTCACTAGATCGAAAGGCACTGCTCCGACAAGCATTCGGTAAAAGAAATGCCTGTCGACACAAAAGTGTCGATCCAGTACCATTCTATCTAATGACTTTCGATCTAATGCCGGCGCCCGTGACTGAATAAGAAATATAATTGTAAGAAAAAAAATAGCAAAAAAGGAAAAATAGCATAAAAATGGATTTTATTTTATTTAAACATGTTCTACCAATTTTAAAAATCTGAAAAAATTCATGGTGGTAGAAAAAGAGTTCCCGCAACATATATCCTGTTTTTTATGAATCTATATTTTTCGTTATTTTTTCATGAATTTTTAAATATTAAAATGTTTCTCAAAATTTTAATTTTGATCGAGATTTTTTCTCTCACATCTTGTGGTAGAGCATAAAAATACCATTCTTTTAAAAAAAAGTTTACGATTTTTCGTTAACAAATAAGGGAGTTACAGTTATAATACGTATTTTTACGTTTTATTTATTTTTGAGGTTATTTTTGCATATTTTGAGCTGAAACGTGGGGGATTGTTGCCTGTAGGGATCCCGAACATCTCTAATGTTTTTAACATAAAGATTCCACTGCGGAAATTTTGACTATCTTATCCGGCCATGCTCTTTATACAAACATAATTTGTAGTGATGTTTAATTTTATTATTCTTATTATCATTTAATGAATTTTGTGAGAATTATTATTTTGTACAAAATAATTAACTTGTTTGCCTAGTTATAAAGACCTTAACTAGTTTGTATCGTATTACGTATTGTGGCCGTGACTCCCCGTAGTGTTATAAATATCCTTTACAATGCATATAGATAGTTTAGCTGCAGGGTTTAAGACCCTGGGGTTGACTCAAAACTTCAAATTTGGTCGGGAAAACCACGGATACACGATTTTTGGGGTTTGAGGAGAAAGCTCAGATCGGTCTTACTTCAGACACCTGGTCTATGTCTGCCTTTCATCATAGCCAACTCCTCCCTGACCTGACTCGGAAATCGCCTACCTGGGTATCAAAGAGTGTCCTCTGGTTTCCAAGCCTAACGTTCGTCTTAACCTGGGTGTCAGAGTATAACCTCTGGTTCCCGGAATTCACAAAGAAATTAACTACAGTTTGATCCTGAGTGTCAGAATATAACCTCTGGTTCCTGGAATTCACAAAGAAATTAACTACAATTTGGTCCTGGGTGTCAGAGTATAACCTCTGGTTCCCGGAATTCAAAAAGAAATTAACTACAGTTATATCCTGAATGTCAGAGTATAACCTCTGGTTCCCGGAATTCACAAAGAAATAAACTACAATTTGGTCCTGGGTCTCAGAGTATAACCTCTGGTTCCCGGAATTCACAAAGAAATAAACTACAATTTGGTCCTGGGTGTCAGAGTATAACCTCTGGTTCCCGGAATTCAAAAAGAAATTAACTACAGTTATATCCTGAATGTCAGAGTATAACCTCTGGTTCCCGGAATTCACAAAGAAATAAACTACAATTTGGTCCTGGGTGTCAGAGTATAACCTCTGGTTCCCGGAATTCAAAAAGAAATTAACTACAGTTATATCCTGAATGTCAGAGTATAACCTCTGGTTCCCGGAATTCACAAAGAAATAAACTACAATTTGGTCCTGGGTCTCAGAGTATAACCTCTGGTTCCCGGAATGTACAAATCGTCGTCGTCGGCGCATTCTGTTAAAATAACCTCGAATAGGTTAGCCTCTGCATTTATAGACATCGCAGGGGAAGAGGGTGATCCCCGCACTCCATGTCAGTAGGAGGCTTCCATTCGAACTCCATGTCTCCGGCCTCGGAGTCTAAGTTGAACAAACATGTCAGGAATCTCCGCGAAAGGGTCTCCTGAGGTTACTTCCGGACCAGTTTCTACCTCCATTGAAGCGAGGTCGATTATCTCCATTTGGGGTGGTGTGCTGGTCGTACCTTATGGCTCCAACTGAGGGGTCGTGCTAGCCGCGCTCTGCTGGGGTCTGGCTCATCTCCCGTCCACATTTCAAGTCCAAGGACTTGAAAATCTCTGCCATCTCTGAGAGTTTTGACCGGCCCTCTCTAGATCTTCTTCTGTGTAACCAGTCGGAGGGACGGGGAACAATTCATGATCTTTGATAGATTCTAGCAAGGTTTCAATGGGGTCCTCCTCTCCCCGGGTGATCACCCATTCCACAAACCTCCTGAGCTCCGTGCTTGTGGGAGATTTTACTATTGGAGGATTCAAACCTTTTACTAAGCAAGCGGCGAAAAAAAACATACTAAGAACCCGCAGTCCAGCCTGTCCCCTTGCAGCTGGAGGCCGTTCGGATTCTCTTTCAGGGTCCACTCTCGCCTGTCAAAAGGCTCTCCTAGCCGCTTCAGTTCTCTCTCCAGGAAGGAGAGGCATGTTTGCAGTCTTGCAGGGTATTCCCCTCCAAGAGAATCGTAAGACCTGATCGCCATGTCTTTGAGGGACCCGCAGATCAGATACAAATGATCCTGTTTCTGGAGCGGCAAGTGAACCGGAAAGAGCAGAATCTCGTATTCTGTGATACGGACCTTCTTAGTCCAGTGGGCTACCCTATCCAATCCTCGGGCGTCAATCGCGATAAGAAACACTGTCGAGAAGCTGCACATCTTTCTCAGATCCTTCCCCTCCTCTTCCTTGAAGAACGGCCAGAAGATGAATGTATGGCGGCCATCTTTAATGGCTGGTATGGGGGTGTTCAACACGAATTCAAGGTTGGATCTTCGGACAAAAATACTTCTACCCAAGGAGCAACCGTCGAGTGTATGGTGTCGCTGTCTTGAAAATAACGTCTCTTCAAAGAAATGAAGAACTGGGAACACAAGTTCTTGACACTCTCCTTCCGTTGGTCATTTTCATCCTCCAAAATCTCATTAACCAACTTGTTAGACACCCACCGCCGACAATATGCACTACGTATAAAGCGCATCAAAGCCTCTCAAAGTCTCTGCATTTCAGTCTACTTCCAGTCACCAACCAACCTCGCCATCAATGATCGTACGTAGTCATAAACCAACTGAATACTGAATTTCGTAGCATTTAAACTCAAAAGATGTGTCATAGCCATGTTAAAAAGATCTTTGACTGAAAGATCAGTATTGAAAAATTACCTTCTTGTACTGAATGCTCAATCTATCTCTTACACCACCTTCTGAACTGTGAAAACCATAATCATAAAACTTTCCTGTAACCAAATTTTTGTTACCCAACCAGACATTATGGCTCAACCTCCCGGCGGCTACCCTGATGTAAACATTCTTGTATATGGTGATGTACTTACAGCCATTTCTCGTGTCACATATCTCAGTATAGTAAACGACACCCTTGGTCGAGACTAAAGTGTGCTCCGTGATCAACTTCACCTATGTTTTGAAATTATGAGTGTAGTCCCACAAACTATCACCACGAAAGGGAAAGACAATCTTCACCTCCTTCGAATCAGGAGCCCTCACCTTCCGCCAGAGACAGCTCAGTTCCGGGATCTCACCACTCTCATCTGTCAACATTTTTTAGTCAAACATTACTACCACAAGGCCGTCATAGGCTGCAGCAGAATCCATGGCATCAGCTATATCAGTAGAACTCATATCGTAGCTAGTGTATTAGCAAACAGAAGGGGCTGTTATAAGACAATCCTGGGCGACTATATCACAGACTATCATTTTCCTCCAGGAGACATTGTCAAAGGTCTGCAGAAAATTAGCACGTCGGGTATCAGTTCGCATCGCTGTCAGCCTGGCCATCTTAGATGCGAAGCGTTGTGAGTCTGCGTGATCGAGAATTGGACAACGCGATCTCTCAATATGGGTACTAAAGTTTCCTCCTATATCTTTGACAGCTGTAACATATCCAATTGGAAGAGTAGCATTTGAACGGTATTGTAACTTATTAAGAGCAAGTTGCGTTTCACATAGCCGAGAAGCGGCTGAGATCGCGTGGGGATGTTTTTGAGGTCCTTTAGAAAACTGTAAAAAATACAGGAAATCTATTTATAATTTTTGATTGTTCTGGTGCTGTGAGATCATGAGGTAATCTTGTCCAACTTATCTGTTTGAATTCACTGTCAGCCTTCTGAATTAGGGCATCAAGGTCTCCCTTCCTAACTGCTGAGGTGCCGTCTATTAGCTTTCTCTGCATATCCTCCCTCGCAACGGTCGAAGGATCAAAACCATTCTGATTTAAAACATCCAAATACATTTGTGGACTCGGCTCCGCGCCGACTGGATCGTCACGACCGACAGAGTATCTTAACAAATCAATAAAACTAAACAAATCAAAACCAGGTACAACATGAAAGACTCCCTGAAAATACTGCAATCCACTAAAATAATAGGAAAATTCTTAATATTAACAAACAATTTAGATACAACATATCACAATGGCGGGTAAGGACCAAGATCAGCAGCAATTAACCTAAGTTTATCATCACAAAAATCAATTTCCCTGAACCACTGCAAGTAGCAGTAAAGGAAACTGTGAACACATTTTAAAAGAAACAAAACCACTAACAATGAGGCGATTAAATATAAAAATATTTACATTATGGGAATACAAATATAAAAATTATTTGGCGATATGGCGAGTAATAGGACGGCGTGAATTTCGACAGTTTACTAGCTGGAATCAATGGTATTGGTGTATCAATTATGCCTTCTTGCCACTCCAGAGAAGATGTTGTTCTTGGTAAGGTAAGACCGCTTGGCCCATCTTCCGTAAGCAATAACTGAGATAAAAGGAACACCTTGACTGTCCAAATCTCCGCGCTGCCTTGCCAGAGCCGCCTCCTTAGCCTCCGCTGTCTTTATCTTTACCATCGCTGTCTCCTCCCAAGCCCGTCACACTGTCGAGTGATGATGATCGTATGTCTACGCTCATATAACGTATTTCCATACCGGACATCAGCTGTTGCAAACTGGTGAATCCTCCTCCAACGGTCATCACCGACGCCACGATAGCTGATTTACGTCCATGTAGTTCTCTTTATCGGGTTCACTCCATAATGTATACCTCAAGCTGCACATATTGCAGCGAAAACGAAACCCACCTCAACTCCCGAAACACTTCTTGACGATATAGCATGTTGCGTAGAGTAAATCCATACTGTTCCTCGTGACATCCCATTTTGACAATACTTGTCAAAAATACGTTCACAATACGTCTCCCAGGCAAAGGTTCGACATGATTTTCATAAGGAGAGCTATCACTTTCAATGGCAAGGTCATTAAATTGGGGAACATGGGTCTGTGGTTGTCCGTTATTTGCATAGCTAGGCCTACTATCAGAACCTGAAGGAGGGGTATAAATTTCACTAAAATCTGTAACATTGCTTAATTCATTGTCTTGATCACTGCGTCTATTTACAGATAAATAACAGAATGAGGATTTAGCTAAATTGGAGCTATCTAGCACACGCCACTCCTGAAACCGCCCCCGTCTCGACATTTCAGTTTACGAATTTTGTTCTTTTCAATCCCAACAACTGTAACTCTAATCATTGTCTCTCTAATAAGCAACTAAAATCATACACTTAACTTTGGTTGAAATAGGTTCATAATGAAGAATATTTACATGGTTGATGTAAATATTACATCATTTAAACGTACATTGCCGTTTAACCTTTCCTTATAAAGCTTTGAAAATTTAGTAGAATGTTAATGACTAATTTATTAAGGGAACTGTGAAAATTAAAGTCTCAAAAAACTAAAAAAAAATGTTTTTAGTGTTTATATTTTACTCATAAAACAATTACGAAACTAAAGAAAAAATTTCTTGTATCACAGCGCCCTAAACATTTTAATTCATCACTTTGGTGTTTGAACCAATATTTTGGGATGGTAAATAACTCCTTCCGGCTGTTTGAAATTAATATTGCTCTTATAACGGGCCAATCCAAGATGGCCGTTAACCTCCAAGGACTCTTAACTGCCTTGAGGAAATAGAAAAAAAAACTGTCCTCCCCCGAGAACTCAGCCTCTCTTCTGTACAGGAATTCGGCCAGATGATCTGCCAGCCTCCTCCTCCCTCCCACTCTCAAATATTTGTTTTTCACCTTCGACCACATCTTCCCAACAGTTTGGGTGTTAGCGCCGGTCTTAGGGTCCACAATGTTCTTCGAGTGCTTTACTGTGAAGTGATGGAAGCCCGGGTCCTCCAAACCAAAATACGCCCCCCAAAGGTCGGTGACTATGATGGTACTCGGCTTCATATGTTTACAATCAGCGGAATCAGGCTCTCTGCATCTCGCTTCCCTTCTGCGTCACTCCGGACAAAGTTCGATTCGGTACCTTCCACCCCTTCGCTGACCCTTCTGAATGCCAGTATTAACTTCGATTAATCCAAGTATACAAGTCCCCTCAACCAATCTTCCCCTGTTGTACTCTCTTTTCCCAATATTGCATGCGATAACCTCTACGACAACACCTTCCCCCCCCCAATTTCTCCTCTCTGCTAAAGAGGTCGTCGACCCACACACCCACACAAAACACTGAACCCAGTCAGCAATAGTTTCGCGGGATGTTGTTGCCTCGAAATCTTACGTTGCCCTGATCAAGACGTCGTAGTTTAAAACTCGTATCTTGAAGAAACACATTACACTCTATATTTTCCTCAGCGGGAACGTTGCAGACTCGTAAAACGTTTCCTGTATCGCAGACAATGTTTTGTTGTGCCGTGGATTACGCGAACGGCAAAAGAACTTCGCGTTACATAGACCATAAACTTAAGCAGACACCGACCGACTGCAGATACGACATTTATAATTGACAGGAAACAAATTTTTTCCTATAACCACATCAAACATTGTCATCAGAATTTAACGCACGTTTACACAAATCCCTAAAACTGAAAAGATCCGAACGAACTCTCGTCGACATCGTATGAAAATATTCCGACGACTCCTGCAAATAACACAGCACGTAGCTAAAACCTCCACCAAACTGAGGCATCGGAACATCATCCAGTCCCATGTGCCACCTAATGCATAAATAAAACGAAACATAGTCACACGGCCTCTTTCACCACGGCCTTCAACACGGCCTATGTCACAACGCCCTCTTTCACCACGGCCTCTGTCACCACGGCCTCTGCCGGCAACATGACCTCTTCCTCCCATGGGCTATTAAGAGTAATAATAAATTAAGTTCTACATTACATACCGGTACTTAGACCGTTATTGATTCATTCAGTCTTTAATCGTTATCGCGACAGCTACAAAAAAAAAATACCGCCTTTGGAATATGGTTAATTTGTAAATTTGCTCCCCCGATAATGACAACCTAAATTCGCCGATGAATCATCAAGAATCTGCCCTACAGACAACAGATGGTATGACAGAGTAAGGACAGTAGGAGTTGAGATAGAGCATTGCATAGTTAAAGATTAACATTGCAACAGGTATAACTCCGTATCTATGTATGAATATTATTTCTTTACTAACACCCGGGTATTACAAAACACAAAAACAATGTTTTTTTTTAATGCAGCTTGTGTACGTTTAGTGTATTGACAAGGATTAAAACAAAATTAGTACTGGTAATTCCAATAGTATATAAATAAATTTATGTCAAAAAATGTTTGTTTATTTCTTAATTCACACATTTATAGGTACTGCAAATTTATAGGTATTAAATGTTATTGAATGAATGAATGAATGAAAGGTTTTATTTCGCTCAAAAATATACATAGACATTTTACAAAACAATTGAAATTATCCCCAAATAGGCAATTGCCTGTGGTTGGGGACCGAGCCCATTACCAGTAGCAGAGTCCATGCTTAGTTAAATTTTAAATATATTTAGAAAAAACACCATGTTGATAGAGTGGAATAAATTAAAGAAAAAAGATAAAAGATGCATGCGTATTTCGAGGGAAACAGTATCACAATTTCAACTGATAAATTAACATACTGCAGTGCTATTTGATAATGACAAAATTTATCAATTTCCTTTCTATTAGTCTGGTGCTCTTTTAAATTATAACTTTATTAAAATATAATACTGTACATATCAACACAACATTAATTACCTGATGGTTATCGATGGCTCCTTCCTGTTCTTGCGCCTCATCGAGAGGCAAGGGGGCCGCATTCGGCAAAACGCCGACATCGTCTTCCTCCTCGTCGTCAGAAGCAACGTTTAAAACAACGTTGTGAACCCCTTCAAGCACGTGGCTCATCACTTGCAATAAGTTCCCAACGTTGTAAACGTTTGCTTCCAGCCGATCCTAGCAGCTAAGATCCTTCTGTTACTCAAAATATAACCTCTTCTAGTAGGTCTCGCTGCATTTAGCCCCCTTTCCAAGGAGTTTAACCTTTGCACAAAGGAGTTCTAAATTTTTCTTCACCCATCTGAAAGACAATAAGTTTTAATAATAATTGCTGTAAGTAGTGAAAAAATTTTGCTAAATAAACATAGTTTTAATAATGAATGTAATTGTTTCGAATTATACCTCGTTAATGGTAAGTGTAGTGACTAACTAAATGTTTCATATTTTCTTTCTTTTAAGTTAGTCAGCTGATAAAGTTGATCTGATGCGAATTTTGTAAATGATAATTTTTTACTTCCCGGGGTAGGACTAAAGGAAAATAATTTAATTTCAAATTAATTACGTGTTGATGATTTGATAATGTATTGGGGGGTACATTTCCAGTCGCGGGCTGTTTCTCGAGCGATTTAGGCCCCGCCTCCTGTGACGTCAAAACGATGTAGCGTTTGTTGTTGGGGATACAAATCCGTTACCCCTTATAATTCAGGATTACTCAAAACAATAACTTACCGGTGAATGACCAAACATCAGGATGTGGCATTCCTATTTTTTGTACTAGAGTACGATAGTATGCCTCCATATCATTGTTGGTTCGTCTTGTCTGCCTGTAAACAGACAGAGCATGGGCTCCAACCCCTGTAATAAAGTAATTAACTCCTATTACATTTAAATGGTTAATAATTCATTTATAGTGGAACAGAAACATGTACTGTCATTATAATATATATGTGTATATATATATAGCAGGACCCGTAGCCCACAATAAAAATACAACATCAAGTATCACCGTTCAATATAATAGTTTTAGTTTTTTTATATATATTTTTCTTGTTGTAAAAACCTATTTCATTATACATGTGAAATGTACGTTCATAAAACAGAGAAATCTTTTTAGAAATTCGCTTAGTACGTAGGTCTACTGCGACGGGGATATTCTATTCCTGCCTAAAGGACGTGTCTATAATAATAATGCGACTGTATCCAGCAAACCATAGGATGTTGCTGCCCTGAGTAGGCTCATGCCCAATATCGGTGGTGCTCCCTCTTGCAAGTGCCGTTTACTTGAGTATGTGAAAAAGATAGCGCTCACGCACTCGAGAAGCGAGTTTACCGAAACTGGCTTACACAAGTCAAACGCCGAAAAGCATTCATGGTAGTTTCTGCTCACCGCATTTGACCTTGCCCTGATGATGATCATGGGGCACGATATAAGGAGTAGCACCCTTGGCTTTTTCGGCAGCGCATTGAATCTGCTCGCATATATAGTATAGAGTGGCCTCTTGCTAAGACTAAATTATGTACTCCTGTCGCAACAGACGTGCGTATTAGAAATTTTTTCTTCATGAGGGTATATTATGTGTACGTACCATAGAACATGGCTTGAAATTATATTCCTTGTCAAAAATAATTTTCTCAAGTTTTTAGGGTCTATTTTGGAAAAAAATTACAATGCCACTCCAGCAATTGAAAAAAATGCTGTATTACGTTGTTAGGGTCTATATTGAACAAAAAAATGATAAGCTGTCCCGGACATTTTTTAAAGTGCTGTACATAAAATTAATGGTAACAGTAAAACACTCTACCTCTTTAAATAACAGCTTTTATAAAAAAAAGTCCTTCAAGTATATCTATCCAGTGATTTATTTTATTTTATACATATATTCCTGACAGCTGGATTAAAATTCTTTATTTCTTGCTTTTTACATCTTTTTTTACATGTGTTTAAATCTGTGGGAAATGAATCCAACTAAAACCAATTTCACACAAAGATAGTTTTGCACATTTATTGTAACGAACCAATTTCAAATATTTCAAGAATTGGGAAACTCTCAAGTTTGATGTTTGTCCATACTTATTTGAAAATCCCACGTACACAGCATCTCCTGAGCTTCATTAGTGATCTATTAATAACATTTTTTTGCCAAGCAAATTATTTCTGAAATGCGAGAGAAATACAGTACTTTACCATATACAGGTTGTGAAAAAGTCTGAAAACAGTATAGAATCCTATATATCAACAAGATCACTGCCTAACAAACAAATTCTAATAATAATAAATACCCCCGTTGCAGCAAACCTGCATACTCAGCGAATTTCCAGTGCAAAACAACGTATTTCAATCCAACATAGCGAGATTTGACATGTTTTTGTAAGCTCCATAAGAATAACATGGGGAATGAGTATGCAGGTTTGCTGCTACGGGTATATTAAAACTGGGTGGTTTTAATTCAATATTTAGTAGGTCTGAACTAGGAGAAGCCATTTACCAAGTTTTATCAGGATATGTTGAGAAATAAGCGAGATAAAGAATTTTACCTATTTCCCATAAGGTTAACATTGGGACAACGTACTGTGTTTACCACTTTCAATATCTCAGAAACTAATGGACATAGAGTATTGATTCAAAATACTAAATTGTTTGTTTTTTTGAGCTGAATTCAATGGTGCCAACAAAAATTGGATTATTTTTATTTTTTTATGTAAAAAACTCAAAAAACCCATTTTTGGGGGGGTTTTACCCCCTTTACCCCCCCTTCCGATAGTCCGATTGGGCTGGATTACGAACTCGTCCGAATAATTACTACTTTACACATCCATGCCAAATTTCATTAAGATTGGATCATTTTTACGCGAGTTATCGTGCTTAAAGACACATATATATATATATATATATAGATATATATATATATAGATATATATATATTTATGAAAATGAACTAATAGTGTTTTTTGCTTCTGGGGGCCCCAAAACGAAAAGTTATCATGGTCTTGGGCTTAGGTGTTACCATGAGTACTACGGTAACAGCTTCTTCCCTATAGGGGAAATTCGCTAAAATCAGAAATCATAGAAGATGAGTTGTAACAGACAAGAGGAAGAAATTAAAAAAATAACGTTCTTTCTATCCAAGTAACTGGGACGTAGTCGAAAAATCGTACCATTTCATCTGTTAAATTTGCGGATGCAGAAATCTGAACAACCAAATCAAATCCCTGTTGCAATTGGTCAGGAGGCAGTAGAGGAATAGCCATGCACATTTTCACGACTTTCTGCGCTTGCTTATTTTCTCTTATTAAACCAGTAAGTCCAAGCTTCTTGCATTCTTTGTACATTGCCTAAAAAAAGTTTTATTTCAGTTGACTCCAAAATATCATTACGCAAAATAATTATGAAATAAAGTAGGGCCTACTGAAAACGTCTTCATTGAATCACGTTACTTCTGCATCCCCTAAGGAAGGGATTTATTTCGCTGACCCTTTGATTTTGCTGACCAGTTTTGATGGTTACAGTGTCCTGTAATAAGTCATTTTTCTTAGAAATTCCACTTAATTAATTATTTAACCCTCAGTCTCTTAGGCACTAGAATTAAATGCTGCTTTACATTTTATAGATTAACCTAATACATTTATTTAAATTATTTAATATAATATTTAAGTGTTTCATACTTTTTTCTGCAAATAAAGTTTAGTACACGTAAATAATTTTTATCCCAAAGGGGAAAGAACATTTTTATTTTTTTACTCAGTGACTGATTGTAACATGTTGTTCCTAACTTTGAAGCATATAATGACTGACGTTTGTTACAGCCCACCCTTCACCATTATGCAAAGTCCAAATAGTTTATAAAACGTGAATGTAAATAATATACTTAAACATATATTCCTAAAGAATAATCTCATAACCTCCTTAAGAATAACCCAATAGAATGTTGAATAAACTTACCTTTGCCGAACGAAACCAACACCCAACAATTCGGGCATTAGGGAATTACTGAGAAGCAGCATTTTGTATTGCTACTTCAAAGTCAGTTGTTATTACTGTTGGCTGCAGCGTTGGGAATCTTCTCTTTATATAATGTAGAATACTTCCATATGAAGACTGCGTTTTCCTTTCCATGAGTACATTTAAAACAGAGAAAGCCTTGAAAAAGAAATTTTTAAACCAGGACACATACGAGGCGCTCAGCGCCAAAGTGACCTAAGCGAGAAATTCGGTTTTTTTGAGATTTGTGTTGTAAAATATTCTTTGGAACAAGGAGCATCTAGCCAAACTAGCCTAAGTGACAATAAAAATAGCAAGGTATTTTTTAAAGGTATAAGTTTAGTTTGGCAACACTGTCTTGCAACACTTTTCTAATGCCATACTGACTTAACCTCCAATTCCTGTGTTAAGAAGCCCATAAGGCGAGAGGTTAGAGGTGCAGCTTTCTAAACTACGGCAATTTAAGTGCTTTTTTCTAGTTAAAATGTTTAAATCTAGAACTTTAAAAATACTCGAGATGTCACAGAAAATGAAAAATAACACCATTAACTCAGGTAAGCCCTAAAATATGCTTTTTAACAGAATTTAAAATAGCTCTAAGTTTCACAGGTTATGGATACAATGGGGTTATAAAACTTTAATTACAATAGGTCAATGAAAATAAAAAGTGGCAAATTGGATTCAATAGTAAATAGGATATAATTTTTCTGAAACGAATGTAGAAGTTCTAATTTATACAGTATAAAATAACTAAACCAATAGTTGATCAAGGTATGCGAATCGTTGAGTATTGTTTAACTTTTGGTTTAAAAAGTAAATGTTATCTGTTTAAACGCTGTGAAAAGCAATGTTACATTTTAAAATAATGTTACTTAGCATAAAACTAAGCTTTTTGGTCACATTGGCAACAGTATAAAAGCTGTAAAGGCTGTTTGTGGTTTTTGGCACATAAGCTACTTTGGCATTTCTTCCAAAGGCTTCGCTTGGCACTTAGGTATGTTTTGGTGGTTAGGCTACTGTGGTTCTGGTCCTTAGGCTACTTTGGTATTAATACATTTTGAGAAATTTTGTAGCCTTTTTTGACGATTAATTTGTTACTTTGTAGCCTGATCAAACGTTTTTGTTTCAGATGATCACTCCTACGTTGACGATAGGCCTGGAAACGAAAATAAAGAAGTCATATCCGACGACATAACCAGGCCAGTAGAACAGTTGTTAAATAAAAAACAATAAAATAAAATAAAATGCAGTGAAACAAAATTAAATACTGGCGAGGGAGATTTTGAAGACGCTGCAAAAATTAATTCAATTCCCTCGGAAAATCCTAAAATACAGCATACAAGCGAAGGCCGTGTCGAAATAGTGGCTATAGAAGAAACGAATAAACTCATTCAAAATGACTATCCAGCTGATTTACTACTTCAAAATGAAGAAGGACAATGTTTTATTGATTTGCGGGTTTTTGACGATTCACTCTTGTTAAATGTTAATGAAACTTCAGTTGAAGGGGGTTCTAATGAGGCAATCGGGGACATTATTCATGAAGCTGTTCTGGATGAAGAGTATAATGCTGGAGAATCACATGGATTAGAAGTCGAAGTAATGGAAGAACCCAATGAAATGTCTACAGTGATGGACGAGGCAGTAGAAGAAAATGAAGATCAAACAATGGTAGAAAGTTTTGAAGTTGCTGGAAATGAAGAGGTTGAAGCCAGAGAATCAAATGAATTTGAAGTTGAAGCAATGGAGGAAACAAACTGAATTCTCCGGAAAGTTGGAAACCAATCCATTGAGGAGTCAGTTGTTAATATTAATAATGAAACAGTTATGGATGCGGCAGTAGAAGAAAATATAGACCCAGACAATGAAGATCAAACACCTAAACGCTCAAGAAAAAGACAAAGAAATGAAATGAATTGGAAGAAGAATATAAGGAAACGACTACGAAATAATGGTCAAGAATATAAATCTGTGAAAGGAAAGATTGTAGATGAAAAAGTATTTCGGTTTTTTGAGTGCAAATGCAAAGTATTGAAATGTTCGACAAACTTTCCTGTGGACAACAGAAAGCAAGTTCACTCTTACTTTTATGATTTAAAATGATTGGACAATTCAGACAATGTATTTGCAAAGAAATATTACAGTTATTAATGTGAATCGAAAGCGTACAAAGAATGAAAATAATCGTAGGGCTTTAACTCGCAATTACTTTTTTCCAGCTCCTGATGGTAAAGATATAGAAGTTTGTAAGAATGTTTTCACCACACTACGACGAAATCACCTGTTTTACAAACGTCAAACGCGGACCGAAACACACTGTTTGCCGCCACAGAACCGAAAACTTTTAGGGCCGAGGGCCGAAAGTCAGCTGATCATTTATTTGCTTGAAACAATGTTAGAACATCACATAATTATACGGAGGTTCCAAAGACAGGATAGTAGCGGTCATATGATTTTCATATCTATGATTTGTATTCGAATCAAATAATAATCATTTTTTTGATCATTTAAGGTGTATTTCATTGTGTAGTGTGGTGAAAAATAGCGTTCGCACCTCGGCCGAAAGGATTTTGCAGCTCTCGATCGTTTCAAATTCTCGACTTCGTCTCGAATTTGAAACGCGATCTCGAGCCTGCAAAACCTCATTTCCGGCCCTTGTTGCGAAATATACTATTTTAAACACACCTTAAGAATTTCAGACCAGAGGATTGCTCATGCTTTGTCAAAAAGCTCTCCTACAGACTTGAGGGGGAAACATGAATCCCACAACAAAACAACACTTTCAACTCGAGATCATGTAAAGAAATTTCACAATTTCCCTCATATGAATCTCATTACACACGTAAGAAAAATCCAAATAGGTGTTACCTGTCGCCATCATTGAACATCAAGCTAATGTACAACATGTACAAGGAATTTTGTATAAACCAAACGCCGCCACTGGAACCAAAGAGCGAATTTGTCTTTAGGGAAGTCTTTAATAAAGAATTTAACCTCCACTTCCATCCTCCACTGAAGGATACATGCAAGAAATGCAACCAGCTTAAGAATAAATTACAATTTTCAAACAATGAGGAAGAAAAGATACAAATAAAGAAATGTCACGACGAACACTTAACATTTGCTGAGAAAGCAAGAGAAGCTTTAAAATCAGCTATTAAAAAAAAACAAAGAGAACAATAGTGACAGCTATATTGTATGTTTTGATCTCATGAAAACGTTACCAACACCTGACTTAGATGTGGGCATTTGTTACTACAAGAGGCAGTTATGGTCATACCTTTTAGGAGTACACAATATGACGACAGATGAAGTCTACACTTACATGTGGAATGAGAGTCAGGCATCAAGGGGACCTGATGAAATTGCTTCCTGCCTCTTACAGTTTTTTTTAGAAATTACGCTAATGATAGATCCAAAGCTATCTTGTACAGCGATCAATGTGGTGGACAAAACAAGAATGTCAAAATTACAGCTATGATGGATTACATTGCAAATAAGGATGAGTTTAGCATGACGCAAATACACCACAAGTTTATAATACCGGGGCACACTTATCTACCATGTGACCGTGATTTCGGAGTAATTTAAAAGGAGAAGAAATACCATAAGAATATTTTTGTCCCCGCTGATGGGGCAAAAGTAGTCAAAGACGCTTGCAAGAAGAAACCTTTCCACGTTTACGAAATGACTTCTAACAATTTTTTTTTCTTCAGACTGTTTGCTGGAACGCATTACAAACAGGAAAAAACTTGAAAAACAGTTCAGCTTGCGAGACATCGTTCATATTCAAGTAATGAAGGGAAGTGACTTGAAAATTAAGTACAAGGCTTCATTTGATGAAAAGGCTAGTTTTAGTACAGTGGGCCTTAAAAAAAGAAAAAAAAACAACAGTACCATCAACACCAAGGAACTCACTCTGTTGTATCCACGTGGGCGCAAAATCAAAAACGGCAAAAATGAGAGACCTTGTAGAACTATGACCTTCATACCTCCAGCATCACAGCAGTTCTACAAAAGCCTTCAAACTGATGATGATGCTCTGGATGTGCTTTTTACCTCAAGTAGTGAAGATGAAGACTAAGGCTTATGTAAAAAAATAATTGAAAGAATTGTTTTTTTAGATTAAAAATAGGAATATTTTCCACCTATGCATTTTATTTCCAATGAACCTGCACTAATCCATTGCATCTCATGCTTAACTCCCTTTCATTTGTTCAGCCCGAACAACATGTTAAGATTAGTGTATTTAACTATGGATTATAATTAATTCCATAGATAAAAAAATAGGTAATAGTTGTTAACTATGTAAAACAGACCAGGAAACAGTCTTTTTAGGAAACTTTGTATCGAGAAAAATTGTTATTGAACACAAAAGACACCAGCCTATCATATAATTTAATTGAGGGGGGTCCACCCTCTTCTCATTTAAATGTGTTATTCCCAATGCTGGGGGCACATCTTACGTAGAAGTCCACATTTTTATCTTCAAAAACTAACTGCTATTTAGTATTTGTGTGACCTTTTGCCAGGAAATTTCAGAAGGAGCCAGTCCCCAATTTATTGACCCTTAAAGACTAAAGGCTCCTAATCTTCAGCAGGCTTTTCAGTACTGACAGAGAAATCATCACCAGAAAAATCATTGCTAAAAACATAGTCCGGGTCGTCTGGGTTGGAGCTTAAATCAGATTCCGGTTCTTCGACGATCTTCTTCCTTGGTACTCTTTTCTTCCAGCCTTTTGTTTTTTGGGGTGGTACGGTAGATGAAGACGTAGGAGCTTTAGGGCTCTCTGTCAAATCTTATTGTGTAAGGTTTTTTGGGACATTTAGCTTTTTCTTTTTAAACGTCTTGGACGCCCCTGGAGAGCCGTAGCCAGTCGACATCTGTGTATAATAGTAATTTCACAAGATTGGCATAACTTGTGGGTTTTCTTCTATTGCACACCATCCCCAAATTGGAAGCAGTTATCAACTTCCTCCTTTCTTCCATCCACATGCCACACTCAAACTGAAAAACCGTAGCCTTTTCAAGTTCTTTCCTTTCATCTTCGGATCCTTCCAAACCCTTCAAGAAATCCATTTTTTCTTTCGAAAAAATTCCATTTCACTCCATTCCATCCCATTTCCATTTTTTTTATCTATTCTTTGGTAAATCTTTTTTTTCTGACATTGTTCTGTAACTTTTTCTGGATTCCTTCTTTTCTGTGGCACTCAATTTCTTTGGTTTATTTCTCTTGTAAATTGGCTCTTTTCTCTTAAGGGCAGTTTTCCGTGTTTTTTCAGCCCTTTTCATTTGCAGCAGCTTCATCACTTTCTTCGGGATTTTTGTACATAGTTTTGTGAAGAGTGTACAACGGTAATCTGGTGTTGTGAGATAAGCTGCTGAGCATCTGGCCTTATAAGACCTACTCTTAGCAAAATTTACATGTTTGCCTCCTATGACTTTGGCAACTACCGAATTAAAATGTACCCCTGGGTTGTTATTAGCATGTAATAACTAACTCCTAGTGTTGTCTGTTAAGTAGATAATGTCGCATTATCTTATGGTAAATACCACACCGTTTCAACCCCGGCACATGGTTTTTCTCGTTTTCATTGGGACCATCACAAAAAATATGCAAGATCCTTACAACTAAATGTTTTCCAAAAGTGTGGGTAGCAGAGTTTTTTATGTCTTGTTGAAGCAACAAAATCTTATTACTTCCTTTCTCATCACTTTGTTGTTGTCTGTATGGCGCAGCTTTAGTTACTGCTGTTCTCAGTCTAAAAATGTTACTATTGAGAGCTTGACGCATTTCTATAGGACCAGAATCTGTGGTCGAGGAGATTATTCTCAATTTTGAACAATAGTTTCTAAGTATGTGGTTAATACATTCAATATTACTGTCGATAAGGTCTAGAATCTAAGATTTGACTATACCCGTTTGAATCACCATCAGTAAAAATGGTCCCATAAACTACATTATGCATGTCCATGCTTCTTTGGAAACCTTCAACCAAAGTCAGCTCCTATACTTGCCGGATTTGAGTTCCAGTTCTTGTAGCAGATGTGCTCTGGGACTGGGTTGACTTTGCCTCTGCTCGAGCACAGATCGTACTATATTTGTTTCTTACTCCAGGAGGAAGCACTTTTTTTGCATACGCTCAAATGATTGCCGCCTGGAAAAAATTCAATTTTAGTTTACTTAGCAAGTAGCACCAATTAAAACTAAGGAGCACCATTAATCTTTTTTGTTACTAAGATGAATAAAATTTATTGTTAAAATTAAATTGCTGATTTACAGCACTGACAAATAAGCTAAATAATATAGTAAAAACTCGTAAACAAAAAACATATTTGTTTGAGTTTATGAGAGCATCCCAGCTCCCCTACAGTCCTACTTGCCTCCCACTTTATCATCGAAATGGTTAATACAAAATTAGAAGCACTAATTAAAAGTTACAGTCTCCAGAAAAAAGCAATAATAAAACAATGAAATATTAAACTGATAGTTTTTAAAAACATTAAGCTTTACATTTCTTCTCCTGACTTATATGTTAATAGGAGTAGAAGTTACAACAAATACATAATTTATTACTAAAATAATAAATTTAGGAAACTTAATCTAGACAACAAAAGTTCTAATTTACCATGAGTGTCCTTCGACAGTCTCTCACTTTTATATGACACTAGCAGATATACCCACAGCTTCGCCCGCTGAAGGGATAACTAATTTTAATTATATCATACTATCCCATGAATTTTAGGAATAATTAACAAATGTACTGATTTATTGACGCCATGGGCCTGTATATACCCTTAAAGTGCAGCTCTGTTAATTCAACCCTAGATTCTTTGTTTGAAATTCATTGTTGGTGATGGTGATTTTATATTTTGATTAGGATTTTTGCGGACATTTGCCATCACTGATTAGTAAAAAACAAGTTTCACGACGTTTCGGGATCTGGAATCTGATCCCGTCTTCAGGTGGAAGAAAACCTAGAACATAACAAGATTAGTAACACAAGCCAGGAAAACCTGGAGAAAAACACAGCTAAAACAGAGAACTGTAAAAGCAGTCACGAAAACAATAAGCTGAAAATAAAAACAATACACAAAATAACACAGGAATCACAAGTATCAAGAATCACCAGGCAGGAGAGAGCACGTCCACACCCAATCAGAGCTGAGCTGAGACTGGTGGGAGGAAAGCAAATGGCGGCGGCAACGGAAATGGCGGCGCCCACAGCCAACCAAATCACGGCGCGCTACCGGTGGCGAAAACCTGAAACAGAGACATGTGATATGCAAATTCCGTGTGTCTGTTTGTGTTTTTTTAGTTAATTTTTAACCTGATTTTGCCCCTTGGCCTTGCTACGGGTTAACATGTTATGAGAATTTTGAACAGAATTGTTAGTAATTACCCTATTTACTGACACTTTATTTTCCCTGTCTTTCAATTCTTTGTTTAATATTGGTAGCCATACTGGCCTTATTTCAAGTGAAGATTGACTGATTGGTTGGTCTGCTAGTTTTATGTATGAAGCTTCAATTAGTTTTCTTTTGAAAAAATGAGGTTCGCGGTGTACTATTTTTGCTTCGTCAAAATTCATCTGGTGATTTTCAGACCAGCAGTGTTGAGCAATTTTTGATTTATCCACTAAGCCCTTCCTCGTGTTATCTTTGTGTTCTTTGATTCTAACATTTAAAGGTCTTTTTGTCTCGCCATAATACGGCCTAGAGCAACTATTGCAGTTTATTCTGTAAACACAGTTTTTTGATCCCTGAGTGCCATTTTTTGGTTTGGTTTTTACGAGACATTGCCTAAGAGTGTTTTGTGTCCTAAACGCGGTTCTAACTTTGAACTTCTTAGCAACTCTTCTAATTTTTTCCGATAATCCCGGCACATAAGGAATTGACATAGGAACGAATTTTTCAGTGTTTTCTGACTCATTCTGTTTAGCCCTACGGGTTTTGCACTTTCTTATTACGGATTGAGGGTATCCATTCTTAGCCAAATCTTGCTCTACTTTTTTGATTTCCTGATTTAATCCAATAACTTCTAAAAAGACCAGCAGTGTTGAGCAATTTTTGATTTGCTTGAATAAATTTTTAATTAAAAAAAAAAGTAGTAGTGGTTTACTCCCCGCAACCAATTGACATATAATAATAATTCAAAATACTGGATTATTTATTTTTTCAAGCCAAATTTCATGATTGTAAGAATATTTTGGGGAGTTTTTCGATGCAATTCCCCTAGCCTCTGCCAAAATGGTTATCACTGTATCTGATTCACAAGAAAAATGTAGCCTAACACAAACATAAAAAATAAAATATTCTAAACACCGGGGAGTTTTTTGAGGCAGTTCCCCATTTACTCGATTTTATATACAAGTAAATGAGGAAATGCAAAAAGACCTTGCCAAAGAAGAGAACTATTTAACAATGGTTATCACTTTCTCAGATTTTTAAGAAGAAAGTAGCCTAACACAAACATAAAAAAATAAATATTCAAATCCAACACCGGGGAGTTTTTGACGCAGTTCCCCAAGCCTCTGCCAAAATGGTTATCATTTTCTCAGATTTTTAAGAACAAATTAGCCTAAAACAAACATTGAATTTCAATATCATACAAAAACACCGGGGAGTTTTGTGAGGCAGTTCCCCTAGCCTCTGCCACAATGATTATCACTTTCTCAGATTCATAAGAAGAAGTTAGCCTCACATAAACATAAACAATTAAATATTCAAAAACAACACCGGGGAGTTTTTTGAGGCAGTTCTCCTAGCCTCTGCCAATATGGTTATCACTTTCTCAGATTTAAAAGAAATAATTAGCCTAACACATACATAAAAAAAACAAATATTCTAAAACAAAAACCGGGAAGTTTTTTTTATTTTATAGGCAATTCCCCTAGCCTCTGCCAAAATTGTAATCATTACCAATTTGAGCTAGAAACTATTTTTCTCCTTCCCTGCCAAAAAAAGTCCACCACAAATCAGGGTGGTTCCGGGCAACCCCAGATCCGCCCATATACGTATACAATCAATGATGATAATCAATTTTTATGTAAACTTGTAGGTACTTCAGAATAAGTTCAATCATTTGAATTTTTCACTGTCTGAGAGGCTGACTTTTTAAGATCTGCAAAATGGCAAACTCTTCCACCAAAAGTCTTCTTTCGCTGATTCAGGCTTTTTTTAATTTTTTCTTAGATTGGTTAGCAGGATTATCTGTATCTCTGATGGCATTCTCGCTTGGAGTGCAATACCGTTTTACAGGAGGCTTGGGCTTGACCGGAAGCCCGCATCTGTAACAGTATTTCGTAATTAATTCTCATGTGTTCCAGGATCAGGAATTATTGTGTATAGGAATATTATACTTGATACTTGAATATTATATCTTGACATTATTAGCACTTGAGGTTTAAACACATTTACGAGCATACAACTCCTTATGCTCGTACTTCAGTCATTTGAAAATAATAAACAAAAATGTTAGTAATACGCTTGATATAATTTAATGGGTAACATAATGGGGAATATAAAAAGTAAGAATAATATAATTTTCGGACCACTGCAACCTGCCAAATTGTTTCATAATTATTAGCTTTAAGGGGCCAAAGCAAGGCCACACCATGTCACACAACACTCCGGAGACCTCCTGTGGTGACTTCACATTATTGGACTTCATTTTATACGACTCTAATGGCATGCAATTATACGCTCTTAAAACCATTGTGCCCTAAATAATTTTTGTTCATTAATGTTTACACATACACATAAATTAGTTATTATTTTTAGTACATATTTAAAATTGGGGCCTGCAGAAACGGCAAGCCTTTCTTTTCTTTACCTAGCTTTTTAACAACCCAGCTGATTTTTAAGCATTTTATTGAATAATCCTAGGACCAGCTGACCTGTTTCAAAGTTTGACCTTCAACTGCTGCTTCTATTTTATCACTGATTATGCATTTCATTGTTATAGCATTTTAAGATGGTATAGTGTTCATTGAAACTCAATGAACCGTTGCGGCTGCTGCTGTGCAGAAAGGAGTCGTGCGACCCGCTGCCGTCTTGTGAAAGCGCCCATAAGGTCATACACAACACAAAATCGCACGGAAGCAGCCGCGCACCACATAAAAACCATCTTGTGTGAAAGGAGACTTGAGTGTTTCCATAACACGAGACATTTGATAATTGCTCCTTCCCTACAGGAGAAAATAGCCAAAATTTATTCCGAAAAAAACGAAACAAACAACCTTACATTACAAATATAGTCAGGCCTCGTTAAATTTGAGTTGTTAATTTAGTTTTTGTAAACTTACGTGTCTCAGTCTTCAAAAACTTCTTCCAACTTAGGGGGCAAAAAAATAAGGAGTTTTTTTTTACCTCGGCGGCCTTTTTTCTTTACCATCTGACTCAGGTTTTACTTTTTTTTACTGGGTGGTCTTTTGAATGATGATACTTGTGATAGTTGGGTTTTAGGTTTTTCTTGGGAATTGATTTTTACTGTGGCTTCCATTTTATTTAAATCTTCTAGTTTACTACTGCCAGCTGACATCTGAATATGATAAACTAGGCTGGACAACGTGTAATTTATGTACCTCAAGGTTTACTCACTGACATTATTTTCTTGGGCAGAGAGCTTAAACTGTTTTAGAAATGATAAATCATCTTCTATTTTGACCAATAGAGAGCTTGATTTCCTAGTCATGTTCATGGTGGTTTTTTCTTCACCTTGTTCAGCCTGATCTTCATTTGATTTACCATGCAATGATTCAAAGTAATCAATATTATTAGCAGTGGAGAGGGGCTTTCCCTCGATGAATATACGAATGCAGTTTGTGAATATGCTTACAGAGCGAATGATGGTCAGGGCAACTATAAGAATTTAAATGAGAACAGAGACCATCCCATTGCAAATCAAGGTGCAAATCACTGAACATGAGTGCACTTGACAAAACAGTTTTTAGATTCACATGTGCTACTGTAACATATGATTCTTGTGTGTTTGTTTGTGGTTTAATTTCCCAGGTGTTATCCAAAATTTTGGTCACGGCTTCGTCAGGAATAGCCAGGGACTTTTTGTGGCGTTCACCAATGTGTTGAGGGTCTAGTGAAAATCCCAGTAGAGCTTCCCGTTGCCGGTAGCAATGGTCCTCCCATTCCAGGTTACAAAGCATTGTTATCAGGTCATCAAGTCTCTTGTTCATTTTTGTTTTCAAGTAATCGTTTTAAATTTGTTGTGGAAGGACTCGATTTGGCCTGTTCTGTTAACCTCAGCGTGAGGGAAGTTTCGGTGACACATTGCCCATTTCTCAGTCCTGTTAAGGTAGGGCTGCCTGAAGTATGAAATGAACTTTTCAGCTTTCTCATATTTTTTCAAGAAGCCCTCACACAAATCTTTAAATATCCCTTGGTCATTTGTGTTCATCAAGACTCTCATTTCATTGAAGATGTCCTCAAAAAGCTCTTTACACACCTTTCTTCCATTTTGATTCTTTGTCCACTTTAAACTATACACATGCAATGAAAATAGCTGAGAATTTCAACTCTCAAATGAAAGAAATAAATCAAACAGATCAAGATTTTGTAACAATTAAGGAGGTTAAATGCCTTAGACAAAGTTCTACTTTGGAATGTGGAGTACATGTGTTACACAATTCTCAAAGTATATATAAACGCATCCTTAAACAACTACCTATAAATGATGACACAGTATATAATAACAATTTCTCCGTCGATAAATTTTATAAACAGATCAATACACTGAGGAAAAACAATAAGCCTGAAATAAACCAAATATTGGTTCAACAACTCAATAAAGAAAGCGTAATCAAAGATATAATTGAGGTTGAGATAAATAGTGGAAACACGAATGAAGAAATTTGCAACGAATATCAAACTAATAAAAGAAGTGAAAAATGTTCTGAATGTGGGAAATATGTAAAAAGCCTCCAGATTCACATAAGCCGAACTCATCCATCAACACATAGAGATAATATAAGTAATAAATACAATAATGACCAACAAGAGAAAGAAACTCAACAACCAGAAGACCAATCAAAAACAATACAATTTCAAAATATGTTAAATGATTGGGAAGACAGATTTAACAAAATGACCAACCTTGATGATCTTGATGAGTTTAATAATAAAATGAATGAATTTACAATATTCCTAAGTTCTGCTGTTAATTATTTACCTGGACCAAAACACCCAGCAATGAAATATTATAACCTAAGAAAATCTAAAATAAATTTAAATTGTGAAAAGTCATGTAAACAATTAACATGACAGTAACAGTTATCAGTCAGCAGTCGCGGCGAGCGGACGCGTTTTCCTCGTTGCTCAGTTTTCCTTGTTCTGAAGTTTAAAACATGTCGCTGTGTAAATCGTGCGGTAATTCGTTACCTCCTGACGAGGATTATGTGAAGTGCGTAAATTCGTGCACTCTACATTATAATTGTGCGGGACTATCGGAAAAAACGTGGAGACAGTGGGCGCGGGTGAAGCGCGAAAACTACCGCTGCATCTTGTGTAGAACCGGCGGCACCAACGACAACAGCAGTGTGAAGAGCGGCGACTCACAACAGGATTTTCCGGAGGCAAGTAATCTCACCAAATCAACTCCGTTATCAGAGGATTTTCTGGAAAATATTGAAAAGAGTGTTGAGCGCGCTGTAAATGCGGCTATTGGAAACAAACTTAGTAACGTTATGCAGCAAATCAATGACCTTGAACAATCTGTTTCATTCTGCAGTAACAAAGTGGATGATTTTGTTAAGCAATTGAATGCGTTCTCTGACAAAGTTAAACTAGTGGAAAAAGATAATGCAAACTTAAAAAATGAAAACAATGAATTGAAGAAACAACTTTTGGATGTAAAATTAGAGGTCGAAGCTTTAAATCAATATGGTCGAAATCGCAACATTGTAATTGAAGGAGTCCCCGAATTAGGTAACGAGAATGTATTGGATCTAGTAAACAAACTAGCAATTGCAGTGGATGAAACAATAGTATTAAATTCAGACATACAAGCAGCTCATCGCATCCCTTCAAAAAATAAAAACAAACCGCGGCCGATCGTAGTTCAGTTTACTAATCGCCAAAAACGGGATGCTGTGCTGAAAAAAGCCCGGAGCAAAAGGCCTCAAAGCACCGATTTTGTTAGTAAAGTTCCCTCAGCAAATGTTTATGTTAATGAACACTTAACACCTTTCTACAACAAACTGTTCTATGAAGCAAAACAAATTAAAGTGCAAAAGGGCTACCAATATTTATGGTTTTCTAACTCAAAACTATTTATTAGAAAAGACAGTGACTCTCAAGCGGTGCGAATTTCTTGCTTGGATGACCTTAGCAAGCTGTAACTGGAACAAGCGAACGACCAGGAAATAATCGCAGGCGATGAGCGGAGAGAGGGGTGAGCAACATGAACTTCTTATATTCCACCAGAACGTCCGGAGCTTGAGGCGGCGGTTCGACGAGCTACTCTGCTATCTGCAAGGTTGCGCGACTCCTTATCAGCTGATCGTGCTGTCCGAGATCTGGGTGTTCGACTACGAAGCCGACAAATACATCATCCCCGGGTATCAGCTCATCCTTCAACACCGGCCGAACAACGCATCTGGCGGAGTCGCAGTTTATATTTATAATGAGTTAGTATTTAATAATACATGTTTTCTGTTTCCTCATGCTGAAGTAATAAAAATTACACTGAATAAATTATTTAATAATTCCACTGCTGTAAATTTAGAAATTTTCTGTGTTTATAATGAATCTAGTAGAAATAGTTTTAAAAACTTTAAAGATGATTTAGAAAATAGTATATTGAAAAATAGTGGCAAATGCTGTATATTAATCGGTGATTTTAATATCAACACACTAGAAAAAAATAATGAGGAAACACAATACATTTCATTGCTCTCTGGGTACGGTTTTAAAAATATTGTAAACGAGCCTACAAGAGAAGTAGATAACTCAACAAGCTGTCTTGATCATGTAATTGTAAAAAATAGTAGTAACATTGAAATTAAATCCAAAGTTGAGAAGCTTGGGCTAACTGATCATCATGCAAACATTGTCACATGCAGTATTTCGTACTCAGATAAAGCAAATCAATTCTATAAGCATGTAGATTATAATCTTTTGAACCGTAAAATTAATGCCTCAAACTGGCAAATTGTTTGTGAGAGTAATTCAGTTGATGATGCTTTGGACCGTTTCTACAGTTTATATAATATTTGTTTGCAAGACTCTACAACAATAAAAGTATTAAATAATAAAAACAGGCACAGATCGCCTTGGATTACAGATAATTTGATTAAAAAGGTAAATTTGAAAAATAAGTTGCATAAACTAATCAAATTGGAAAGGAACAAACACAACTTAATGTTAATTAGACAGTATAGAGACTTGTCAAAAGAAGTCACAAGATTGATTAGGAATGCTAAGCTTAAGTATTTTTCTGATAAAATTGAGGCGGCCCGTGGTAATAGTAAACAATACTGGCGGGTCGTGCGGTCGGTGTTGCGTGCCGAACGGCAACAATGGTCATCCATTTCCGTCGGCGACACCACGTACGATGTACCCGGAAATGAACAGTTTATTGCGGACGCCTTCAATAACTATTTTGTTAACATTCCAACAACACTTTTAGTAAATGAATTTGGGCAAAATATTCTTCCGCTCCCTGAAATGCCTTATGTTAGATCAGTCTTTAGTATTAGTACTGTTTCAACTGAAAGTATTATTAAAATAATTTTAGGTATGAAAAATAAAAATTGCACTGGTCCAGATGGTATTAGTATTATTACAATAAAGAAGAATTTGTTCTGTTTGGCTCCTGCTATTTCACACATTTTTAATTTAACTGTTACTCAAGGAATTTTTCCAGAAAAATTGAAACTTGCATGTGTAGTGCCTATTTATAAATCAAGTAGTAAGCAATGCATGTCCAACTATAGACCAATCTGCCTTATCAATTCTTTAGCTAAGATTTTTGAGACCTGCATGCAAAAACAAATAGTTAAGTATTTTAATATCAATAATTTATTCTCTTCTAAGCAATATGGTTTTCTAGAAGGCAAAAGTACCGATTGTGCCATTGATCAACATATTCGCCACATAGTCAGTTCATTAGATAAAGTAATGCCAACAGTAGCAACATATATTGATTTCAGTAAGGCTTTCGACCTTGTTGATCGAAATATTTTATTGTACAAACTTAAATGCTATGGTATTACTGGTACAGCTTATTCATGGATAGAATCCTTTTTAACCAACAGACAACAGGTAGTGAAAATAAATGGCATATCTAGTCAACCTAATCACTCCAATCATGGTGTTCCTCAGGGCGGGGTGTTAGGGCCTTTGTTTTTTGTCATTTTCATAAATGATTTACTGGAAATAAAATTTCATTCAAAAATAGTAGCTTATGCTGACGACATCACCCTTGTTACTTCTGCAACTTCGATTCAAATGTTGGAAAATCATGTCAATTGGGATTTAGAGTTGGTATCTGGCTGGGTAGGACTGAACCGACTTATTATTAATACCAACAAAACCAAATCAATATTATTTTCATATAAAAATACATTGGCTGAAGACCAAAGAAGTAGGTTATGCTTTCATTGTCATAAATTCTTGTGCTCGTACAGCTGCAGTTGTCAAAAATTAGAATTAGTAAATAAAATAAAATATCTTGGGTTAATTATTGATTTTAACTTAAAATGGAATTTTCATGTTGACTATTTACTTATCAAACTAAGAGCAATAAATAGAAATATTTATTACATGAAACAATTTCTTAAGGAAGAACAATTGAAAACACTATATTTTTCATGGTACGAGGCAACGCTGCGGTATGGTATTATTCATTGGGGCGGAACATATTCAACAATATTGGATCCAATAAAAATTTCACAAAAAATGACCTTAAGGACTCTGTGTGGAGTGAAAAGATGTGACAGCTCAGAACCTTTATTCAAACAATTAAATGTCATGAAATTTTCAGAATTATATTTGCAATGCATGTTTAATTATTTCAAAACTTATTTTCATCTCTTTTCAGTTAAAGTTAACAATAGATTTACTAGAAGCTCAAATGTTATTCAATTTAATGTGCCACATATTTTCAAACAAACCAGTAGAAACCAATTTCATTTCAAATCAATTCAAATTTTTAACAAGTTCAGTAGATTTATCAATTTTAACCAAAGCAATAAATCCTTTAAACTATCTGTAAAAAAATTAATAATAAATGGTACTGTATCCATTTGATTATGTCGTTGCTTAACATTTGTTATATTTTTTACTAAGTTAATATTTATTTGCATGTTCTGTATTTGTTTATTTATTTATTTATTCATTCATCTATTTACTCATATATTTTTACCTTAAGCAGATATTTACATCATATTATAGGAATGGTAGTGATAACATTTAAGTGCTGTGCTAAAGTGATTATAAGCATGGAAGAAAAAGACTGCTGAATCAATTTTTTTAAATTAATTGTGTGACTTTTTTCAGACCCACGCGTGCTTGAAGCACATGGGTCAATGTAAACTATATATATAATTTTGTTTGAATAAATCGTATTTCATTTCGTATTTCATTTCATTTCATTTCACAATCAAGCAATCCCATGCGGTCTTCAAAAAGAGAAAGATCTAAGAGACAAGAAAAATATTTGTATGAAAAAGTGCAGTATCTTTATTATAACCAAAGAAGGAAAGCTTGTAGATTGGTTATGGGGTCAGGAGACATATCATGCAAGATAGGATCTAATGAGCTGTATAAGGAATTTTCCAGTCGTTTTGCTAACCCTAATACAGCAATCAGGAATGACTATACGAATACCATAAATGTAAGTAGTGAGGAAGTGGAAATGGATGAAATAAATATTACGCCTGAAGAAGTTATGGATGCAATGAAATCAATTGCCATTGATACATCTCCTGGAGTAGATAAAATTTTAATGAGAGTTATTAAATGTAAGAAAATGGCTGTTATTTTAGCGAAAATATGTTCTCTTATGTTGCTTAAAGGTTGTGTCCCAGATTGTTTTAAAGTTGCAAGAACAGTGTTAATATACAAAGGAGGGGATGTAAATGGTGCAAAGAATTGGAGACCAATATCCATTTGTTCTGTTTTACGGAGAAGTATTGAAAGAGTTTTGGACAAAAAATTGAGAAAACATGTTAATTTCAATCCAAACCAGAGAGGTTTCATCAGAACACCAGGAACTAAAATAAATGTTGAAATAGTTAATTCTATTTTAACAAAAACTAAGATTTAGCAAGATGATGCTACATTAGTTTTCCTGGACATAAATAAAGCATATGATTGTGTAGGACATGAACATTTAATTAAGACGTTAGACTCTTACAACATTCCTAGAAAACTCAGAACATTAATTTCTAATCTCCAGATTGGCAATAAGACTATAATTGAAACAGGAGGTACTAGAAGCAAATCAATCCCTTTTAAAAAAGGATTGCTCCAAGGTGCGCCACTATCCCCAACTTTATATAATTTGTGCACAGATTTTGTTTTAAATGAATTAAGTGAAAAAGATGTACAATCATTATATGGGTATGAGCTTTCAGCAGACTTGGATAAACTCACAGTTATGGGATTTGCTGATGACTTGGTAATAATTGGCAAAAATAAAATTAGTGTTGTGACTCTTACTTTAATGGCAATAAATTTACTCAATACGATTGGCCTAGAAGTAAATCCTAAGAAATGCCAATGTATTATTATTGAAAAAGGAGAAATCGTAAAAAATAACATTGAGTTAAATGAAAATATGACTATTGAAAGCATATCAGAAAATGAAACAATAAAATATTTAGGTGTCAATTTTTCCCAAGGAATTGTTTTAAATCAAGAAAAAATAATAACAAATTTCAAGAAACAATTAGAGAAATTGACTTCAACAACATTGCTTTTATCGAGTCAAAAGTTCAATATTATCAACCAGTGTATATGGCCTACTTTAGTTTATCCTTTTCAAAACGCTCCTCTTCATAAACTACCAATAGGATTCTTAACAGTCTTAGATAAACTGGTAAAAAGTAGTGTCAAAGAAATATTAAGTTTACCCACTGACAGTCCAGATTGTATGTTATATAGTCCAAAAAAATACAAAGGACTTGGTTTGATTAAGGCACAGTGGGAAGCTTATATACAACAGCTTAATTCTATTGAAATTCTTAGAAGGACTCAAAATTAATACACCACGAATGAAGACAAATTTAACAGAATAGAGAAAATTTGTTTCAAAAAGTTAAATACAGAAGAAATAAACGTGGATGGAAAACTAAAAAATACTAAAAATGTGAGAAGCTACCTAAGAGAAAAAGAATTTGATAGTTGGAAAACCCTAAAACAAAAAGGTAAAGGAGTTGAACTTTTTAGTGAGTACACACAGACAAATAAAGGTATCATAAACAAAGAAGGTCTGACTGAATCTGAATGGAAAGATTGTGTCAAGATGATTGCAAATGTGGTGCCTGTACGAGTTCTCCATGGTAGGAGTCAGGGCAGCAACCGTTGCAGGCGAAACTGCGACGAGATTGAAACCCTTGCCCATGTCCTCGGCTTCTGCCCGTTTGGAGAACTCCTCAGAAACACCAGGCACCATGCTATAAGAAGCATCATAGCCAGTGCCTTCAAAAAAGGATATCCAGCGTGGGAGGTACACGAGGAGGTTCACTGCTTATCCAGGGAGGGGAGCACAAGAAGAGTAGACATTCTGATAAAAAAACCAAATAATAAAGGATTAATTCTTTATCCAACAATTCGGTTCGAAACTGACAATAACCAACCAATTAAAGTGAATGAAGAAAAACGCAAAATTTATGAACAGACATCTAATTTTTTTAAAGAAAATTTCAGAATTTCGAATATCGAAGTGATTGGATTGTTTATTGGTTCAAGAGGAACGCTGTCAAAATTCTTTGTAGATTTTTGGAAAGAATTTGATTTGGACAAAAAAGTGTTAAAAGTTATTGTGAATGAAACTTTAAAAGGCTCGGTTTATATTATAAGAAACCATTTATATAAGCAATTTTAAATTTTAAATTTTAATATAATGTTATATATTTCTGTGTCTATAGGCAACCCTGTAATAGGGCAGATGGATTTATTTTTGTAATAAATTCTTTTCTCTCTTTCAATGTTATTCTTATGGGTTTAGTTTGTCTCCTGCCAGGAATCACTTTACTCGTCTATCGTCTAATCGTCTAAAGTACATTCTAAAGCTAACATTTCGTCTTGTATTTTTCATATGATAGTAATTATGTTTGTGATAAATCATGACTAAGACAAAAAAAACTAAGTGTTGTTCATGTAACAAAGAAGTGTCCAATAGGGCTAGGACTAATTTTCAAATAATTCAGTGTGACTACGGATGCAAGCAATGGTTTCAGTCTAACTGTACAGGACTCATTGACACTGAGTTTAGAATGGGTAATTGCGATGAGAAATGGGCCTGTGAGAAGTGTGGACTAAGATCTTTTAATCTTAAATTGAAAGAAGAAATCTTAAATCTGGAGAAGCATATCTCTATATTGGAATGTCATGTTAAAGATTATAAACATTTGTATGAACAAACTTCAGCATTGAATACTAAATTAAGTGAAAAGTGCTTAAGGCTAGAGCAAGATTTAGGTGAACTTGATGCAAATCTAAGTCCTCTATATAGGAATTGGCAGTTAATTCCATCAATAGGTCTTGTAGACCCGTAGACTAGTATACCAACAAATTCTGATAATCCTAACAATGCTGCTTCAAACCGTAATGTGGATATTGGTTGTTACCTCAATTAATGTAGTTTCAGGGGCACTTCAAATTAGCTGCCCCAAAGTGCTTTTTTTCATTTTTGTCAAAACTTTTTTTTACATTTTTGTATTGAAAGACATTGACCAGATTTTATTAAAGAGTATTCTATAATGCAGATATTCAATTAGTTTCGAAATTGCAGTAAATTATTACTTAGATATATCAAATTAATGTACTTTATTAAATAAAACTAAGTCATAATTCATTTATTTAATACTGTTTCTTATGCGTAAGATACAGTATATGTTTTGCATGTCCATTGGCACAGCCATTATTAATCATGTAAAATTATTTTGAATTATAAAAAGAAACTGCAATTACTAAACAAATAATTCTACATGCGTGAGCACAATTTTACTTTAAACATTAGTCGACTTTTTTATTGAAGTCAAAAATTTGCATCCGCCCCAAAAATGGGATATTTCGGGGGCAGCCCCAAAATTTCAATCGTGAACCCCTATTGAGTGACCCCTCATTTTGAAGGGTTTGTCGAGGGAAATAAAATTGTGCAAACCCGAGGTTGATATGACATCCTTAACCAAAATGGCAGGCATTTAAATTTTTAAATAGGTAAAATGTATGCTTGTTTTTCCATCCAAATGTTTATACTTATGTGCCCGCCATTTTGGTCAGGGATGTCATATCAACCTCGGGTTTGTACCATTTCATTTCTCTTGCATACCGTTCAAAACGAGGGGTCACTCGGTAGGGGTTTACATTTGGAAATTTGAGGCTACCACCAAAATACAAGGAGGCTTTTGGACGTGGAGGCAAAGTTGTGACTTGGACAAGACAGTCCACTTTTCTATAGCATAATGGAAGTCAGAGTTTGGTTTTCCAACTTTAACCCGTTTACAAGGTAAAATGGGGTATCTAAACTAAGTTAGTTTGCCCATCTCACATTTTGAAATGGTCGCCATTTTGGTTAGAGGTGTGATATTGACCTCCGGTTTACACCATTGTATTTCTGTTAAAAGACTCTTTAAAATGAGGGATAGGAGTTTAAGTCACTCGATAGGAGTTTAAGTTTAAAAATTTGGGCTGCGCTTAAAATACACTATTTTAGGGGTGAGGGAAAAAATGGGACTCTCATGAAAAAATGCAGTTTTTCATATTGTGATGGTATGCCGAGTTTGATTTTCCTACTATGACGCGTTAAAAAGTTAGGTGGGGGCATCCACATTTTTGCCTCACCCTGTATAAGGTGTGTAAATTTTGTTGGGGTGTAATTTTGTGTTATAAATTACTTTTTGCATAAAATAATGTTTTATTAAAAAAAATATGACACAAATAATTTTTGTTTTTTGTTTAAATACTAATTTTGAACAGAAATTGAGGCGTTCTGGCCCACTGTGCAAAGGAAGGCAAACAAATGAATTTAGTATTATGGGTTCCCTGGTGAATATGTGGACAAATGGAAAAGCCATAGCCGCACCAAAATTAAAAGACTTAAAATCTGTAATGCACCTTATTTCCAGTGATGCAAAACAATCCACACAAATCTCACAGGAAGTCTAGAAGTGGAAGATGACTTAAAAGGATTTTGTGTACCTTTAGATTTCGAAGTAGAGGAAGAAGACTGATATGTTGCGTGATAAATGTCTGCTTTAAGCAATATATTTTATTTTTTATCAGTGCAAGAAATAAATTGTTTCAAACTACCTTAGTATGAAAACATACAAGGACAAACTGTACGAGCACAACAATTGAAAGAACTGTTAAGGAATAAGATAAAGGTTCTAAATTCAAATTTTAATAGTGTATAAGAAATTAAAAATTGTTTTAACCTGCGTATTTTTTAATGTAAAAAATATAAGATCTCTTAAAGCTATATATATTTTATTGTTATTTATGTAAGAAAAGGTTATTTTAATCTACTTAATTTATTAGCACGAAAACATGCAAAGGCAAACTGTATGAGCATAACAAATGAAAGAACTGGTAAGGAATAAGATAAAGGTTTTAAATTAAATTTTATTAGTATATTCTAAATTCAAATTTTTTTTTAATCTGCGTATTTTTTAATATAAGAAAGAATAAGATCTGTTGAAGCAATATATTTTTAATTAATTAAGTTGATAACTCACAAGGACATATTTTATGAGCATGACAAATGAAAGAATATTAGTGAGGAATAAAATAATGGTTTTAAGTTAAGATTTTAAATGTGTAAGAAAAATAAAGAGTTGCTGTAACCAATACTTCTTAATTAAACAAATGGTATCTTTATTTAAGAAGAAGTACAATAATTTGATTAAATAACATGTTATTGTTATATAGGCCTTGTAACAGAATAACTTTGGAACAGTTGGCAAATTTGAATTAGCATATATGTTTCTTTGTAGTAGTAAGTAGCAAGCCTACTGTGATACTTTGTTTTATAATGTCAGAAGAATTTAAAAATTGCAGAATTGTATTTAATAAATTTTAGTTAATAATATATTGATTTTCATTTTTTAATATTTTCCTTATTTAGACCGTTAAAATATACTCTTTTTAAGGAATACCTGAACCAAAATTATTAAACGGCAAGAAATTTTATATTATTGACCGATTTGTTAAATTTCTATTTGTTCTTAACCCTTAGTTTAAAAATTGCTAAAAGATTGCTATTATTATAGATAATCACTCTGTCTTAGAGAACGACTGATTAACTGGTTTTAAAACAAGAATGTGCCAGAAGAATTTCAGAGAGGGGCATCAACCCTCTAGACCTTTTCTGCTAATTTATAACTAGGCATTTTATTAAAAAACTGATCTGAACCAACCTACAAAACATAGTACAACAAATTAATTACAACACCTAATTGTATACTATTTTCATATTAAATAAAAACTAGAAAATAGTAATTCATCAAATAAATCCCTATATTTCTAAATTAAAACAGTGATTTACAGTAATCAATCAAATTTAGGGACTTGTAACACAAACATAAATTGATAAAAAAAGGTTACGTACCTTATGACTGCCTTCAATTCATGTTTAGAAATAATGTCTACTTAAGTTTCAACATATAAAATGTCATTTTCAAGACTCGTACAAGAACTTTTTCTCTCTTTTTCTCTTTAGCTAGAATTTTATGTAAAAAAACTGTTCATAACACTGAAATTACACATATTTTAAAACTTGTTTCAATCGTTACAACACATACACAGCCTGCCGGCATGAGAGCAAGATCCAGACTCTGGTCTCTGTATGAATCTGGAACTTGTTAATACAGCATTATTTTTTTTTAATTTATTTCCTTTCTTCTCGATTTGCACAGCTGAACTGTGTTGTATTGTACTCTTTTTGAAGAGAACAATTTTCAATTTTTTCTACAATATACTTCAGGTACATTTTTTGCCGTGTCATTTAGGGTGGCAAACATTCACAGTCATTGTTTTCCCTTCTATAATGGGACTTGTACTTAGGGATTTTGTTGATTTGATCTTTAACATGATTTATTTGGTCATCAGTTAACTGGTTTTTACCTCCTTACTCATGTCCTGGTCTTTCTTGCAACATATTTATCCTAATTGTAACAAGCGCTGTATTCACCCTTTTTCAAGAAATTCTAAGAGTAGATGTAAACATTTGTCGACAAACAGGTATATTTCGTAATTTATAAACCCTTGAAAATGTTTTCTTCATAAGCTACACCCTGTGAAAAGTATACAGCGGGTGCTTCTCAAGTGAAGTTTTGATATTTGCAAAGCAAGTCGAGTGAATGTAACAGACTGAATGTTAGCCTGAAGATCTTTATCGAGGATCTTCCTTACAATGAGTCTTCCCAGCTCTTTTCGTTGGGCTTCTGTTAGAAGGCCACCTGTTGAGGTCCTAGATACTAACAACCCTTTTGCCATCTATCGAATAGAGTAATATTTTTTCCACCTAAACACCAAATAAAATAAGATTAATTTTGATTTAGCAAAATTTTATATTACCAGACACAAGGGTCGGTGCAGTGGACAGTCAGTGATCATACCAGGAGCTTGTTGAAATAATCAGGTGACAAATAAAAATATTTATAACCTATTTTACTGTTAATTATAAGTCATGTTTGAACGCACACTTATAATGTTAAAGTGCAATTATGCATTCCTGGGTTATATTATACAGTTGACTTAAATTGTCTTTTGGTTTTTCACTTTTAATGGTCTCTATTAAATTTTATGAATGACTGAAAATCCGAATATTGTTGTAATCAAGCTATCACACTTTGCATCAAAACACGAATCAAGATGTTGACTGATGTACATTCATTCATATGTCGGATTACCAAGTCGGACTATCAAGTTTCGGATTATAAAAGTCAAACAGGGCCATCGCAGGGGTGGGGCGACCAGGCCGATCACCCGGGGGCTGAATACGGACTGCTCCCCCTTAGCAGGTAGAATCAGTGGCATATGGATCGTTCCCCCTGCGAAACCGGTCAGATTTTAAATAGCGTCGACATACGGATTGCTCCCCCTTGCCGTGTTGGAATGCTTGAAAATATTTCTAGACGAGATTGTACTCTTTCAAAGCACTTAGCTGGCCTGATTAGTAAGTGAGGTCTGTCGCATAAATTTGATGACTATTCACGTGACACGAGACTTAAACCTAATATACAAATCGTGTAATACACTGTTTGTACTTAATATGTTTTAAAATATGTCAAATAAATTATTTAAAATCTAAATTCAATCATAGCAAAATTTTTACTAATTTATCAAAGAAATTCAATACTAAAGGTGGCATTATATAAATTAGTAAACAGACAAAAATCTAAATTCAATAAAAAAAAGTTGCCACTAAATCAATTAATCAATGAAAGCCAGCGTTTATTCCATTATAAAAATGCGGACACATGAGTTATAGTAAATCATTTTCAACATTGTTTTTCGTTGAAATTGAAAGTTTGGGAGGTGAGTTTTCAAGGTGAGTTTAAAAACAAGAGTGTATCTGACATAATGCAATGTATACAGAACCCTCTAAGTAGAGACATCCAGTGTTAATTTGTTTAGTTACGCCGCCGAAAAGCAGAGCAGAAATTAGCGCTGATGCAAGCTGGCCCCATTTAATCGGCGTTTCTATTCACTACCCGAAGTGTCAAAATGAGAATGTTTGTAAACAAAAACAGGTAAACATTGGGTGCGTTCAGCCGCAGTCACCGGTGGCTAACCGGTTACCATAGTCCTTCATAGGCAAATTCACCGCATCTTGACAATCAACAATGTCCGGTTACTTACCGAATCCACCGTAAACACAACATCGGTGGATGTTCAACAATGATCGGTGGGAGCTAAATCCACCACTGCCGTTCACTTATTACAGGTTTGTAGATTACTCAACGGTGACTGCGGCTGAACGCGCCCATTATGGTAAAAGACACAACAATATTCAATTCCACATTCACCTTTCAATGGAATTTTCATAAGCTATATGATTCAAATGGCAATTTAGGTTGTACTACCTAAATTAAATTATGATCAGCGGATGATTTAACCATCACATGATATGTATTTAGCAAACAAATACACTCACCACAGGTAATAGAATAGCTATCGCCCATAAGGCCTGTACTGAAAGGTAATCTTGGAAATGAGTAAATACAAAACAATAACATACAACTGTCCAAATATTATAACCAGCTGCTTGACTTTGGAAAGTCAACTTGATCCGTAAACTCCTACAACAATACAACAATTCCAATCGGATTAAGAGGCGCCATCTCCTTCTCGGCGGCGGGAACTACATTTTTCCATAAGGTGTCCCTACTTAGAGGATTCTGTATACATTGCATAATATGAGGAACTATATAGTCGTATTTTCTAGACTTCCGCGTGAATAAAAAAGGTCACAGAAAAATAAAGCATCTGGCGTTACAGTTTTTGTAACTGTGCAGGACGGGACTACAATTAAGTGGTACATATTTAGTAACGCGTGTAGGTAAGAGCCTAATCTCGGTAACCGTTAGGAGTAAAACAAATCAATGTATGCTATCATTTGTTTAGCAAATTTAAGATTTGTTTTTATACTGAAACCTTTTACCTGCAGCCAGTGGTTCTCGATATATTTTACGAAAAACCAAATACCAAAATAGCCCTTTCACCGCTAATTGCCACTAGAAATCGCCTTAATTTATGAGGAATTTTGGTATAGCCATCCTAAGGTATGCTAAATAAAAGGGCAAAGTTTCAAAATAACGGTTATTTAGGTTTGGTCATTTTATAGGTTACATGTCCCAGGATTTGACGCAAAAAAGGAAATCTCCAGAAGACCAAGAGAAAGAAATTCAAATACATATACAGGGTGTTTTTTTTTCAACGCAACCCATTTTTTAAGGTTAAATAGTGCACAAATAAATAAATATGAAATGAGTATTGTTTTATTGATATTTACATTTTCTACAACCTATTATTCAAGTTTGATCACATTTATTTTACATTATGTGGTCAAACAGTCCGCCATTGGCATTTTTATAAAGTTATTACCATGCCAGAGTTTATCAGAAATAAAGGTTATTAATTAATTAATTAATTACTGTACAATCACTGGGGAAGAAAATCATTTTTTATAAGAATACTTTATTATTGGAGAAAACAACACAATTATATAAATACAGTAATCATTAGAATCATTGTGTTATTTATTATCTTTATTTACTTAAAGTATACTATAAGTATGTATATATATACTATTTAAGTACATAGTAGAATGAAATAAAGAAAACAGTGTAAAAGAATATTAAAAGAATTAAAACAATATTAAAATAATACAGAAGATTGTTAAAGCACACTATTCATACTCAACAGTGTGCACTTCCAAAACATAAAACACATTAAGGCATATCAACTAACTTATCCCCAGTTGAAATTATCATAAAAAAGGTTTTTAATATAAAAAGGTCGGTGGGCTTAAAACCTTTTTCACTGTCCTGACTTAATTCTTTCGATCTGTGAAATGAACTTAACAATTTTTTGGGGTTGTTTCCCTCCATGAATCCCACATAGATATTGAAGGAATATCAGCGAGTTTTTCCCATTTTTACGGTACTCTAGGTTACAAATTAAATATATTCAATCAAACATTCAACAGAATCCTTGAACGTTTGAATGTTATACACTAAAGTTGTGTTCTCTCCCTTGATAGAAAATAAACTTATGTCATAGACACTCAACCTAAGATGTACATAAGTACTTTAAGTTGAATTGATTTTTTGCCAATTAATAAGTTATTAAGAAGTGGGTCACACCATACCCGTCCACGCAACCTACTCCATATTGCAGATGGTAGTAATTGTTCGTATGCCTATATTAGATACAACGAAACATAAACAACCAAATTACATACCATCGACAACACAGAGAGGGTGACTGACAATCAGTTTTAGATTTGAAGTTACAGTTCAACCTAGCCCCCTTGCGAGGACTTATTGGAAGTATACAAAATTTTGAATTTCTAATTTTAGGGCCGAAAGGACAGGTTAACACTTTGTTACAAAACACTCAATATAAGCAGGATACCAATCATGTAAAACAGAAATATAATAATTATTTAAAGTAAAACATTTTTAAATGTTACAGTTGATATAGATAAAATAGATTGTATATGATTATTAATTTTGATTCAAGACATTATATCTAAATCATTATGAATAACCAAAGATAACTTATTTTATTATTATATAACTTATTTATTAAAAATGCCCACAAATCGCATTGTTTTTAATACGTAAACGTATTTCAATGTACATGTATTGTTACATATATTTAAGAAAATACACATGCACACACACATTCGCTGTGTGACCCGCTAAGCCTGTCTACCTCCCTAACACTGTCAATATCTAGATAATATATAGGGATCATGGTCGAAATCTGGTGAAAGTAAAAAAGGTTTTTAATAAAAAAAGGTCGTTGGGCTTAAAACTTTTTTCACTGTCCTGAATTAATTCTTTAAATCTATGAAATGAATTTAACAATTTTTTGGGGTTGTTTCCCTCTTTGAATCTCGCATAGATATTGAAGGAACATCAGCGAGTTTTTCCCATTTTATGGGTACTCTAGGTTACAAATAAAATATATTCCAATCAAACATTCAATAGAATCCTTAAACGGTTTAATGTTATACACTAAAGTAGTGTTCTCTCCCTTGATAGAAAATAAACCACCGTTGTTAATTATGATTCTGGTAGTAGTTGGGCCCTACAGCATGGCATTATCTTCCCCCTAAAATATAAAACTGTGTAAACTTAAATTTTCATTGTTAACCACTAGAGGTGTTCGGATAACAATATTTTATCGGATCGGATGGATGAAGTTCGGATCGGATGGATGAAGTTCGGATCGGTTGCGGATCGGATAACGAGGGGTTTGGATTTAATGGTTACGATGTAATGTGTACATGTGTTTTTAATAAAAAAATATATTGTTTGTCAATTTAAAAATGTCTTAGTATGTAAAGTAAGTTATTATGTTTTTTGTAATTTTGATAATGAAAGTAATGTATCAATTATTGAAGTATGAATAAATATAACTAATTATTAAGGATAGAGGAATTGTTTAAGCTAAACAGTTAAACATAATGATGTAATAGCTGCATATGCCTACCCCTTTCACTATAGCCCATAATACAACCTACAAAACTTTTATTATAGGCTTATTAAAACTGTGATTAGTCCAGTCTAAAACCTCATTAAACTAGAACAATAATTGATAACTATTTTTGGTGAGGTTCTACTGAAAAAATTGTTTTATTTCAACAGTACAAAATTGGTCCATGAGAAACCCCCAGAATCATATACACTAATACATATATTGCTGACTCAAATACCGCAAAAACGATCATTGTATTGTGTCGAGACATACAGTTGATTGCTCATATGGCAGTCGGGTATCTGATTGACCGTATTGGAGGATCATAAAACCTTCGGAGCGGTTTAAGTTATCCATTGCGTTCCGAAACCGAATCTAATTTTTAGATATCCGCGCATCTCTAATAAAGTTCTTTAGAACATTATTACACTCTACACTTTACACATTATTACACTTTACTGTTACACATGTAGGTTTATTATCAATTTCCTGTTTGATTTATAACAGCTGAAGAGGTAAACACGGTTATTTTGCTTCCATTATTACTAGATGGCAAAGGCTATTTGTAGAGGTTTAATGACTCAAGGCATCAATATTCAAAATTTGAATAGAAAGTTAAAACTACAATTAAGTATTTTTATAGATACTTCTGGCACCTTTCTGGAACCTTTCTGGAACCTTGTTGTTACCGTTAATTGGGGGCCGTTAAAAGCTTGTCAACAGTGACGAGGGTCGTCAAAGGCATCTGTTTACAACACGCAGTGCTTTTGTGAAACGTCTCGTTGTTAGCGATAGTTGAATACGAAACCCTTCATTCATCAACGTCAGAACACAATAGTTTCCTTTCGGTATTGTGTTCCGCTAATGGAGTTTCATTGTGATAAGTGCGCAGCAGTCTGCGGCACTCTCTTGTTCAAACAACAACCTGTCAACCCCACATCAAGGGATAATTGGGTCCCATTATTGCAAACACGCAGCCGAGTTCGGCGGTCTTTTGTTCAGTTAATAGCTTGTCAACCCAACATCAAAGGGAACACAATGGGGTGACATGTCACCTGTCAATCATCCATCAATCAAGGGGGGGGGTTGGCCGCCATTTTGTCGGGCGGGGGGGTTGGCCGCCATTTTGTCGGGGGGAGGGTCGCCATTTTGTCGGGGGGGGGTTGGCCGCCATTTTGTCGGGGGGGGGGAGGTCATCCACCTCCACAGGGTAGGAGCCTCTACATCCACCTACTACTTGAAGAAATCGCGAGCGAGAGGATATATTATAATCAATATTTATTACAACTAATCTAGAAGTTTAGGGTGGCCTTTAGAAAGGCCGTTTTACAGATGATAGGGGGAGGTGATTTTAATTACAAACTGTAATGTAACTATTGTATGAATTAGTGTTGAGTTTTTCACGGAAACATGAGTTCAATATTGTCAAGAAAGAATTCCAACATCGGTTTTCTAATTTGATCTTCTAGGTATAAATCATAATACATTGTGACTTTTCTACGCGATAACCAATCATGATTTTCACGTTCTTCCAACTTATCCAGTTGTTCTTGAAAGTCTTTTCTTGCACGTTCTCTCACAACTAGCTTCACTAACAGAGGTGGTAGCAGATATCCAATCCCTTTTTCAACCTCCCCCCAGGAACTGAAGGCATCAGCGATGCATGCAGCAGATAGTTGTTGTAACGTACTCATAGTTTGAGCTCCTGAACCAATCTGAGGAGGCACAACACACCGGTGGGTCGGTAAAAGTGTCTACGTGACCAAAAAATCAGTCTGGAAGTTTCGAGAGAACCTAGTCTATTTCCCACAGCCAACGGGACCCTTCATTTGTAACAACATAATGGTTTCCTTTCAGTATTGTGTCCTCGCTAATGGGGTCCTATTGTGGTAAGTGCGCAGTAGTCTGCGGCACTCTTTTGTTCAAATAACAACCTGTCAACCCCACATCAAAGGATAATTGGGTCCCATTATTACAAACACGCATCCGAGTTCGGCGGTCTTTTGTTCGGTTAATAGCCTGTACTCAACATCAAAGGGACACAATGAGGTGGCATGTCACCAATCATCTGTCAATCATCCACCAATCAAGGGGGGGGGTTGGTCGCCATTTTGTCGGGGGGGGAGGGGGGGGGTTGGCCGCCATTTTGTCGGGGGGGGGGAGGGGGGGGTTGGCCGCCATTTTGTCGGGGGGGGGGGGGTTGGTCGCCATTTTGTCGGGGGGGGGCTCGACTTAATTTGCATATTAATTACATATTAATTAGATCATTTGCATATTAATTACATATTAATTAGCTCATTTGCATATTAATTACCTAATTTACATATTAATTACCTAATTTGCATATTAATGACCTAATTTGCATAATTAATGAGATCGTCGTGGGTGGTCTCGGGGGGGGGGGGTCACGTGACCTGTGACGTCATGGCTCCTCAGCTCCTCCTCGCGGTGGTAGCCCCAATAACCCCCTACTG